>CM048818.1:63272827-63621589 GCA_026586065.1 Dioscorea zingiberensis
GGGAAGTATATGCAGCAGCAAAGGTCAAAGCTCTTTAATTAGCAATAATGTAAAATATCTTTCTAGCTTAAGACCCCAGGAGAGGATACTTATTTATATAGTTTGGCTTAAATACAAAATTTTTCACATTGAAGGTTGATATCATTATACCCCTATCACGAAGAGAAGTAGAGAATACTGCAACTTCTTGCTAATGAGTCTTGAACAAAAAATGCAAAACAGACACAAAAAGAAATTATTTCATCTTTTTCGTTTCTTGAATAAATGTAAGATTGTAGCAGGGGCAATATCATTCCTGAGTCTCATCGATCAGTGGAATATATATGTACACAGACTCCATGGTATTTTGTTACTTTGGTATTCTACACCATAGTACCAAAAGAAGAAAAAATGAATGATAGGAGGGTAAATGCAAGCGCTTACAGAAAAACAAAAAAAAAATCTGATGGGAATATAAATGGAAAATTATGGATCATCTTCATCAACCAATTTATGATGGAAAAATGTCACTATGTTATATGCAGTTCAATACTCATTTATAGAAAGTTCAAGCTGGACAAAATCCACCATACTTATAGAAATAAAGTGGATAGTAAGGGAAGTGGAAAATGTAAGAACCCACATTACACATGGAAAACCTTCCACAAATTATCCCTGATATTTTGAAGTAGTATTTGTGTACAAATAAGCCTCTATGTATACAAAAACTCCAAGTAGCCTGAAATATGTTCAACCAAGCTCCTATTATTTGCAGAAGCACGAGTGTACAGGCCTCCACTTAGCATGAACATGATAAGTAGCTTTACAGAGTCAAGTCAGTTTCTGATCTCAGTGATATTGTTCTGCAGATGTAAAAGGCAAAGTTGACCTTTGAAACAAATCAACTATCTAAATAACATACTCATACACACAGCCAACCTAGAAAAGAATGGCATCAATGCGTCACTAAATTTACCAAGAAGCAGCAAAGCAGAATATAGCAAGGAGGAAATGCACATATGGAAACATCTTGATCATCCCAAACTGCAAAGCTAACTTCGAGGAAATCTGCAAGATATTCAAGCCCTTTTTAAAATCCAGTCTAAAACAAATGTACTCACATTCAAAAAGGAACAAAAAAGAGTACCCAATAATAACTCTTACACACATCAAATAGAGCCATCTTCAAGCTCCTCTCCAATACTACTTGAGTATAAAGAGGGCTTCAGATCCCCTCTTTTCCACTCTTGAAGCAAATGATGGTGATTTTACTCCGGATGATCTTTTGTCATGCTTTTTTCTTTCTTCCACTTGCATAACACACACAGCATATTAGACTTTACAAACTTTCCTGCAGAAAATGTGTACCAGTATAAGGAAGAAAAGAACACACAACCTACCCATTATAGCTTTGTACTTTTTATAGCTGTACTGTGAAGGTAAGGGATTGAGTTCTCTACCAAATTCTCAGAACCTAAATGAATTGGGAAAAAGTTTTAAGATCCTACAATATATTGCGAGAGAGAAGTTTGCAAGAAAAATTATACCCAACATGCCTGTAGAGTAATCAATGGCTTTGAATGATTCTTACGTGAAGAGGATTTACAAAATTTGGTGCAAAAAGTGCATGATAAAAAACAAGCCAATGTATGTTTGCATAAAATACAGGCCAAAAACTACTACATAAAGAAAGAAAATATTAGCCTATGATGTAACAACTGAAAACATCCTAAGCTGCACTGCACATCCAATTCATATACTAACCTTGTACACACCCAAGCTATCCAAGCACTAGACTAATTTCACCCCTTGATTATTTGTACTTTATAGAGAATAACTGGACACTTTGCCTCCAACCCCAGGTAGTGTAGTATTGAATGTGACATAGATAAACTGCTGTTAGTGCATACACCTGAGACCACAGAGGTACTCACGTGAAGACAAAATCAACATATCTTTGATCATAAATACCTATTCCATGATGTGCATGATGGGAAAAGCAAAATAATTTCCTCCAAAATTATTATAATTAATATGCAGAGTACCTTCAATTGCCAATCCAAGCTACCAAAGCGATAGATCATAGGAAAACACAAGTTTTTCTTCTTCAAATGGTTAAATCTAAAAATTGCAAATGTAGTTTTGATTTCTGTTCTCCAAAGGTTTTGTAAATCACTTAAAGAAACTTTAATTTTCTTCCAACAGTTGCAAAAACAAATGGGGAGACTTACTTTAGAACATCAGGAATTAGATACGATCTCATATCCTTAGATGAGGCATAAGCCAATTCAAATGGCAGCTGGAGGCAAATAATAGCCATGACAATGATTGCATTATTCTACCTGATTCTTAGCAGAAGGCCAAGCCACTCATCTTTTGCAGTGTCTTACCGCCCCTATATTGGCTTATCAACATCCATATTCTCTTGAATTGTTCATAATGGGACTGCTTAAAAGAATTCATTTTCTCAAGTTTGCAACTCTATAGATCTGTGGCCGAATAGTTTATACCCCATCTGAAAAAATGTGCAAACATAATGTTTTAATCCTTATTAGCAATTAATTGACAATAGTGACATTGAGCATTCGGCTACTTTACAAAAATTGCACCAAGCTTAAAATAACTTTAAAATTCTTGCGCTTCCAGAATTTGGAATAAAAACTACAGCCCATGATACCATAATTCAATTATGAAAGAAAGAAGGAAGGGACAAGGACAACTGCATTGATCTGGATTGAATAAAACTGGCAGAGTAAACGTAGTATGCGAATCATTATACATAGATTGGATTCTTCTAACCAACAGACATTGTTAGGCTCAGCAGCAGCATACCCAAAATCAGTAGTAAATGCACAGCAAGTCCAAGAGCAGCAGGAAAAACTCCAAATGCATCGGTGTACATTTCCAAGAAAAGCAAAATATGTAGCTATCTAGCCTGTCATAAGAAAAATCCAACTCAACAAATATGAGGCAAAAGTTGAGCAAAGAAAGAAGTTATAATAAAATGCCTAGCTACCTGTTATATGTCAACCTTTACATCCCAAAATATAGAATAAACTTGCATCAATTGGTTTGTTCCAGTAGAAGTCTCCAGCCAATTAAGAGCCCAAATCTCGAAAGTGGCTACTTCAACCTCTTTCCTTCTATGAACCAGAACATTTATTCTGTTAAGTTCTATTAAAGGCTATGTGCTGAAAGAAATATTGACCTTATGGAATACCATGTGCTGGAAAGACTTGCTTGACAATGCCTTCAACCTCCATCATTTTGACTAATGATTTAAAACATTTCTTTTGCAATGAAAAATACTCCTGCATCAAACTTCAAGATCAATTCTGACTCTGTCTCATTCACTAGCATGTAATCTTCACAGTACCAATTTAGAACCAAAATAAATAAAAAATAGTAGGCCTACCAGAGAGAATTTCCCAGTTAATAGCATCCATGGCAGCATAATAATCAAATATCAGGTAAGAAACTTACAGATTCCATGAATCCGATGTCAAAGGAAACAGTTATAACGCTCCAATGACAATGAATAAGATCCATCACTGGTTTGTCCTAACAAATGCTGTGAGGAAGCAGATTCCATTCGAACAAATTTGCAAATCCATTCCTGAAATAAAATGCAAGAATGAAAAACGATGAATATCAAAGAAAAGGAAATATTCCATGAAATTCTTGGTCACATGCATGAAGCCATGAATGAGAAATTACCAATATCAATTAATTCTTCTTCATTTTGCAACTCAGACGCAGCTCTTACCAGAGTCTCCAATGGCGCCAACCTGAAGGAAAAAGGCTAACAAAAATGGAGATACATATAGGGAAAAAAAAGAATTTAAAGACATTGGTCATCCAAGGAAGACCTGCATATGCTAGAGATAAAATTCACGATTTTCTTGCTAAATTCATCATCACAAAATGCCAAAAGATTAAAACCAACCAACAAAGATCAAATATAGCTCCAACACAACCTTGGGAAATTCATCTTCGGAGATCAACTCCACTCTCTCAACTATCAACCCTATCTTCTTCAACTTTCCTCAACAAGAAACTCAACTGACAATGCTCTCGTCCTTCTCCTCTTACTCCCTCCTTCTTCGGCACCACGATCGCCACCTCAAAGCCAATATCTTCTCCCTTCCCATTCATCTTCAATCCCCAAAACCAAGCACCAAACTAATCCACACAAATTCCATCACACCAAGCACACCCAGCAGCATCAAGATCACCTTACCACTACCGCAAAAGGTGTTCGATGAAATGCGTGTAAGAGCACTGTGCTTCTGCAAACTCACCAGCCAATACATAGAATCGAATGCAAGAAAAGCAAAAGAAGGAATCGGTAGTGGGAGAGAAAGGAAGGGCAAAACCAGGTAAGAAATGGGAAAGATACAGAAAAGAAGGATGAATTTGATAAGGGCGAGAAAGGAGGAGATGGAGAACAGAGGACAGAAACTGCCGATGGTTTCAGTAGCGCACAGAAGTGCTGCCATGTGTGCGATGCCACTTGTCTTCTTGCTCTCGCTTTGTTTGCCGAGAGAGAGAGCAACGCTGCGCTAAACGTGAAAGGAGGAGTTGTTGTTTCCGGAGTTCAGCGCTTGTCCAAGGCAAACCCGGGTCGCCCCTGTTTTTACGTCCCTACTTGTAGCGCCTCTCTTTTTTTTTAAGTTATGTATTATTATTAACAAAAGTAGGGAAGATTTTATGTTGGCAGTTTGATTGTTTCAAGTTATTAATCAACGGCTAAAATGTTATAAGTGTGTGCATGTTGAAGTATACTTATATTTACTGCATGTGATGATAGCTTATACATAGAGAACTTTCAAATACCCAGGTTGGGATGCGAGGAACAATGCCTCCCACATGCGTATATAGTATGGAGGATAATTTTACAATTTTTAAATATATTTAGAATTTGAGTATAAATACTATATAATACATAATTTTAATTTTTACTATGAGTAAAATTTTAAAACCTTTAGCTACGTAGATATAGAACCACGTCAATAGTAAGTCACATAATTTTCAATTTTGTGTTTTCTCTCTTGTTCTTGTTCTTGCTATTTGATTACATTTATATACTATTTATGCTCACAACACTTCATTCATCAGAGATAGTTTAACTTGACTAATATTTTTAATACTGAACATACAAGTATATTCATCTCCTACTAGCACTTACCTTATCAAATTCAATCAAGCTTTTGCTAAGTAATGTGCACTGCTTGATTTGCATTGAACTGACAATATACATATATAAGTAGGCGTTTGTTTGTTAGTTTTTGCGATTCCAATGTAAAAGCGGAGTTCTGATGTAATTACAATACGGCGTTTATTTGGATGTAGCTTCGCTGGGTACTGGGTGTAGCTTGAAATAGCGTGGTGTATTTGAGGCTTCTGTCCGAATTGGTTTGTAAGGAGCCAGAATCACGTCATTGAAGACATACGATAATTCGTCTTGATTCACGTGCGGCACTTCTTGCATACAAATGTAAAAAAATACGTAATATTTTAAGTATGCGTAATAATGTAACTATTTACTGCTACTATTATGTGTTAATGTTTCACTATTATTATTATTATGTATGTATACTTATTATTATTATTATTGTGTTTTGGCTATTATTATTATTATTATTATTATTATTACCTTATTATTATTGTTTTAGTGTTATTATTATTCTTATTATTGTTATTATTATTATTATTGATTATTATTATTATTATTATTATTATTATTGTATGTATTGTGTATTATTATTGTTGTTGTTATTGTTATTATTATTATTATTATTATTATTATTATTATTATTATTATTATTATTGTTATTATTATTATTATGTATTATTATTATTGTGTATGTATGTATGTATGTATTACTATTATTTATTATTATGCTGTTGTTTTATTATTATTATTGTACTGTATTATTATTATTATTGTTATTATTATGTATTAATATGTATGTATTATGTATGTGTGTGTATGTATGTGTGGTAATATGCTATTATTGTGTGTGTATTAAGCTTGGCCAGAAGCTTGTGTTTTGAATTAAGGATTCTTTGGAATCATCCATGTAAATGAAATATGGTCATATGTCAATGATTGTTTGAGATTCACAACAACCCGACACCAGTATTTAAGCTGCTGGTGTGATTTGAAATCACGTGTATTTGGGAATTCTGATATAGCTATCAGAATCCAACTGTCATGGCTTAGGATTCCCCATCCTAACCAAGCATACACGTACACTTCCAGAATAACCACCCATTTCTCCACTTTCAATGAATTTATTGAAGTTTTCATGCATATAATGGATGCTTAGCCAGTTTCAAAAATTGGTGTTCTAATCAAAGGAATACATTTACATGCACTGTTCTCCACATGGTATGGTATGCATTTATTGATAGAAAAAAGCTGGAGCAGAGAATACTGCACATATCAGGACCAAGCTGTTGGGCCTTCAGTGCAAATAGATCCTTAGCCCCCAAGATACCAATCAATGAACCTACCAATTGCACTTTAGATCCACAAGAGAGAATTTTTGTAGGCGCACCAAGTTACATTAGTTCAGCCTTTAATTAACAAAAAAAAAACTCAAGGAGCTCAAATTGTGCCCACAAAATCAACCCAGAATGAGCTGTAAAGCAGAATTTCACAGTATATTTCAAAGTAAACCAGTCTTCTTCAACAGCACTAACAAAGGTGTTTTACGTTACTTATTACCTGTTTGAAGGAAGGTGCTGAGGCACTCAGACAAAGTGACTGGAAGCTTCGCTTTAAGATCATGATGCATGAATATCTCACGTATTTATTTGCAGAAATACCTTGTTTGACCAACAGATGCCGATCTTGTGATTGCTGCAACCAGCATCCTCTGAAGTGTGAGATTCTCCTTCTGATTTTCATATTCTAAACGCACCGAACACCAATTTGTTTTTAATCCCTACAAAACTGTTTGGACCAAAGAAAAGGACCTGTACAATTTGAAGCGTATACGAATGTAAAAGAACAAATGCACCTGAATTTCACTGGTAGAGCAATAAAATGCTGAGCTGGCTCTGATTATACTTGATTGTGATGCCTACTTTCTTTGGAATAGCAAATACCATACTCACAGAAATGTGACTTCTAGAGTTAATCTAACAACTCTTTGGATACTAATAAGTTTAGTGACTGTATTATCATAAATATGTAGAATGAGTGGCTCCAAAACAAAAGTTACTTTGACCTGAAGATGTCGGTTTCTAAATAAGCTTCTACAAGAGGCGAAATATCAACATGTGTGTTTTATACAAAGGTAAGCCTAGGGCGCAGGTAGGCTGCTTGAGTCCAGGTGGTAAGCTGATAGAGAAACAAAAGATCACATTGAAAGGGAGTGAATTGCAAAACACCATCAGCATAATACAAGATGTGAATGATTCTTCTTCTGTTTATAGGGGTGTTGGATAGCAGCTTACTTGATTTCCATAAGATGGCCCACAGGGTTCAAGGGAATGACAGTAAAATAACATGGCAATGAATCCGCAATCTCAAGAACAAATTTTTCTAAATGATCTTCTAATGTTACGCTTTCACTTTTTGAAGAGCCAAGAATCTACTAAAGAGAATACATCATCCCAGTAGAGAATTCGGATCCAAGGTAACAAAGAAATATTGTAAAAGCTTATCTAGCTCAGGCTTAGAATTAAATTGTAGCATGAATGCAGAAGATGCCAGGAAAAGAGGAATAGACTTTACTCAGAACTTATATTAACTTAGGGCATTTACTCAAGCACAGCATCAAAAGCAAGTATTTCAGCCGGTTTCCAATATCATACCCTGTGAAAATTGGAAGTACCTTTAATCAGAAACTGAAGTGACCTCTGCAGGGTTCATGCCATCAAAACTGTGTGTGTGTGTGTGTGAGAGAGACCATATGGTAAAGCATAAATTGTCCTAGAATCTCCAGGTCACCCGATGTAACATTAAAAGGTAGTTGGTGTCACATTTTGCACCATAAATAGCATCATAACTTGGCCTTTTATTTTCCAAAGATTTCTTGTGATATTAACTGCAGGATGCAGGGACTGAGTGTGTTAAGTTTTATGAACATTAATTTACATAAAGAATGTAGAGGTAGCAAATATTGCACATTGAAAAAAAAACAAATGCCTACAGGAGAAATGCTCTGCTAACTCAGAAACCATGCTGTTTACCTAGATAGGTTTGTCATCTTATTTACTACTGGAACAAGTTTGAAAGAGGAACCAGGATAGAACTAGAAATGTCCCCTAGGGCCATAAATTATTTTCACATATTTGGATCTCTCAGAAGCAGAAAGTTGGAACTAAACTCTCTCTCTATGTTTCCCCTCATAAAAAAAACATGAAAAATAGATAGATGCAAAACAAAAAAGTGTCTGATTCTTAGCCTTAGGAGAAGCAAATTGTCTGGAGAATTAACTGATCAGGCTGACTACTATTCATGACTGAATTAATATACTCCAAATCATGCATACTTTGTCTAAGAGAGCCAAATGTAAGAGAGGTCTCCTCATCCGATTCTTCAGAGAAATGAAAATTCTTGATCGTCAAATTGTACTCCAAAATTCGAGATAAGCATAAAAAAGCGAAAGTTACCTGCATATTTCTACATAGAATTGCACTTCCCCAAGGCGCCCTACCTGCAGTATACCATGAGCGGATAGTCTGCCCATAAAACACATTGATTAATTTTGGTACAGTGAAGGGACTTGGGTAAGATTGTACAATAGAGACCGAGTAGGTTCTACTCACATCACAGATTAATTTTACTATGTAGCTTTCGAGGTGGAACATTGTATGGGGAACTCAAACCATATAAAGAAATTTGAAAAATCAAACCCTGTGGCATGCACCAACAATAGAGACAGGTTAATAAAAACCAGTCTGAAATTATTACACCAATTCTGAAGCTGTAAACAATAATACCTCATGTAAATGGCTTCCAATCTGCTTGTAAGATGAAATAGTGCAATTTGATTAACAAAATAAAATAAAGAGTTGATGTGCCTTATCTCTGCAAAGAATTCGTACATTTTAAGTATGTCAAAAGAAGTTTATTTTATAAGCAAGGCAGCGGAGTTTCATGTTCAACTCTAGATCCAAAACTACTGACACAGCCTTTAGAAAGGACGGAAACAAACACAAAGGTATTTACACTAAATCATCCCAAAGGAACTAGAAAAGTATTAAGGAAAAATCAAGCACAATCAAGAGCCTGCATAACTTGAAGGCCATGATTCTAGATTGATGTGTTATAACCATCATGTAACAATATATCTTCTATTTCTATTCTGAGTCCTAGAATTGGTGCAATTGCTTATACAGAATTGTGGATCTGGTGATAGCTAGATAGAATTCATGCATAAATGTATGCTCCTGTCTGACAATTGTTGGTTTAAGAAATTTTCCTTAATAACATATCAAATTCTTTTTATGGTACCTTGAGCAAATCATTCTTGAGACCTAAAGAATCCAAACCATAGCGTCAAGAACATTACCTGCATACGCTTAGGAAGGCATTACGAAATTTGGAGGCCCGACAAGAAGGTGAGCGTTTACCTCGGAACCATGGGAGAAGTAGGCCCATTCCCCATACACACTACACCTAGATCAAGCCTGGAGTTGTTCTTGCATCCTGACTACGGTTGAATGAATAACCTTACACTCATTTGTGGACACAATCGATGACAATGGCCTTAACGATCAAGAACAAGAAAGGACTTGTTGTTCTGTGATCCAGTCTGGAGACCACTCCATAATGAAATGAGAGCAACAACATTGGGATAGAATTATGGACATGCTAGTGTCAAAGCATGGCTTTCCCTTTTACGGCATCCATGTCGAAGGAGATATCAAGAGTGTCCGGAGACGCGTTGCAAACGCACCTGCAGAGGCTATCTGGCTTTCGGGGTAAAGGAGAGAGATTTTCTTAGCATGCCAACCACAGTTCGATTATTCGTCAAATCGAAAAAAGCAATTCATGATTGTGGCTGAAGGCACTTATATACATTTACCACGTTCTTCGCAGAAGCTAAAAGAGGCTATGGGGATGAAAAAGATTACTGCATTTGCATTGCATTTCACCTGCTGCGACCGCGTGTAGAGCGAGTAGCGGGAGATAAGAAATTACATGGAGACACAAAAAGACTTTATACCGGTTTTTGATGGTATTTTGAGCGATCACTTTGCTTCCAATTGAAGCAATGTTGCTAAACTTGGATCACTTACACACGAAGACAAGGCGTACTCTCTCCACGGTACCCAGCGCCATGAGAAACAAGCCAGGTATCAAATAGCAAGAATTTCATGTGGCATGATGGAAGCTCTCTTGCATTTACTTGCCCGAAATTCAATAAAGGCCACGGTCGAGAAGGAGAAATTAAGATGTGAGATTTGCTAATTACACAAATCAAAGCACTAAGAATTCCCGATGCGCATCTCGAATGTACAACTTTACAATGGACAAAAGGTCACGCTTTCGAAATCGCTGTATGCGTCGCACTGGCACTTAAGTGCACTCATTTAACTGATAGGAAAGACCTACATGAGAGACTTTGTGAAGAAGGAAGATGCCAAAGCCAACCCGGACAAGTTAATAGCGAGCAATGGTGAGTCTTTCCTTTATCCCGAGGAATGAGTGCCAACAAATGTTTAGAAGGTTTTTGAGCAAAAATAAAGAATGGGCGGGGACCTCAAGAATGGAATCCCGGTTGCTTAGGGAAATGCCTAGGCGAATGATGCAAGGAATCTGCAGTCCCGTGTAGGTTGGTAACATTCTAACTATAAGGGAAATCTCGGTAAAATGTGAATACTATTTAACTCAAAATAAAGGAAGACATCATATGGATCCTTGATAGTGGTGCCAGCTGACCATATAGAGTCCGTGCATGATGATTTTTCCTTGCTTTCACTTTATTCGAAGCCCACTTTCAATCATTTTGTTAAATTGCCCTATAAGCTAGGAGACCAAACTCGAAATAGTCTACATTGGAGCGGTCACATTCACTTCCAAGATTCATTCTCCAGCCAATGCTATGTGTGCTGATTTTTTATCTCAATCTACATCTCAAATTGGGTAAACTCACATTTCTAGTTCATTTTATATCACCCAAGTCTTTGCAGACAGAATAGGCCATATTGTTCCGGGACCCTCTGATAGAAGGAGAAGAGCGATTGGGGCGGGGAATTGAGGATGAAGGACTCTACTACCTCCAGATTTTCCAAGGAAGGAATATATGGAATATAATAGTGAACTCCCCTTCCTTTAAAATCGTGACCTATGAGCGAAAGGCATTTACAGATTAAGCAGAAGTATTATCATCTCTGTTATTTTCTTTTCAGTAGGAAAATAAATCTTACTGATACACGTACTTGTTCAATTTGTCGCTTTAAGCTAAGCTTACGGACAAAGTTTTTCCTGTTAAACATGATACCGCCATTAGGTCAACATTTCTTGTTTTGAGATTGAATTCCCTTTCATGTGGACGTAGGGGGGTATCATGTTCCTACATTCTCACGGGCAAAATTTCTAACTCGCTAATATTGTAGCCGATGACCATTCTAATTTTGGGCCACGTTATCTACGTAGAAACCTGAATCATAAGCCGAGAGGCGCTTCTCATCACAGCGAGTTCATAAATTTAGCTGAAAACCAATTCAGACCAGAGGGAGTCAAAGCGAGTTAGGGTGATAATAGGTCAGAGTTCGATGTCAGAATTTTTATTTAAGGGTATTCATCACTTTCAAAGCCGATTGAATTTACGTCGATACCCCTTTGAGCCAAAGATATGGAGTTGGTGCGCCAAACCTGCAGGACATTTATTGTTGGTACTTGCTTGAGCCTTACTTTTGGACACATTCTACTAAAAGATGCGGGTAGGAAAGCCGTTCTTACAGCGAGCGTATCTAAATCGATGGGACCCCAGGCTCCTCTCACGCTTGAGAGTAAAACTCTCCATTTGAGAGCACTTTTTCGATAAAGTGCCAAATTATTCGTCTAAGTTTTTGGATACTGCGAGTGCTTCAGCATCTACACATCCACTCCCGGACCACGAAATTTGACCCGAGAGGCAAAAGAATCGTGTTTCTTGGCTATCCCACTGTGTGAATGAAAAGGACATAAAGTCTTTAGTTTGCATGATAAAAGTTCCCATAGTTTCTAGGGGCGTGATTTTTCATGAAGATGAGTTTCCATTATAAACATGATACCCATCCTCTTTCACGGCTTTCCATACATGTGATTCTCTGCAGTTTAATCCCTCTTGTTTCCCTTGACTCGGCTCGAAATCACTGCTCCCATTGATAGATGATGTATCCCACCACAAAGATCCTCTGGTTACTTTAGATCCATAGCCTCATTGCCGCTTATATCTTCATCGAATTGACCTGCTTTCATTCATTCGACTCGCTTACGACGTTTCGATCCGCGGATTCTCTTAATATTCCTCGTGAAAACGAAAACCCGATTGCGCTCCAGGTATTATAGATTTCGAAATGGAATCCACCCGGAACCATGGCGGGGTGCACTGCGACCAGCAAGAGAACCTTTTTACATTTGCGGGAGCTTCCATATTGAGAAGTGATACTTCCTTAACGTTCCGGTATTTCTCAAGTGAACTAGCAATTTTCCGGTGAGCAAACGAGCTGTACCACCACTTTCACTTCCCTATTTCAAATCATCTTGTATTATAATCATCTTTCTCCTAACCTACAAGCCACTTACCGCGTAAAATTTCTATTGAAAAAGAACCTAGAAATTTTTTCCGCAGGCCTTCTTGGATCCCAAATGGAGAAATGCGATAGGTGGCAAGAGATCCAGCCTGCAAAATAATAATACATGGAGTTTGGGTATACTTACTCTCTCTCCACAAAAGCCCGATTGGATGCAAATGGGTTCCTACAAGATCCAAATCTGACCGGATGGCGGTGTTGAGCGATATAAAATCTCGTTTAGTGGCCAAAGAGTGCAGTCAAGAAGTTGAAGGTATTGATTCACAGAGAAACTTTTGCACTGGTAGCCAGAAGCTTCGCGCCATGGTCAAGGGTGCTTCTTAGTATTGCCGCTGATACTGAGGGGATGGCATCTCCATCAATTGGATGTGCAGAAGTAAATGCATTTTAAAATAGGTGATCTTTACTTAGAAGATGTGTACGATGCGGTTTACCACACGGATTTGGACCACCGAAGGGTATAAGTCTTGCAAATTACATAAATCACTTTCTCTGACTTGAAGCAAGCTTCAAAGTGATGGATTTTGAAGCTCACCTTTATTTTCTTGACTCCTAGTCGATGTGGATTTGTAAACCCAATCTTGAGTCGGTTCTGAGTCTCTTAGATGCACGGGCATCCTGAGAGCCAAATTTGCTTGCCCTCACTGGTATATGTTGATGATGTTATATTATTGGCGAGGAAATAGCATTGAAGACATTGAAGGCAAAGCAATCTCTTTGCCAAGCAATTCAAACTTAAAGACATGGGAAAGTTCAAAAATATTTTTAACGAGGATTGGGATTTAGCGAGAATCGAAGGCATCATGCATAGTGTTGTGCCAAAGAAAATCACATGCCTTGGAAGTCTTTAGAAGGCGACTTTCTTGGTTCTCAAAACCTTCAAATTTTCTGTTGAGCAGAACTTGTCATTACGTGCTTGAGATGATGGTGAGTTATTGCCAAAGGTCTTCAGGCTTACAGGAGGTTGGTTGGGAGGCTCTGCGTCTACCTCCACGATCACTGAAGACTGACCTTGTTTATGCGATTACACATTCTAAGAGTCAATACATATGGACAAACCCAGCGTCGATACACGTTTGGATCTGACTTCACTCACAAAGGTTTCTGGCCTTCCATCAAATATTCACCCGAGGTGAGGTATTTTTACCTTACCTCTGCGTTCAACACCCTGCTAACTCTCAGGCCTCTTGTGATCACGAGGGGTGGCCGAAGGTGTAAAGAATCACGAGGAGCCCGTTCTACACCAGGGTTATTGTATGCTTTTCTTAGGTAATTCATTGATATCTTGGAAGACTAAAGAAGCGGACCCAGATCCTACTAGGTCCCGAGTCTTTGGTAGGAATTGTCGATCGATAGCTCTGACTTGTTGTGAGGTTACATGGTCAGCTCGATATTTTGGAAAGGATTTGAGCGTTGATTATAAGTTGTTGTTCCATTATTTTGGCTTGACAATCAAGCGATACATTCACATTTAGCTTCCAATCGAGGTTTTCACGAGCGAAGCGAAGCGAATACGCAGATTATTGATTGCCATGTTGTAAAGCTGAGGATTGAGCGCAAAAGGGCATTGTCAAAACGCTTTCACATCCTAACACATGAACAACCTTTGCAGATTTGTTTACCGAAGCCCTTGAGTTCCAAGCGAGTTCCGCTGTTCATTGAGCAAGTTGGGTTTAATCAACATACACACACCAACTTGGGGGAGGAGTATTAAGGAAAGAAATCGGCACAATCAAAGAGCCTCATAACTGGCTGAATGATTCTAGATTGATATATCATCAATAGCAATTATCTTTTATTTCTATTTACTGATCCTAGACTTGTGGATCAGTGTAGCTTCGTTATGGATACGTGATAGCTTTCAGATAGAATTCATATATATATATATAAATGTATGCTCCTGTACAATTTGTTGATTTTAAGAAATTTTCTTCACAAACATATCAAATTCTTTTTTTAGAAAAGGACATAGCAGTTTGTTAGGACTAAACTTCATCCTCAGCAGCCAACTTTCGAAATGTTCAATTCTAGAGCAACCTTATATTTGTTTTATTTATTCTAAACTGATGTTTGCATACTACTTTGCTATATCTATATTTTACCACATTTCACATTCCCCTATTCAAACATAGTTGTCTTGGCTCCAAGATAGATTCTGAGTACTTTTATCCCAATGCTTGCCACTCCTCTAACTTATGAAGGAAGGTACAGAAACATATTCAGCAATAGATATATATGGCATGAAGATAGTCACAAGTTCAAATTAAGTTTTTCTAACAGTAATACATCTCATGTAACAATCCAAACAAAGTTGGCTGACTGAGTGACATAACTCCATAAATCTATCCTATAACCATTTAATTAGATCAGCACTGAGAGACCGGTGCAGTTTACTCAAACTCACTTATTAAACTTTGACCTTCATAGGCAGCAGAACTGAGTCTTCGCGTGCAATATCTTGCTCCTCTTCCTTCCTGATCCTCCTCTTCCACCTGACGATAAAAACAACACAGAATTTGGAATCAAATCAAAGTAAATCAAACTAAAGGAAACATCCAAGAAATCATTCAATACTCGAGCAGGCCTTCTACCGGGGTCATCCACACAGCTCCCAAGAATCTCCGCGAACTTTCCAGGTCTCTATCGTAATCCCTTCTCTCCTTCTTTCCCCCTGAACGCATTCCGGATACGAGAACTCATCAGCTTCTAGATCTATGCCTTCTTCTTCTCCATCTTCTTCTTCTTCAACTTACAGGACCACTTCATAGCTTCTTTGATTATCTTCTAGGGTTTCATTACGTCGTTCCTCTTCGAGCACTGGCGATGGGTGCTGTGAGGTTCGAGGTTGCCGGATGCAGAACTGGAGAAGAGAAGGAGGATTACCCTAAGAGGAAGAGGGAGAAAGAGAGTGCAGAGAAGGTAGAGAGAGGTTGCTGGGGAGAAGGATCCGAAGGCTCTGGAGGTGGATTCGGATAAGCATCTTTTCCTCCGCTTTGGTTTGCAGCTTGCAGAGTCAAAAGGGAATGCGAGGGATGAAAAGCTTGAAGGCAGAAGCGAGTAGTAGCCTTTTAGATTTTTATTAGTTTGCCTTTAGAAGTTTGTAATTTTTTACTAATTTTTTGCATATACTTTGAGAGAAAATCCCCCCTTTTTATAATTCCAACAATTAGGTCTCTGAAAACTTCACTGTTATTATACTAGACCTCCTCTATTAGGTGGAGACTCTCACCCCATGTTTAACAATGGGTTACTCATGTCAAGAAGTTAAAGCCTCGGAAAGTAGATAAGTTAGGGATTTTGACCATCAGAACTTGGTTTGAACAAGCTTTTAGAGACCTCTGTGATTTAGGTATTCTCTCCTGTGAATGTTTATGGTTTTCCAAATGCACTTCCTTGAATTTTAAGAACTGCCCAAAGATTGCAACCTAGAGCCGTATTTTACCCCAAACAATAAAATTGATTTGCCTCCAGATTGTCGAATTACCAACGCTAGCACGCGGAGGCACGATTTTGCTCCATTGATGATATAATTAGAATTGCAATATTACGGATGTATAGATTCTTTGCAGATAAAGAAGAACATATACGTACATCCAAAAGAATCGAGATAGAACAATTAAAGCCTTAAAAATTCAGAGGAACAAAATCAATCACCTTTTTCCAGAAGCTGGGAGTTGATACGCTGAAGTCTATACATTGGATGAATGCAATATAAACTCCCCGAAAGAATGGGTCAGATTAAAGGCTTGTCATGAGAGCCCGAGCGAGGCGGCATTAAGCGAAACTCAATAGAGCGTCACGCAAAATCGACCCCAAGCGCTATAGTCCCAGTGAGAATAGCGTTTTATTGTGCCAAAGAGGATATCATTCATAGTCATATAGAGATCAAGAAGGAAAGCTGGAGTTGAGAGATGGGTCAGCACCTAAGAACCAGAGCCAAAGCCGAGGAGGGAGAGGGAGTAAGCGTGAGAATGGTGATGAGTCTGATTCGTCGCGGATTGGGAGGAGGGCGAAGGTACTTGCATACAAGAGAGGAGAGGGGACTAGGTCATAATATTAGATCTCGGTGCCTCACAGACTTCGAAGATCAAGCCGACAGATGAAGAAATCTAAGGTGGGCAAGCGAAGAGCTAGAGACATCAGCTGGGTTTTCCTAAAAAAGAGGTTTTTATTATGTTTGGAGTTTGGTTTTAATTCAAAGAATGCCACCGTCTTTTTCCATCCTTGGAAATATAGAATTTTTTCCGTTTTCCGTTTTCACACATTATTTATTTATTTTCCGTATTTTAGGTGTAAACTGGGCACCAAGCGATGTTTTAAAGTGTTTTCCTCATTTTCATGAAAATGAAAAATCACAAAACGCCTAAACCAAACATACACGATTATAATTTATAAAAATACAAGAAGTTTTTTTTTGTAAATATATAATTAAGACCGTAAATAAGGTGAATTTAATTAAGTAGAAAATACCAAAATATATATTTGTTGTTATAGGGGAAAATATATGAGGACACACTTTGGCATGATCATAAGCAACAAAGAAATGAGATGCGGCGTAAAGCTGTCATCCCATAACCAAATACACAATCATCCAAATGAGAGGGAGGATGGATTCTTAAAAGACCACGAAAGTGACAACTTTCGGGGTTGTAAATGGGTCATTTGTATCATGGATTAGGCAAAAAAATTTAAATTTAACAAACAAAAAACTATATGGTTCATAGATTTACCCAAAATAGGGACATAGTTTTTTTCCCGTTAAAAAACCTTGTGGTTTCTCGGAAGCTAACAAAGCGCGGAAAAGCCCAATAGTCAATGGCGTTAACCCCCACTTGGATTTAAGCGAGGGGCATTTTATATTCAGCTTCCTCCTTGCTACATTGGCATCTACTTTACAGGTGATTTAAAAATGCCTATACCAACTAAACATGGATTAACTGCAGATTTGATGATTTTTTCGCTTTTTTTGTTAAGCTCGAGAAACCTCTAAGATTTTAAAAAAAAGCTATGTCCTTGTTTTAAATCCGAATACGGAAAACCACATATATATATACATTTTTTGGAGTAAATTTCAAAAAAAAAAATCAGCTTGTAGTTTACGTATATTTGCATAATACAGGAAAAGTGTTTTTCAAAAACATATGGCTCTCTGTTTAAAAAAGAAAAAGCGTTAGATTATCCCATTATGGCGTTAAGTTAGCTTAGGGCATTTTTGTTTAAATTTTGTAAAATAGATACAAAAAATTGTACCTGAAAATTATATAAATTAGATTTCTTTCAAATCTCCAGTTACGGTTTTAGAAGATCAGAAACAAAAAATGGTCAAAAATACCCACACTTAGCTAAGCATAGCATTGTTAACTTAAGATTAATGGCTGGGAAGTTAGAACGTTTTTCATTTTTGTCAACAAAGCGAAAACCACAAGATTTTTTTTCAGAAAAAACCACTTTTCCCTATTACTCTACGAAGCTATTACAAAACCACATATTAGATTATTTTTGGGAAATTTTACCCTTTTTTTTTTAAATTTTCCCTAAAAAAATACAAATAATTCTCAAAATATTATCCATAGTTTTTCACTTTCGAGAAACCCAATTAACTTGAAATTAAAACTACCTTTAAAATACAATTTTGAGCATAGGTTTGATGATTCAATGATTAAATCATTTTAATTATCTAATAGTCTCTGAAATACTATTTATACACTATTTACCTTTATACTACACTTACCCAAAACCCTATTTATACTAAGTCCCTATTTATACCCTACCCACCCCAAAAGCACCTATCTAATTTTGACTATTAAAAAACTATTCAAAGGATCGAATAGTTAAATATGTATGTTTATTATTTTTATTTTATTTATTAATTTTTTTTTTTGGAGAGGGAAAACAAAAGCATATGAAAAATAGATAAATGAGTCGGGAAGAGGAACAGAAGAAACCAGCTTTGAAGGAGTTTGCTCTGTTATGCGTTTTGGACTTGTAGTTTCCAGCTCAACCATCGCTCCAATGGCACGTCTTCTCTCTCCAAAGCCATTACTGCACGGGCCCCCACCTTCACCCGCCGCTCTCCTCTCTCTCCCTCCCCCGCCCGTCCCCACGCCAAGATCCACCAAGCCCACGCTCAGCTCATCACCCCTCGGCCTCGCCACCCGCCGAGCCCCATGTCCCACCTCCGCTTGCGCACTGCGCGCGCTCTCCCACCGACCTCCCCCTTCCATACCCCATCACCATCTTCAATCTTATCGATATCCCTAACCTCTTTACGCCACGAACAATCTCCTCCCGCGCTACACTTTTCCAAAGAGGCCCCGACCATGAAAAGAGCCTCCTTTTTCTATTCCCAACTCCGCCGCCAGTCCATGACCACCAACAACTACACCTATCCGTTTCTCGCCTCCACGCCTGCACAGTCGCAAATTGCGGTGGTGCTCTCCGAGGCCAGCAGGTGCACTCTCATGTAACCGTGAGAACTCTAGAGGCTTGATTCAGATTTGTTTGTTCCGAAATGCTCCTGATTCACATTTCTATAGTGCTTGCTGCAAGATAGAGGTTATCCGAGGAGGGTGTTTGACGGAAGTGCCGTGGCAGCAGAGGATGTGGATTTCTTGGGAGATGCGATGCTGGCCGGAGTACGCAAAGGTGGAAGGGTCGATGTTGCTGAAGGAGTGTGTTTGGAGTTAATGCCTGAGAGGGATGTGATTTCTTGGAGTTGTATGATCATGGGTTATATTCCAAAATGGGATTTTGGAGAAGGGGCTGGAGGGATTTTCAGACGGCGGCAAATGATTGGCAGGGGACTGATGGTAAGTAATGAGGCTACTTTGGTGACCGTTTTATCCAGCTTCAGCTCAGGTTGGGATTGCTTGAATATGGGAGGTTCGTTCATGAGTACAATAAAGGATTTGAAGTTTCCCATCCCAGTGTTTGCTCTTGGCACTGCACTTTCTTGGTGGACATGTATCTGGAAATGTGGATGTATTGATATCTCAAGACAGGTTTTTGGTGAACTGCCTGGGAAAGAGATGTATATTGCTTGTGAGCACTAAGCCGGTTGTAGGTTGAAAGTGACGCGGCATGGACTAGGAAGGAGAAGCTCTATGGAAGCCCCTATTTGAAAATTTCATCAGGGAAGGATTATATCCGGCTTAAAGTGTGACATTTGTTGGAGTCTTGAATGCTTGTAGCCGTGCTGGATTAGTAAGCGGAAGCCCGGCGGCATTTTGAGTCAATGGTAAAGGATTATGAAAGCATTGAAGCCAGAGTATGGAACACTATGGATGCATGAGTGCGATCTCTTAGGTGTCGTGCTGGAGTCTTGTCTCAGAGAGAGGGCCCATGAGTTTGAGATTGAATCAATGGAGAGGTACGCCCATGAACCCTGTTTTATGGGGGGACATTACACAGGGGCTTTACTGCAAAATACACATGGATTAGTGGACTTTAGGAGATCACTGCATATAGGCAAGAAGTTGAGTTGGAGTTAGAGCCTGAATTCATGATGGGCATTATGTTCTTCTAGCTAGCACATCACTATGCAAGGAAGGCAAGAAAATGGGAGAGATGTCATTGCAGTTAGAGGAAATTGATGTATCTGCCGAGGAACGTACCAATAAGGTAGCTGGTTGGAGCTTGATTGAGGCCAATGGCAGAGGTTAATGCACTTTAGAAGTTTGTGGCAGGGGACAGAGAGCATCAACAATCCACAGGCATTTCATAAGATGCTTGAAGTAATTAACCAGAAGGTTGGCTGAGTGCGGATACAGGCCAGATGTCACAAAACCTCAATCTTTACATGATACTCGGTGGTAGGTAGAGAAGGTGCATGTGCCATGATCAAGGAGCATGAGTAGAGCGATTGGCAATTGCTTTTTGGGTATAATGGTAGTGGTGGGCTAAGAGTTGTCCTATTGAATGTGAAGAATCTGAGGGGTGTGTAGGGGGATTGTCATTGGAGATTCCAAAGTAAGATGTAATTTATCAAAGGTGTTTGAAAGAGAGATCATTGTGAGAGATGGCAGTAGGTTTCCTACCATTTCAAGGAAGGAAATGTTCTTGCTTATGTGATTATTGGGTAGGGAAGATTCCTTGCCTTTGAAAGCAAATGCGTCTATGTATCATAGCCATGTTGATGACAAACAATATGAAGAGTGCCATGAAAAGGAGATAAGTTTTGTAAGTATTATCTCATCTTATGTTTAGTTTTTGCCATTATTATTTTCCATGTGTGTAGCATGTTACGCATGGGTATATGTGAGCTATATCATTAGTTTTTCAAGTATTCTGACTCAAACTAACACCCTATCCTCAAAGAGACTATTTGCTTTTCTGATTCTCTACTCCTTGTGAATGAAACTAATATTTTATTTGGTTTTAGACATCACTGTCCCCATTTTGAATATTTGTGTAGGGTGAAGTAGAATTGTTAGTTTACTCTGTCACTTGATTTGAAGAACTTCTGTACCTGTTTAACCCATACAGTTTATCTTCAGGAGTTCCTTCTTGTTTGTAGGACATTCCATGGGTTAAGAAAGCTTTGATTTCTTACAGATTTCTTTTTATTGCTTCAGTGATTGCAGTCATATGGGGAACCATAAAGGAAGGTGTTTTTGGCACTCTGGGACTGTCCCATTCAGACATCCACATCCACATTTAGATGGCCCTGTCCCAGCCCTGTTCCCTATTGGATTGGTTGTGTAGATGAAGTAATAAATACTCTGTTGGACTGCTTTGTTTTAATTCTCTAATTCCAGATCATGGGTCTTTATAGATTTATTGTCTAATTTACTAATCTTACAGATAATTACTGTCAACTAGTTGATAATACCCAACCCTAGCCAAACAAGCAGTTTATGTATTTGCTAAGCTTGCCGATTTGTTTATTTGCTTGGAAATACACGTTGCCTTTTAATTTTTTCAATCCTATTCCCAGTTTAACTAACAAATAAAATGATGCTTATATACATTTACCTTGTGTTTGGTGCATTTACTTGTCATCATAGCAAACCTATTTTACCTTAACTTTTTCTAGAGTCAGAGGACAGAGCTTCATTCGGAAATCAACTGGCTGATTACCAATGGATGATGAGTGATGCAGTGTGAGAATTTTATTTGTAGCCTTTTTATCTCGAAAATAACTTGTGTTTGTAAAATGTAAATACTTTTTTTATTAGCTTAATTATAACCATTGTTTTTCTTGTGTATGTGATTCTTTTGGTTTTATACATTGATGTTGCATACTAAAGGTTGTGATATTTTGTGAAATTGTGCTAATTTTCTCATCTTTAAATGGATTGCTGACTTAGTACAGTCTGGGAAAGTATAGAATGAAATAGGTAAATCTTTAACATTAGCCTGCAAACATTTGCTTGTTGTGAATGGATTGAGCCATTGAGGGGAAATTAGATACATATATAAATAGAGAACAAAAAGGAAATTATTTTCATGTAATAAATTGAAAGAAGTAAAAAATCAATTACTTTTTGCTTATTTTTATTCCAGATTTTTCTAGTCTTTCTTCCCTTTAATCCAAAATAGGTGTCTTTAGATGGAGAAAAGATTGCAGAAAATAAAAGATAACAATGAATGAGATGGATGAAGGAAATAAAAAACAAGAAAGAGATGACATAAAAGAAATTGACTTACTTTTCTTTCAGTCAATTCACATCAAGTTTCCAACAAACTTAAAAGATCAACAAAATTGTGATGCCTATCAAAACTTAGCATTGGATGACACACATCATCTGAAAACGTCTTATAAATGTTAAATTAATTCTTAATTAAACTCTGACACGTAAAAAACTAAAAGTTAAAGCAATTAAGTCCTATTGCACACCATGTCATTAATGTCAACATTTTCATATTTGGTGCAGCTAATGTCAATTTTAATAAGATAAATTAATTTAACACTGTTTTTATCCAAACAATTACTTTTGGTTGGATTGTCAATTATAATAGTACATGATTCAAATGAGCTGATTTCATTAGCAATTAATTAATCAATTTCTGCTAAAAAAAATCCAGGAGTTGATACTTTTTTTTTGGAATAAGGCGATAAGCACCTCTGGAAGAATTTGAGGGGCGGTTATCACGAGATTCGTGATTTGGCTCACCGTGTGAAGATTGAGCCTGCGCA
Source organism: Dioscorea zingiberensis (assembly GCA_026586065.1). Classification (NCBI taxonomy): domain Eukaryota; kingdom Viridiplantae; phylum Streptophyta; class Magnoliopsida; order Dioscoreales; family Dioscoreaceae; genus Dioscorea; species Dioscorea zingiberensis. Next base: position 63,295,707 of record CM048818.1, read on the forward strand.
GCATAAATGCTATAAAATGTGAATTTGATCACAGGTTATGGGGAGGAGAATCCGTCTAGCTTAACAAAGGGCGCGATGCAAATGGGTCATTGTGCGAGTTGGTTTCGAGAGAGTTGATCTTTTGGATGCATGTAATGTAACTAGAAATAAATTGAGAGTTTTCCAAGGTGTAAAAGAAATGTTGGTCCTCGTTGTCAAGGGTGGTCCTTTTCACAGGTTCCCTTTCTCCGGTCTTTTAGAGCACACCTAGCCTTCTTTGACAACTTGGACGACTGTCTTCGCTCACGTGTTCCGGTTTCGCACGCCGAGAGTCTCGCGGTGCTGCGGATCCGGATCCCCACAGACCCGCTAGCGACCCGAGAAGGCTCCATCTCGGGCACTCCAAAACTCTCGGCGGCGATGGATCTACTGCCAGGGGAGGGGGCGGAGGCGCGCCGTCGATGGTCCGACGGCAGGGGTTCCGGTCGCTGAAGCTGAGTGAGCATCGCCATGGACGAGCTGCTCCCGGTGGAGCCCGTAGGCGTCGAATATGGCATCCTTAACAATGGACTCTCCTACTACGTCCGCTCCAACCCCAAGCCTCGTATGCGCGCTGCCCTCGCCCTCGCGGTCAAGGTTGGGTAAGTCGCTTTTTGATCCTGTATTCAATTCCTTGTTGCTTGGTAGTTCTCTACTTTTTTAGAATTGTGATTCATTTTGTAGAGTTGGTATCAGTGATGGCTTTCAGTAATGCGTTGTTTGTCATCTCCAGTAAGCTGAAATTTCTATTTTGGGAGTGGGTTTCGTCTAAAAGGGTTTTGAGGAATTTTGAACTTGGGAGTGATGTTGTAATGTTTAGAATTGGGAGAATTAGTGATGCTTGAAACCTGCTATTTAACTATTGATATATATCACTCGCCTCAATTATGTTTATTTTGCCCTAGCTTGTTGTGCCTTGCATTAGTTTTCCTCTTGAGTCATGGCTCTGATTCCTCATAATTCGAGAAAGTTGAGGGTTCGAAGCTGAATATTGTTATCTGATTTCCTTTGTTTATTTGAAAAGAAATATTAAATCTCATCTTTAGTGTGCCACTGCAGACCCAGATTAATGGCCCTTTCTTTTCCTTTGTATTTGCCTTAAGCTTGGTCACAGTCATTTTGGTACTATCGTTTAAAAAGTTAATTTCATTGGGTATTTTGCAGCTCAGTTTTGGAAGAGGAGGGCCTTGAGTTGCTCACATTGGTGAGCACCTTGCTTTCAATGCAACAAAGAAATATACAAATCATGATATTGTTAAGTTTCTTGAAAGCATTGGGGCTGAGTTTGGTGCTTGTCAGAACGCACTCACTTCTTCTGATGAAACCATATATGAATTGCTTGTTCCAGTAGACAAGCCTGGTCTCCTATCCAAAGCCTTATCTGTTTTGGCTGAATTCAGTTCTGAGGTAGAGATTTACCTATGTATGGCATTTTGCTGTATCCACAGTTTGCATTATGCAGATTTGACTAATTGAATTCCTGTATGGGATAGATTCGGGTTGCTGCAGAGGATCTAGAAAAGAAGGGGTGCTGTTTTAGAAGAATATAGAGGAGAGCGTAATGCTGCAGGAGGCGGATGCAGGACGGCTCATTGGATGCTAATGTTTGAAGGCTCAAAGGTTCTCTTTTTTTTATTTTATTTTTTCTGTGTATTTGCATGGATTGCTAAACCTTGGGGACAACTAACATTCCTGTCAAACCAACTTATAGTCAATTCTATTTATTGAACCTGAAAAGCATCAAATTACCTGTTTCTCCTCTTGTTAATGTTTCCCCTTTGTCTGTATTTGTGTGTGGGAGAAAGCCCAGTTGAGATATGATGGTCATAGTAGTTGTTACCAAGAAAGCCTTAGAATATCCTCTTTTACCATTATAGTTCTTCAACTCCTTGTAGTCTTGTTTCTGCTCATGTTCAAATACTTAGGTCATGTGTGTTGTCTGACTTGCAACTCTAGCGCCAGTATGCAGAGCGTTTACCAATTGGTCTGGAAAGGTGATAAGGACAGTTAGTCCTGAAACAGTTAAGCGGTTTTATCAAAAGTGGTATCACTTGAGCAACATGGCCGTAGTTGCTGTTGGGGATTTCATTGATACGCAGGTTGAGTTTCTTGGATCATGGTATATGTCTAAGACTATTATTGCTTACTTTAAGCTGTTAGCATTCTTAACTGGCCTTTTCTTTCTTGCTTGTACAGAGTGTAGTTGAATTGATAAAGATTCATTTCGGAGAGAAAGTTCCCTCACATGTCCCTCCTGTTATACCTGTTCTCCCAGTTCCATCACACAATGAGCCACGCTTCTCGTGTTTTGTTGAGTCTGAAGCTGCTGGTGTAAGTACCACTTGCAAGCGTCTTTGATTTTTTTGATGGCATAACTCTGCATATGTACTCAAACATTGATCATGTATCTGCCAATGTCAATTTTGGAACACTTGACCAATGGTGGGAAAATGTGGAATGCAATGGACTATGCTAGGGGAAACATCCAAGAAAAATATGCATGAAATGTGAAGGGCTTAGGGTCTATAGACACAAGAGCACTGTTTGAAATATATTTATTTATGTCTTAACATATTATTTTGGTTTCTTTTGATGGCTAAAACAGTCTGCAGTAATGATCAGCTGCAAGTTTCCTGCTAGTGATATGATAACTGTAAAGATTACAGGGATTCACTAGCAGAAGCTATATTCCATTGTGCTTTAAACCAGAGGTTCTTCAAAATATCATGCAGAAAGATCCACCATATTTTTCATGCTCTTGACTGCAGGCGCACTTGTTGACCTGTGAAAGCTTACATTATGTCCTCAAGTTGCAGAGAAAAGGGAACTGTGGATGCTCTTGAATCAATGCTGATGGAGGTACACTCACATTGTTGATTTCTGAGAAGGAGGTTATCATGGGTTTTCTGATGAGATATCTTCTGACTACTTCATAATATCTCAGCTGGCTAGGGTTAGCCTTCATGGGTTTTCTGATGCATTGAGATATCCATTATGCCAGCTTTGATGATGTCAGAGATTGAATCTGCCTACTTGGGCGAGATCAAATGCAATCCACAAGTCTTAGAGATGAGTATTTGCAGGTAATTCCAGATTTTTAGCTTAATATGATATTTCTTATGTATATCAACCTTTTGTTCTCCTTTGATTTAATTGGATTCTCATGGGACCTAAATGAGGAATTCTGATGAACAATCCAATTTGTGTCAGTGTAGCAAATTCTTTTTGGATTTTCAGTAGGCTGAATATTTTGGCTGCTAGACTTTTGAATTATTTTTAAACTATTTTAGGCAGGAATATTTTTTCTAAGAATTTTACAATACTTGACTTATTTTTATTGAACTATGCAGCATTTCTTCCGAAATGAGCCTATTGTTGGGATTGAGTATGAGCTCAGTTACAGAAGACCATCCTGCCTCGTGAGTATGACCTGCATTCTTTGATATTTTGCAAATTAGGTCTAAGGCAGGCAAGTAGGTGGATGAGGTTTCTAGCAATTGATATTATGCAGTGTATATTATCAAAATTCAATAAAAGAAAATTATAGTTTGTATAATAAAATTTCCCAACCTGTTTCTGATGTAAATGAAATGGAATTGATATCATAAGCATCTAAGTATCTATTGCCCCTTCCTTTGTCTTGTATGTTGCTAAAGTCGTGGTTATCCTATTCTTGTAACTATTATCAGTGTCATCATATCAATGACCAGTGAAACCTATACATTGCATATAAAGATCACTTTCTCTCTTATTTTTTAGCTCTATATAAAGCATCTTCTTCTAAGATTTTGGCAGCCAACATATAAGCTAAGACATTGAAAATGTCATATTTTGTTTGCCCTTTTAGACTAGTAAAACTTACTCCAGATCATTTTTCACATTTTAATTCTTGTTTGATTATGAGCTTGAAAAACTTTCGAACAGACATTTCACCAGCAGAAGTATCCAAATATGCTGCCAATTTCTGTACATCATGCAGCTGTGTGATAAAGATAGTGGAACCTCGAGCTTGTGCTAGATTGGAAGACCTGAAAGCTGCTGTATCAAAAGTCAATGCATTAGAGGAAAGTAGGCATATTTCTCCATGGGATGATGAACATGTTCCAGAAGAAATTGTTGGCGAGAAGCCAATACCAGGGTAACTTCACTCTCTTTTATTCTCTTATGAAGATAGCAATATGCGACACTCGTTTATTCTTGTGAATCAAATCAAAAGGGATAATAGTTCCTCATTTTTCTTATTTACAATCTTTCATCGTTTTTCTTACTTGATTTGAATGTTCTTAAACCTTCAGAATCTGTAGACATAAATTCACATTTACTTAGTGCCCCACCTGTCTTATTTTCTGTTTTTTCTTGATACAATACATTGATGTTTGTGCTATTTTGAAAATGGCAAATTGAAATGCCATAGCAGTATCACTTTAGGATATTTTCTTGCAAAGAGCTCATGAGCATCTGTGAATAATTCTGGTTTATGATAGAACTTTTTGGCTACAAAATTTGGTCAGGTTCTAAATCTTATTTAAACACTCTTCTATTCTGTTGCAAATGAAAATGTTCAATAATTATTGAATGTGAGAGATATTGGTAACACATAAAAGACCTTATGAATTCTTATGATCTTCAAATAATATTATGATCAACCTTTTTAGTGCCTATTTCACTTATTTATGATTGAAAATTGTTTAGATAGTTGAGTGGGGTGGTAGATAAACAAACTTTCTATAAGTTTTGCTGCTCCTTTGGCCTTGATATTGACTATATGTTGATAATGACTTGCTTGATGAGGTTTGTATTGTGTAAATCATGTGGACATCATTATGTATTGTGGAATTATGTGTTCCAGGAGCATCACACAGCAAACTGAGCATGCAAGTATTGGAACAACTGAGTTGCTTTTGTCAAATGGCATGAGAATTTGCTATAAGCAGCACAGACTTTCTTGACGATCAGGTAATGATTAATGAAAGGATCTCTCTGGAAAATTTCAAATTGTTATGCTGCATAATCTATATGGGGAAGCCAAATGATGAAAATGGGTGTAAGTTATTAGTGGGGCGTGCTGTTATTCATAGTAATTCAAATAGTTAATAATCATGTTCTTTAAGTAGAGATTTTTCAAAACAATAGAGCCCCTAAATCGGGCCTCCATTATCCATCCTTGTCTATCATAAAACATGGTAATTTCAAGCATGCAACTTAGAGGTTCTAAACTACAAGTTGTTTAACTGCTATATAAATTTAGTATTGATTTTACTTTTATACTCTTATACTTCTATAGAGTTATCAGGTGGTGCTTGAATTTTTGCTAGTTTTATTTTATCATCTTCAAGTTATGATATAATCAGATTCAGTTTACTTATTATAGCTGGTGTCAACAGGTTATTTTTACTGGTTTTGCATATGGTGGATTATCTGAATTGTCAGAAGATGAATACTTTTCTTGTTCTATGGGATCAACCATTTCTGGAGAAATTGGTGTCTTTGGTTATAAACCCTCTGTTCTTATGGATATGCTAGCTGGCAAGAGAGCTGAAGTAAGCACCAGAGTCGGTGCATACATGAGAACTTTTTCTGGCGATTGCTCCCCTTCAGATCTGGAAACTGCCTTGCAGGTTTATTTATTTTTATTTAAGTGTCTTATGATTCATGAAGATGGATTCCTTGTGGAAAACATTAATACTGAACTATCAGAAAATCCCTTGTTTCGGAGGACCTTGCACATGTAGTGAATCACACCTTTTTATGGCACTCTGTCTTATTTTTATTTTACATGTGCTCATCCAACTTTTCACTAACCTATTTGTATGAAATTACTGCAGCTTGTGTACCAACTATTTACGACAAATGTAGAGCCTAGGGATGAAGAAGTAAAAATTGTTATGCAAATGGCGGAAGAAGCTATTCTTGCTCAAGAAAGAGACCCATACAATGTGTTTGCAAATCGTGTCCGAGAACTAAACTATGGAAATTCCTACTTTTTCAGGGTATATGTGATGCATGCTTATTTATTTCTCTCCTTACCTGCCCAGCTTTCTGATTTCCAGCTACTTCTGCGATGCAGCCAATTAGGATCGGCGACCTGAAGAAGGTCAACCCCATAAAAGCATGTGAATATTTTAATGATTGTTTTAAGGATCCATCTACTTTTACTGTTGTGTTGGTTGGAAATATTGATCCAGCTGTGTCTCTTCCTTTAATTCTACAGTATCTGGTGAGATCTACATCTCTGACTTGTTACCTTGGATATACTGTATTAGACAAGGTTTAGATGATATCTTCTGTTGCAGGGTGGAATTCCAAGGACCTCTGAGCCAATTCTAAATTATAACGAGATGACTTAAAAGGCTTGCCATTCAATTTTCCTGGAAAAATTATCAGGTATATCTTCCATGCAAAATTTAAGTGACCGTGCTACCTAAGTGCCCCTCCACCCCCTTTTCCATCTTTCCTTTTCTGGATTTCTTTATTCATTCCTCTTTCTATGACATCATTTTGGTTGAAAAATAAAAAAATTTCAATTGGTATTGCTTATGTAGAGAAGTTGTGCAGCCCTATGGTGGAAGGCCAGTGTTCTGTCCAGCTAGCATTTCCTGTGGTTCTGAAGAATACAGCTATGGTGTGAAAACTAACTCATGACATACATCTCTAACTAATATTTCTATAGAAGTGCATCAAGTTGATAAGTTTTGTTTTAGACTGCAAGATGGAAGAGATCCATTTTATTGGATTTCTCAATAAACTTCTGGAGACAAAAATTATGCAAGTGCTCGGTTCAAACATGGACAGGTGATTCTTCAACTTTTTGATTGCAGTCTGCATTGAGCTGAAACTGAACTTGCTAAATTTATGTCTATATTTTTCCCTCTCAACTGTCTGAATGCTTCAGATCTACTCGGTGGGTGTTTCTGTTTTCCTGGGTGGAAATAAACCTTCAAGAACGGGAGATGTCCGTGGTGATATAAGTGTAAATTTTTCATGTGATCCAGATATCTCTTGGAAACTCGTGGGTCCTTTCTGTTTATAGCCTCTTTTGTCTTAGGAAACTCATTTCCATAGTTTGTGCATAGAATTTGTTGTAAACCATGGACGCTCTTTTCAGGTTGACCTTGCCTTGGAGGAGATATATTATCTTCAAGATCAAGGTCCTTCAGGCGAGGATGTCTCTACTATCCTTGAAATTGAACAAAGGGCCCATGAAAATGGATTGCAAGTCAGTTTTAACCTTCCTTATTTATTATTGAGAGTTTTGACACTTTTTTAGTACAGTGAAAATATCCATGTACTAATATCTATGAACGTTTGAAGGAAAACTATTATTGGATGGACCGAATTTTACGCAGCTATCAGTCACGGGCCTATTTTGGTGATGTCAGTGCCTCATTTGAGGTACACTTCTGAGCATACACTTCTTTCTAATGTGAACAATTCTGCATTGATCTGAACTATATGTTTAAGTTCAGGTTTCCAACTACTTTGACGGGATATGTTTTGGATTTCATATCATTTCCTGGAATCTATTTTCTTTCAAAAGTTTATTATGACAAGTCAAATGGTTTTAATTTATTAAATGCTTGGAGAATGAACATCTTGCATAGGATACAGACTTGAAGTACGTACATATTAGGATCTTTTGTTCTGTTTTTAGATCAGCAACTAGTCTTGGATGATACTATGATTGCACTGGTAGATCTGTCTTAGGAACTTCTTTTGTTCCCCCACATCAACCTATTACAATGTCCAAATGCATATGTTCTTGATGCTTTCCTTAATTTGCTTTTCTGCTTTCTCTTTGCAGATTCAAGATGAAGGACGGGCTAAAGTAAGAAATTCTTTGACACCATCCACCATGCAATCAGCATTACAAAGAGTACTGCCTTTTCCTTGCATAAAACAATATACAGTAGTGATCCTAATGCCTCAAGTATCTCGCCTAAAGCTTCTGATTCCATGGGCTTTGTTTAAGTCAAGTGGAATTAGCAGAGACATAAAAGGTCAGATATATATACTACAGTAGCTCATCTTTAAGTGACCTACCTTCCCTTACTCGTCACCATTATTTTCAGACATGTTCCGATGTTCATTGAGATGTTTCTTCTCATTCGCTTGCAGATTTTGGCTGCTGCAGCAGGCGCGGTTGTTCTAAGTGTTAGTTTGTGGAGGTACCTCAGAACCACCGTGAACTCTTAGAAAATGAAATGCTTGTTCCTCCAGGGGGCCATTTGGTAAAGGATTTAGAAGAACACGAAACAGATCATCACATCGTCAAAGCCGAAATTAAACCACGGAATTCTTCGATTCCTTTGGCAGCACAACCAGATTGCTCAAAGGAATCAGCAGATCATCCACAAATTAATTATCCTTTCAAGGTTCCATCTCTGTAATGTTTGTGTGGGGTTGAATTCTCTTGATTGATTGGTCTCAGAAGCCTGTGACAGCATTCCTAATGTACTGTTTGTAAAGCAGTTTGAGATTATTACATTTCAAAGAAATAACAAGTAGTAGTTCAACAGCTTCCACATTCTATAAAACAGTTTGATTAATAGGTCTTTTTGTTCTTTTATTATCTATTTAACCAATTTGGGAAAAACCTTTTTTAGACCATGAAGTATTAACCTATTTGATGGAAATTAAAATAATTTAATTGAGCTGATTCGATTCTCTAATGATATGATATCCACCGTCCGATCTATGGAGCGCCTGGAAGAAACGTCTAGAAACTAGAAAGAGCGTTTAGCTGTTCCCGCGGTTCAGCAGAACGAAGCATCTATATAGAGCGGGTGAGGCGAAACGAAGAAGACGAAGCAAAAGAAGCATAGAAAGGGCGCTGAAAAGCTTGAGAAGGGGTCGATAATGGCGTGCGCGCACGATCATAGCTGCGAGGATCACAACTGCTCGGCGGATTTTTCTTTGTATAAGAACATCGATTTCTCGAGGGTAGATGCTTGTTTATTTGATTTCCCCTCTTTTTCCACTTCTTGAAATGAGATTTTGATTGTGAATGTCGATTGATTGTGTATTAGGGTTTCCGCTGCACTGTTGGCATCTCATCGGATTGGGATTGTGCCATTTTATTTTGCGATCTAAAGTTTGGAACTGTTCAATGTTGGCATTCTTTTCGAGTATTGGAGTATTAGCTCATTTTTCATATTATTTTGTTTTCCTGGCCTGAGAACATGAATGAAACATTGCGACTCTCAGTTGAGGTTTTCTTCATATTGTAATCCTCCTAGTTTGTCTGGTATTTGCTTTACTTTTGTTGATTGTGATGGATGCCTATGGTGTGGTGGTTGCGTATTTCTTCCAGTTTCGAGCATTTGAGCTTCTTGGGAATCAAAACCTGAACTTTGGGTATATTGCTTCTTACCAACCCTACTACCACAGATAGGACTTGCTATACTCATTTTCCATATCGTATTTTATGCAATATCTGTTTAAATAGGTGTACAGGCGGGCTTCTGAATAAACAATAGAAATATGACCAGAATTCCGAACCTAAATATTTGTGTGCACGTTAGATCTAAGAACTATCTCATTTGTTGTATTGTGTGAGTCTGTGACTAGTATAAGATTTCAGGGCTACTTTACTATCCAATGACCATCTTGGCCTTTTTTTTCTTGTGTGTTGTAACATATGGAGCAAAAAGATCTCATTTGTTTTTGTCTGTGAGGTTGAGTGTTCTTTAATGGATTCATATTAAATCAATCTAATTGTTTTTCCTGCTGTTGTTAGGTAAGGGCCTTGAATGAATCGGTTGCAGGAAGTGTAAAATCTGTTTTTAAGGCTTGGGAGCGTCGATTGGACAATTCTGAGGTATTTGACATACATCCAGTGCATTATATTCACAGGACTGTTGAACTGGTTTTATTTTCTTTATTTCATAAGGTTTTTTTGTTTAATTTTTCCCTCACAAAACTTTCTCATATAATTCTTAATGTTCCAGGGAGTTTTGGAAAGTAATGATGGTGACCCTGAATTAATTGTCTTCATCCCGTAAGTTTTCATTTGCTTGCTCCAGTGAGTGTATGGTTGCATTAGGCCTTCTGAGTTCTGGCCAACATGTAAACTTGCCATTCTTTAAACATCATTTGATCACTTTGTTGTCAGTTTGATGGAGTGATTGCCTCATTGATTTCTTTTGTTTGCCACTGTTCTTTAATGATTGATGTTGGATGTAGAGTGGGCAATGGATTATGAGTTGGGAGCTACCATAATCTTGCTCATTTTAAAATCTTGTCTGTTTGTTTATATTTTACATGTGCGCGCGTGCATTGTTATAAAATATTTCTCACTATCTGCATTACTTAAATATCTGATATGCTCACATAGAGCTTACAAAATCTATTGACACTATTTTTAGTTGTCTAATGGTCTTCCACTGCATCTTATGTATTTGCTGAAACTGTCTATTGAGGTTATAGGTTTACATCAGATGTCAAGATAAAGAGCATTTCTGTTGTTGGTGGTGCTGGGGGAACAAGTCCTTCAAAAATGAGAGCGTACGTCCAATCCCTCCTTTTTCCTTTGTGCATGGTTCCTTTATCGTTGTTTTATTCCAATATCCATTTTCTTTGGCAAAACGCCCATTCTTATTCAAATACATTATTATGACTTTGGTTTTTGAACTGTCAAAAGTATCCTTTCACCATGTTCCTTATCAGATCTTCTAAAACTGATTAGGTCGACGGAATAGAAACTATTATCAATCTCAACACAGTGGATTTTATGCCATTTTCTTTGAATGCATCTAATGCTTATTTATCTATGTATTTTCAAAATAACTTGTAGTGGTCCTTTCTTGTGTTATTCACAGAAGGGGAGATTTAATGGTAATCCTTTTGTGGAAGTACTGTATGTTGATCTGATTGGTGTTGGTGTAAGAGATTTACCAACCTTTATGTTGACTTTTAATTGATGCCACAACTCATGAGTCATGTTTTTTTCTGAATTCTTTCTTTTGTAATCACTGTAATTGGCAATACAAATTTTCTCAGTTATACTTACCACAATAATGTCTGTAGGTTCATAAACCGAGATGGTATTGACTTTTCTGATGCTCAAAATATGCAGCCTATTCAGGTAAAGTGTTATCTTTCTTTGGACTTGCAGCATAGCCCCTACTTATATGGAACATTCTTTGTTTCTGAAAGGAATGGGATTTAGTGGAGAATCTTCAGGGAGTTTTGGAATATCAGACAAGGTAAGTTGAGACTTTTGTTTCAAGATTTCTTTTTTGTCCTTTCAGACACACTGCTGTGTTATGGAACTTATCATTACCTTTTATTTAAATTTTACATAGTTTGTTTGCATATAGATGTAATATGGCGTGCATCCATTGTGTTATTTATCTGATCTCTAATCTAGTGTCCGTATCACTCCTCAGATACGCTAGGTTTCAAAGTGTGGGTAGTCTCACTTTGCATTTTCCTGCAAACTTTGGTGGAGATACCACTCAGATATACTACATTGGGTTGCGAGGAGAAGCTACTCAGGTATCTTACCACAAATTCCTTTTGGGTGTTAATTTTTTTTAGGATTGGTGTATTTACTTTTTCCTTGATGTTGATGTCAACAGTTGAAGAGAGATGTTGTAGCAACAATTGTGTATGAAATCACGCCCAACCCTTCTGATCACAAGTAAGATTCCCTTCTTGTAGCATTAGGCATTTTCATTCGAAGGGTCATTTCTTATTTCATCCTTCCCCATCTAGAAAGGACATTTGTATAACATCTTTCCTTGTAAATCAGGCACCATGTTGCATTATATGATGCGTTTACAGCCTTCTGCATTGACTACAGATGTTAGTGAAGTAATACCCACGTCTGCCTTAACTAGTGAAGATAATCTTTCTCCATCTAAAACTTATTGAATGTTTGGAATTTTGCTTGTGTTGTAGCTATAGTAAAAGCACTTGATAAAACTGTCAAAATAGCAACTGATTACAATGATTAACTAAGGGAAAGTTGTGATTAGTTGGTCATTCCCAAGATCCTGCTGCAACCTCTGGTTATGCACCTGTGTGGTGTGTCCTCTTCAGAAGTTTATTTTTGAACTTCACATTGTGTTGACAATTAGAACCCATTATTTTATGATGATAATCAGATGTTGATAATCAGAACACATTGGTGTATCTCCATTATCTTTACTGGTTTTGTCATTCATTTATAGTCATTTCCCAATCTCTGACAATCATCATATTTTTTTTCCTGAATTTATTTCTTGGTTATGGTTAGCCTTTGGATATGAACCATTGAATATCTATCACATCTTTAATCTTCATTTACAAGTTCAGATCCCAGTGTATATTGGCAAAAAATAATATTCTTTTCCCCTTTACCAATGTGCAGAACTCCAACTGAGACTGGTGGCGTTTCACACGTGGAATAAATATTAGCTTTTACGCATTTGCTAATATACCAGGTATACTGTACCTCCTTTTTCTTAAAATCCTTTTTTTTTTGTTTGCTGCCAATTTTCCCCCTATTTTAAGCTGTTAATTCTCAATTTGGTTTGTTTATGAATGTTGTCTTATCCAACTTTGTCCTGCAGGTATTACAAATGCTTGTACACCCTGTCTTCATTTCATATTTCTTTAGGTGTAGTTGAATGTCTATGTTTCTTGAAGTATTCTTGAACCCTGAACTTGAAAAGAAAAGTTTTACAGATTTTAGTATTACATTAACCATGTTTTGATTTCTGAAAAATTAATAACTGTGTTGAAAAATTAATGAGCATCATAGCCATATTGTGAATATAAGCATGCCTTTTCTAGTAGTTTGATTCAAAGTCTTGCAATTCAAGAAACAAGATATATTCTTCTGTTTCTCAATGACATTCATGGTTTATGGGATGCTGCCATATATCGTCCATACATCATTGTTTTATATGTATTTGATCTAAAAGATGAATCCTTTTTTTTTTCAGCAGTGTTCCTGCACATATTCTAATCTAGACTTCTCTTCTTTGCAGGACTTGTACTAACAGAGATGATCCATTCCGTTCTAGCGAAATGTGTGAACCACATCTTTCAAAGACTTGTAAACTGAAAGTGTGCAGTGTTATTTGTGTTGGAATAAGTAGAAACAATGGTTCTTTTTGTTGTTTGATCCTGGAATTTATCTGCTGTATATAACCTTTTCCTACTTGACTGAGACATGGACTGATGAAAAAAATGAGGCTTATTACGGTATGACCACAAAGTACTAAAAATTCTCTGGCGACGACAGACCTGTTAATTAAGGGATCTAATCAAGTCCTGTGTTTGGAACAGAGAAACATATTTCACTCTAAAAGCTAATAATTATGTTAGTTATAATTTAAATTATTTAAACTCTGTATATTTTTAATTGATTTTTTGAAATTATTATTATTTTCAATCAATTGGACGGTTTTTATTAACATTACAATCAAAATTTTAATAAAATTATCAAGCTGTCTTTCTACCAAATTTGGAATGTACTCATGCACAAACTTGATGCCTATGATTGTTGAAGCAATCAACCACAACTTAAATGATCAATAGCAAGCATGATAAAATCTCTACGAGACAATAGTCGGGGTAATATCTTGAATATCTTGAATGGGTGTTGAGTTATACTTTTGTTTTATTTTGAGTATTAAATTTTAATTTGTATCATTTTGATTACTCAATTTCACTTCACAAAGAAAGAGAATACTGAGACAATTCATCCGGTGAGAACTTGTCCACATGATCAATTTATTGTCATGTCATACACCACATGGACATAAATGAGATATATCAAACACCATATGGACACATCATCTGACAAATTGAATAAATGATTAACATATTAATTAAAAGATTAATTGTTAATCTATAGTTTAATCTCGAGATATTAGTGTTTGATATATCCACATGACGCATGACGTGACAGTAAGTTGGCCACATGGACAAATCCGATAACACCAAAATGCTCTCAATACCCTCCCGGTAAAATGAAATTGAAGCTAAATAACTAAAATGATACAAATTAAAATTCAATACTCAAAATGAAACAAAGGTGTAGTACATGAGTGCCCACCCAATTTGAACTCAAAGCAAGTCCATTAAATTCTCATAATAATAACAATTTTTGCAATGAAAATTTTGAAAAGACAAGCAGGAGTACAAACTTGGTATAACAAGAATACCAAGGGTCAAGGATCTCTCTCTTCCAACTTGATGCAAGAGGTGCATATAATGGTGAAGCTCCCAACACCTGACTTTCAGAAGGAACAATCATCAAATTTCACAAAATAGATATAGGCAGAGAAACAACAAAATTATCCTACTATATTTCCAATAAATAGAGTCCAACATTTCCTAGGATGACCAGTGTTACTGACTGGAGACTGGTACACTCTCTTCACTCTGAGAGGCATCAGTTGGCAATGGTGACTTCCTTGTAAGTGACTTTGGAATGTCAAGCTCATCTTGCACACAGCGTTGCTGTGGGTGCACAAGAAGCACACAGATGTGACGGAAGAGGACCCGGGCCAGGCCATGGCCGCTTTCCAGTATGTAACCTTCATATTCACTAACATGCTCCAGAGCATCCACTAGGGCATCATATACTTTCTGCGGGCAGTTTTCAGGGCCAGGCTTATCATGGAGGTAAATGACATCAAAAGTGAAAAGCTTCTGGCTAACAGGCCATTGGTGCTGAGGCCGAATGGATGATCTGCAGTAAATCAGTATCTGAAATAGAAACTTGGGTTAAATTGCAGAGATCATAAAAATGGAGTCCTGATGGCAACTGGAAAGGAAGTTTATAGATGATAAACGCCAAGGAGAGACTACAAACAAAAAATGTCGTTATTCAATTGTTATAGAGGGAATGATTGTAGGTATTCGGAATAAAATATATTGTCAGTAGAAAATTCACACAAATCCGGAGCAACAAAAATTTCAAGCCAAAATGGAAAAGATGGATCTCAACTTGATTAGGAATGAGATGATTAAAGTACATTAGGACAAAGAATATGCTAAATGAAACAAATCCAAAGCAACAAAAACTCCATAGAACCATATTCTGAACCCAAAATAGAATTAGCTGTTCAAAGTCAACTCTTCAGGCAAACTAATTTGTGCATTCTTTCCCAGCTTATCCATCCATCCTGTCCAGGGAAGTAGGGCACAAGGGCCAAAGTTGGTCTTCTAACTTACACAATGAACTTTAGCCCAAACTTTATAAAAAAGTTTTAAACTGCACATTCTAGTCAAATTTGTAGCTTCTAGGTTGAAGATAGTTGTGTTTTGAAAACAGGGTACCTTAGAATTACTAGGGTTTGTAACAGAGATTAAAGTCCAAGGACTGTTCATGTGATATGAAATAAAAACGACATCAGTTTTCCTGGAGGTGACAACAGATCCTTAAGTTCTACATACATTGATCAGTATAAAAAACAACATCATCACCAATAACCACCTTCAAAACTACAATTATAGAACCATTTGTCTCCTTCTAAGATGAGTATTTTTCCTCAAGGTAACAATTTACGAGAGAAATGGCAACCACATAAATTTGCTGTAAGCTTGAGGCCATGAAAGTGGTAATTGGTGAAAGTGCTCAAACACCATGGATGTGGAAGCAAATAAACAGCAATCTGATACAGGACGCATGTCACTCTATCCCCCATTATCTATCCTTATCTCTCCAATAGACGAATGACAACAATACAGGGCTCATGAAAATACTTACACAACAATGAGAGATAACGACAGACTCAACAAAGATACCGGGGAAAGATATTATCAAATAAATTGACTTACCACTCTTAAATGTCGACCCTGTGCACGGGATTTCTTTCCTTCATGAGCTGCTGCCCGGAAAAGTAGAGTTAGATCTGCAAGACCACATGGTGAATCTGCTGCCTTGAGTGCATGCAATGCTGCCCTTGCAGAATCAACATCATTGCTAAACTCCTTCCGAAGCTTCAAATGTTATTAAGGCATATAGAAATAGATATCAGAATCCGAGATGCTAAAAACAAGTACTTTGGGTGTAAATAAACTTCAAAGAAAATCATAGCATTTGGTAAGCTGCTAATAACCATCACTACTACATAACCAAACCTTCTGCATTGTTAGTGAAAGAGTTGAATGCTAAAATTAAAAACGGAACAAGGGTTTTTGGTTCCCACATCATCTCATGAATCAAACAATATTCATAATCAGAATGCCTTAGATTTCTCATCGAATTCATAGATAAAACCCTCAAAGCATTCCATATAAAGATGCAAAACATTTCATGAAATCAAATCGAAAATATCAATCAAAATGCATCACAATCCTGAAGGAATCAAATCAAACCCCTCAAAAAGGACCACGAATCAGGGCAACAGATACCCTGGTGACGGACTGGCCGAGGACGGAGAAGGCAAAGCGGTGATCGGGGTTGATGGAAGGCTTGGGTGGATGAAGAGGAGTATGGCCTGACGGATGGCATCGTGTCGGGTAAAGGGCCGGCCTTTGGGGCCGGTGAGCTTCATCTCCACCTTCGACTCCACATCAACGTCCACGCAGAACAGTATATCCTCCTGCATGAACCGGCACGGCGGCAGCGAGTATCTCGGCGCCGAGGCAGGTCTCGACGAGCTGCCGTCCATTACCGCCGCTCTGGCCTCCATTGATGATCCCGGGGGACATGGAAAGATCATGTTACAAGAGAAGGTAGGTCTGTTAATGGGTCGGATCCTCTTGATGATCCGATATAAAACCCGTTAAAGATCCTTATACACACCCCTTAAATTATTGGCATTTCTTTTTTACTCTTTCATGTGTGTATGCTCTCGAATAATGAGTTTTTTTAGGGATATTCGTGCAAAAAAATATACCAAACTAAGTAATCCAGTATTTGGTTCGGAGGATTTTGCACTTACACATGTAACTTGAGTTACTGGGTTTTTAAAAAAAATCCAGTGTTTGGTTCACATAATTTCAAAATCTCATATAGCCCAAAATACATCCAAATGATCCAATGGAAGATTTGCTTTTACAACTAACCAAATTCATTACTTCAAAAGTTTCATCACATAAATGGCATGTGACCAACTAACAAATCATTATTAATTAATAATTTGGTAAATATAACAAAATTAGTTTAATAAATATAATAAATTTTAATAAATATAATAAATATAGTAATAAATTGGGCTTTTTGCAGGTGTACTTACGAATAATGTTAAAATTACATATTTATCTTTGAATAAAATATAATTGCATGCATACTTCTGAATAATAGGTATAATTATGAATATACCCTTCGGGTTAAAATCAGATGAAAATTTGTTAGTTAACAAACGGTAGACTGCGAAATGATTATTATACCCTTTGCATATATACACCTGAAAAGTTTGTTTGATCGTAAATTTATACACATACCCCCTTTAGAAATATGAAATTTAAAATAGTTAAAATATATAAAAGAGGGGTATTTTGGAAATTTTTCAACCTTAATCAATGTTGTAATCATGGTTAAGATTATCACGGTTAACTTACATTACTTGGACCCTAAGCATATCCAGCGATTGACATGTTTTTCAGAAGTATACAAGCAATTGTAATTTTTTCGAGGGTAAATATATAATTATGAAACTTTTGAGGGGTATATAACCAATTTCCCCTAATAAATTTAACAAATATAATAAAAATTTGATACATATAATCAAATTAATAAATATAGTAAATAATTAATAATTGATAAATATAATAAAATTAATTAATAAATATAGTAAATAATTAATAATTAATAAATATAATACTTTTTTTATAAATATAGTAATAAATTTAATAAATATAATAAAAAATTGATAAATATAGAAATAATTTAATAAATATAACAAATATAGTAATAAATGTTGTTCTTGCACTATAAATACACGTACAGGTTCTCAGCTTCACATTCTTGGAGCTTCTCCTCCGAGCTCGAAAATATGGGGAGTTTCCAAGTCGGCATTGCGCTCATTTCTCTTCTTCTACCGATACTTCTCATGGAGTCTCGCTTCGATGACACTCAATCGACCAACGAGGTTCCGCGGAACCTCCGGGACGACTCCATGAACTGCCGCGGCGACAGCAAGGTTGGGACGAAATGGGCTGTCTTGGTCGCAGGCTCATTCGGCTATGAAAATTATCGCCATCAGGTATGCAGTGTCAGTGAGAGTGCTTTAATTTTATTTCTTAGTTTTTATTGATGCATGCATTGTGTTTTTAATTAGCTTTTCATTTGGGAGGATATATAAGTTTCAATCTTGTGTTTGAATATATATATCTATATATGTTTGTTTCTTACTCTTGTTCAAAAACTAATTTTTTTGAGAATTTTCTGAGCTTTTTTAATCTGTTGATGTCTTTAATTGTCTTTAATTGTCTTTAATTGTCTTTAACAGTTGCAGTTTGGAAGAACCTGTTTTCTGAAAAATCACTCACCTATCACTGCCTTCTTTTACCAATTAAAAACAAAAAATGAACTAAATCTGTGATCCAATGCTTCATTAAGTTAGTATGAAATGAAACCTGTTTCAAGTTGAATATATACTTCATTGTGATCGATCACTGGTCTTAAAGTTCTTACACACTTATTAATTTGTTAGGCCGATGTCTGCCATGCATATCAAATCTTGAAAAGAGGTGGGCTGAAAGAAGAGAATATCATTGTTTTCATGTATGATGATATAGCTTACAATAAGGAGAACCCCAGACCTGGAACCATAATTAATCAACCAGATGGTTCTGA
Organism: Dioscorea zingiberensis; assembly: GCA_026586065.1. Lineage (NCBI taxonomy): Eukaryota > Viridiplantae > Streptophyta > Magnoliopsida > Dioscoreales > Dioscoreaceae > Dioscorea > Dioscorea zingiberensis. Next base: position 63,314,467 of record CM048818.1, read on the forward strand.
TGTATATAAAGGAGTCCCCAAGGTTTGTGAATAATATATAGTTTTTTTATATGTATATATATTCTTGCCATTATTCTTCTTTTCATCTTGGTTCTCATACAAGTATATGGCCTTTAATTTTCCAGGACTATGTTGGATATGCTGTTAATGTTATCAACTTTTATGCTGTTCTCCTTGGAGATAAGACTGGCTTGACTGGTGGGAGTGGCAAAGTTGTTGACAGTGGCCCTGAAGACTATATCTTCATTTACTACACTGATCATGGCAGTCCGGGTGTCCTCGGTTAGTTGTTCTAACTTAATTAACATTCCATGTTTTCTAGTTCCTAACTTTAATTCAGAAACCAGCAAAATCTTTAATCCATAAAAAGGATTAAGTTTTCTGATTTAGTGTTTAATCCTGAAGTTTCATAGATCTCTTGGTGAAAATCATTGCAAAATATCATTCCCCTGTTGGAGAATGATAATTGACTGCTGTCTCTTTGGTGTTCTGATCGATATACTGACAGGGATGCCAAAGCGAATCCTCAAATTTATGCCGATGACTTGATAGCCGTGTTAAAACGAAAACATGCATCTAACTCCTACAAAAGTCTTGTAAGTTTGTCCTTTAAAATGCATTACTTCTTTTGCATTGTGATATATTATACAATTTAGATAACAACTGCTGCACAATCAAACATCATAGGTGTTCTATCTTGAAGCTTGTGATTCAGGGAGTATCTTTGAGGGTCTTCTTCCGGAAAATATAAACATATACGCAACCACAGCATCTAATGCTGCGGAGGATAGCTTTGCAACTTACTGTCCTGCAGGAAATGGTCCTTCTAAATACACTACTTGTTTGGGGGATTTATACAGTGTTTCCTGGATGGAGGATAGGTGCACTCTTACTTCTTGAAATTCTCTTCTCATTTGATCTTATTGTGTATATGTTATATAAAATACTAAATCATGCAAATTAGATTGAAGACCAGTACTCTTACTTCTTGAAATTCTCTTTCTCATTTGATCTTCTTGTATGTTATATAAAATACTAAATCATGCAAATTAGATTGAAGACCACTCTTACTTCTTGAAATTCTCTTTCTCATTTGATCTTAAAATACTAAATCATGCAAATTAGATTGAAGACCAGTACTCTTACTTCTTGAAATTCACTTTCTCATTTGATCTTATTGAGTATATGTTATATAAAATACTAGATCATGCAAATTAGATTGAAGACCAGTACTCTTACTTCTTGAAATTCTCTTTCTCATTTGATCTTATTGTGTATATGCTATATAAAATACTAAATCATGCAAATTAGATTGAAGACCAGTACTCTTACTTCTTGAAATTCTCTTTCTCATTTGATCTTATTGTATGTTATATAAAATACTAAATCATGCAAATTAGATTGAAGACCACCTTAGATTGTGTTTGTATTTTTCTTTGCTCTTCATTTTACTTGTATCATCTCATCCCCTGGGTTAAAGTAATTGTGGACCAATTGGTATATTATTTAGAAACTTGGGCTAGATTTTTCAACCAGAGCTGATATTACATATATTCAGTAGTGTGTTCGCTATTTGAAAATTTTTCGTTTGAATCGTGATGCAATTTGGAACCTTGTAGTTCTGTCTTGTTGTGATTAATGGAAGAGAATTAATTACATTGTTGGTTTGCTGTTATTTGAAAATGTGGGTTACTTGTCGTGGCTCTGATACTTGGTAACTCCATTATATGGCAGTGATCAACAGAACTTGTGTTCTGAAACTCTCAAAAACCAGTACATGGTGGTAAGTTCTTGGAATTCATTTTTGTCTTCATACTACTTCACCACATTGTTGCGTATATCCTGATCGACTCTTACCTGATTGTTTGTAGGTCAGAGAAAGAACATCAGATGGTAAGACCTATAAAGTTGGTTCACATGTTATGCAATATGGGGATCTTCAACTCATAAATGAAGTACTTTCCTTGTATTTTGGTTCAAATCCTGATTATGTCGACAATTCAACTTTTATCGGTGATAATCCATTGCCTTTAATCTCAACATCTGTGAACCAAAGGGATGCTGATCTGCTTCATTTCTGGCATAAGGTTGATATATACTACTTTTCTTTATCCATGTCTTTAATTAGTAAGGTACTTAAATAAACAATTTGTCATCTAATCTTTGTCCCGCTTCTGCTTGCACTTGTGTTTCTGCATTGAAGTTTAAAATGTCACCAGAAGGCAATGAAAGGAGACTTGAAGCTCAAAAGCAGTTTCTTGATGTATTGTCTCACCGGTTGCATATAGATAACAGCATAGAACTCATCTTAAGGCTCCTTTCCGGGTATGAGAAAGACTTGGAAACGCTGAATAGCGTGAGACCAACTGGGCAGCCTTTGGTAGATGACTGGGATTGCCTCAAGTCTATGGTACGCCTTCACCGACCATCTTCTTGATTTTTTTTTTTTGTTTTATGTTTGAAGTTTTGCATAAGCGTTAATTCCATAGACGAAATATATGACTTGTTCTGCAGTAAAAAAAAAAAGGTCAATGGTACAAAAGGAAAATGAATTCAGTAGAAGTCTCTTACTTAATGCCTTATTCAATTGTGATTGAACTTAATGTTTGAGCTTGCATTTCCTTGATAGAAATCAACAAATTGGAAATATATGACTTGTTCTGCAGTAAAAAAAAAAGGTCAATGCTACAAAAGGAAAAATAATTCAGTACAAGTCTCTTACTTGCTGCCTTATTCAATTGTGATTGAACTTAGTGTTTGCGCTTGCATTTCCTCGATAGAAATGAACAAATTGGTTTCGAGCATTGTGATTTAACAAACAAACTGATTGCAGGCTTTTTGATCAGACTGCAATACCAGTATTCATTTGCACTGATCAGTCCAGATTTCTCTCTTGCGTAGGTACGGACTTTTGAAACACACTGTGGATCACTGTCGCAATACGGAATGAAACACTCCAGAGCCCTGGCAAACATCTGCAATGCAGGCATCAGAACTGAAACTATGGCCAAAGTGGCAGCCCAAGTTTGCATTAGTTTCCCCAACAACCCTTGGAGTTCTCTCCACAGAGGTTTCAGTGCATGATATATATTGAATGAGAACACTTCTCTTCTTCACATTAATACTAATAATTAAGGTGACAGAAAACTTCATCTGTGCTTAAGAAACATACATTGTCCTTGAGATATTTGTTCACATGTAAACGAATCGATGTAACATCTTCAGACATCAATGAAAGTGAAGACATATATAATTAAGAATGATAGACTCGCAGCTCAGAAGTCTTTGTTTATGATTGGCAGTAGTTGTGAGGTCTGTTTTTAGTTGTACTTCCAACTTTGATTTAATAAGGAACCAAATTGGCATCAGATTCAAACTCTTTGCATTTAAGTATTCTGGAAATTAAAACTGCATCTAATAGGCAATAGCTGAACAAAGTCAATCAAATCCAACTAAAGCACCTTCAAAATTTGGGAGTTTGAGAATTGTATTTCAATTTGTACCCGCGACCATGATGGCCTTTTGATAGCGGATTCCTTTGTTAAGAGATGGGCCCTTGATCTTCGTGAGTGGGTCTTAGGATCGAGTCCCTTCTCTTGTAAGGTGTGGGCGTAGTTGCGTTGAACGGTTTACGCATCTATTGCCCATCCTTAACTTTCTTTGGGGGAGTGTTTCTCGCTTTTGTCAAAGAAAGAGTTTTGATATGCAAAGAAACACTGCATTGATTAAAAGGGAGGGTTGGTGTGGAGTTTTCAGAAATTGATGAGCTAAGAGTGTCCCACACAGCGAATAGTAGTTGTTGTTCCATCTTTCTTTTTTGTGTGACAAAGAGAAGACAACCCATACAAATATCTCTCTAGCTAGCAAATACCAATGCCATTAGTTGGCCACATGTGCTGCATATGGGAATGAGAACCACAGCATCTCATCATAGTAGGTGTGCATGCTATTCCTTTCTTTTCCTTTCCACTGAATAATATATTTTATGAAATACTATATTATATCTAACCAAAATTTTTAATTATGTCTTATAATTGCTTTTTCATGATATCCCCTTTCTTAATTATTATTATTTTTTTAATATAATAATAAAGTTGTCGTTATGTAACCTAAAGACCACAAATTCAAGTCGTAAAAATAATTTTATAAAATAATAATAAAATTACATTATAATAGGCCAGTGATTGGATCCTTTTACGAGCCCCACACATACTTGAAGGCTTTTGTAGCGTGGGTTCTCCTTTTATTTGATGATGCATCTCTGTAGACGACGGAACCATTGGTGAAGAGAAGTTTGATATTTACTAAGGAAAATCATGGTGTCTTATTCAGTCACAAGAGTATCTCAAGATATATGAACTTAACCCTTTATATGATTTATTAATACAATAAGATTTATTTATTTTTTAAAAAAAAATCAATTTTTTTCTATCTTTAAATTTATAGATTTTTAATCCAATGAGATTGAAAATTGAATTTGATTTTTTAATGCAATATGGTATGTTCAGGTGAACAAGTAGGATAATTTTTGTCCTTTGTTTTGTTGCTTTTGGAAGCCAACTATTTAAAGTTTCAATGTGTGGTTTATAGTAATTTAAGTTTTGGCTGAACATCACTTTCTCCCAAGTGGATGCTACTTAATCTCAAAAAGGGACATAATAATAAAAGCCTTAATATTAAAACATACATGGTGATGCAAACCATCAAGTAATAAACTTTTCCCAAAAAATAAAAAAAACATTGATGTTTCAATTGATCATTGGTTCCAACAATTAAATAAGAGATTAATGGCAGACCATATTTTTCCACAAATGTTTCTATCATCCTTTTGATATTTTTGCATCAAAATAGTACTCAAATGGTTCTTTTATTTTTATTTAAGGACCAAGGTAATAGAAAGATGGAAATATTAAAAACATACATAATAATAAGAAATTCAAGGAAAAGAAATTAAGGTTTTTTGTGCATATTATAGAAGGTCAAGTGGGCAATTCATACCACATAATTCAACCAATTAATTAATTGAAGTGAGGTGTGAACAAGAGTATTGTTGTTGTATAGATTAATTAGCACACAAGTAATCAAACTTTCAAACCAAGAAACAACAAGGAACCCCTTCATTGCTTCTCCATTGCTACATCTTATTTTCCTTTTATTAAAAAAATAAATTAAAATCCAAAATGGAAAACTTCATCAACAAGTTGAATTACACATTAGATTTCTTGAAATTTCATGCACATAGATATGGTTAAAATATTATGTGTTAATATGTATATAATACGGGATAAATCAAGATAGACACATGGCCTCACCCAGAGCGCACACATGGCTCTATCTTGAGGGTCCATATTAGTGGCACAAGTTCCCAGTTCCGACACCCTTTTTGGGCAAAAGTGGCTTGCATAAATCAAGGAAGAGGATAGGATGACAGACTGATAACAAGGGGACAATAGCCGCTCTGAGAATGAGAGATGAGAAGGGAAGAACAAAGGAGAGAGGTATCTACACAATTGCACTCACTCGCTCTCACCTTCTCTAGAGATCTCTCTCTTAGGCCAGACCCCTTACTAACTTGAGCATCAGAGCCATCTCAGAGCACAAGGCCCGCCCTCTCTTGGCCTTGTTATATGTGTAAGATCACTGATCACCCAGTCAAATACCCGGAAGGACAAAGAAGCTCCTGGATGTTCACTCTGACCAGTGTCGACATCTCCCACAATTACAAATCACAACCATTAATCTTGATCGGTGTTGATCTCCATAAGAAACTGATTTTTTACATCAGCATATATAAATTTATTCAACATTTATGGAAATATTAGATATAAAAATATACATTAATTATTATTATTATTTGCAAAAAGATGTATTTAATTAGTGAATGTTATATAAGGAAATTTAATTTCCCAACATGCTAAGCAAGCAAGGCTTACCATTGTGCTGTAAAATACAACCACGCAACGCCTCCTCGAATTTCCCAAAATGACCCCCAGTGCTCTCTGATTCGGATCCTTGCTTGCGGGTCCCAATTTAAGTCCAATAAGATGCATGCACATAAACAAAAGCAATATTAGGATTTTAGCTAATTGTTCCAAATGGATTGTGATTACACTCTACAATTGCCTTATCGGATCGGATTCCTCGGGAATCCGCAGTTTGAACTTTTAAAAGGGTATTTGTGGAATGGAAGTATGGAACAGTCTAGAATTCACGGCTCGAACAGCGTGACTGCCAGCTGGCGAGAAACTATTCCTTCCAACCTGTCATCCGGGCAGCTGCCCGTCCTGCCCGATGCGTCATCTCTCTATAAATACCCCTCCCCCCACTTCTCTCTCCTCTCGTCTTCGTCTCCGCCTCTTTTGAGAATCATCTCTCTTTTGAACACCAGCCAAACCCCGATCTCGACGATCAACGAGAAATGGCAGCGATCGGATCGAAGGCTCTCTCCGTGTTTCTTATGGCCGCCGTGGCCGCTCTCGCCTTCGCTGGCGTAGCGTCCGCCGCCGACGCGCCGGCCCCCGCACCGGCATCAGGCTCCCCCGCCCTTGCCTCTCCGTTTGCCGCGGCTCTCGTAGCCTCCGCTGCTGCCTTCGTTCTCGGTTCCCTTCGCCACTGAGCCATCCTCTCTTTTGCGGACCGGATCTCTCCTCTCGGTTCGAATCCGTGGATTTCTCCTTCTATGCTCTTCTCGCATGCGTCGTACAGTAGATCTTGTTTTCTTTTCAGCATTGTTTGGATCGGCCTTCGGAGAGGCCTTGCTGGGTTTCTTTTGGGGCGGATCTGGATTCTAGGGTTCGTGATATGCTTGAGGTTTGTCTAGATGTAGGTTAATAAGATGAGTACATCCGATCTGAGTCTGTCTATGTAGATATGGTTTGATCTGCTTCATTGATTCATATACTGCGGTTTCCTATGTTACATTTGTGTTAATAGATCTGTGAGTTTTGCTGGATTATACCATTTATATATTTATTTCATTTGAATTCTTTGGTTTCCTTTTTTATCTCCTTGATGACCCCTGTGCCTTCTTGTGGCTGATGAAATAAAAAAAAAAGAAGAAAAATTCGTGATATATTTTTTAATTTTAACTTACAACTATTTTGTTGTAGTTATGAAATCACAATTTTGCATTTTGAACGCGGATGTTGTGGGGAATGATATCTCATGATTTACATGCTTAAAAAATAAAAAAAGATAGATGATGTGATGTGCCCAGTAGCGGCAGCAAGTCACCTTCATACAACTCACACCCAGGCCCCCTTCTATGTTGTGTCATGTGCCCCTCTGTTCTACTCCAAAAATCATTAAACAAATCAAAGAGTGTTTTTGGACTTGTCTGTCTCACAATTGAAAGGGTCTGCAAATGTTTGTGTGCTACTTAATCATTAGTTCTTATTTTGAATTTGTATGTTTACAGGTTTTTCAAACCTTGAATTTGTATTTTCATAGTACATGTTCACACCAGCCAGTCATTTTCACATGAAGGGAAAAAAAGACAAAAAACAAAAATGACTTTTTGGTTTGTCTTTGTGTAGATCAAACTTGCAAACCAATGGGTAATGAGCGCTTGTTAAATATTTTTCCAATTTGGGTCCAAGTTTACTACACCAAACAATGGTAGAAATTAGAGAATTCGGTCCGATAAAAAAAGCACTTGATTGAGCGTGCTCAAGTTTGAGTCCCCGCTCTCATAAATGGAGAGAATAATTTGAATAATTCACTTGATGAGCAGTGGGCGTCCCTATGTAGAGGGATTTATCCCCTATGTCAAAAAATTAAAAAAATAAAAAAATGCAACAAACAATCTGTGAGCTGCAAAACATTTGAGGAAACATTCTGGGAATCAGTTGAGAAAGAAAAGAAAAATAGCTCCATTAAATCAGAGAAGATGAAAATACAGGGCTTGACTGCCCTATTATGCAGGCAGCAGGTGAACCAGAGTAGTCAGATTTCTGCATTTTAAGTTATGCATCACCCAAATATATACACAGCAGACTTCTCTGGTCACACAGGCACTAAAACGAACACAAAACATAACCTCTGATACCAAGGAACTTCAATCTCCAATTTATCAGGAAAATAAAAGAATAACTACAGTTCATCATGGGAATTCTTCTCACCAACTGGAGGAGAAGGGGTCTGGGATTTAGAAAGGTACTGAAAGGCCAGGGAAGCATGAAGAGCAGCTCCATATGGAAGTGATTCTTCATTGATCTGAAAGTGCGGGGAGTGGGCGGGGTGTAATGGAGCATGGGAATCGTTCTGCATCCCGACGAAGTAGTAGTATGTTGCAGGAACAGCCTCTGTGAAGAAAGCAAAGTCTTCTGATCCCATCAGCGGCGGCCTATCCTTGATGTTGTTGAATCCAAGCAATTCTCCGGCAACCTTCTCGAAGTGTTCATGGAGATCTTTGCTATTTACTGTGACTGGGAAGAAAGGCTGTCGTTCTTTGAGGAAATCCACGGTTGCGTTGCATCTCTGGACTGATGCTTGGGCTACTATAACCTATTCAGTGACAATGAATGGAAATAGATGTGATGGTGAATAAACATCGATGCTATTATTCAAATTAAGCAGCCTTTCAAGACAGTTGTTAGCAATCTTGCAACTAACAATTAAGAAAGCTCTTAAGATCCGACATGAAGCAATAACTGTTCCTTGATGTGTTATGTTATATCTAAAGTAATGCCTTGAAAGATTTCTATCAAGATCACAGCAAAAAAATTATGAACATTAAGAAAAAGGGAGTAGTTGACTTAAAATAAAGATGTTAAAAAGATGATTAAATTGATAAATGATGAAACAAACACAGTGAAAAGGAGTTGTAATTCGAGTACTTCCAATTCAACTTGAGGTGGGGCTGGTTGGACCACAGTAGAAAAACACAAAAACGCAACCTAAGCTGGACATTTGTTTGTGCAACTCTTCAGGAGATATAGGATGGACCATGTCCAAATAGACAACCTAGATCTGGCTTGATCTTATAAGTTATTATGTGGACTATAATTTAGGGTAATATCAATCGCATAAGCTTCCAGCCCTTAAGCAAACAAGTTATTTAGTTGATTGATATTGTGTAAAGTGCAAACTGAAGCATACAAATGAAAGTTTTAATCATGTTTAAATAAATCCATTACCTCCTCGATTCGTTGTTTCAGTTGCAAAAAGCTCTCTTTTGAGAAGGCCCGGAAAGTGCCACCAATGCTAACAGAATCTGGAATGACGTTAAATGCACTACCACCTTGGAATTTTGCAACTGTTACCACCTGTCAAGAAGATTTCTTTCATTAATATTAATATATCATATAAGCAGCATCAAAATATCCTTTCCTACATAATGGGCTGTTGCACTCCCTAGTTCCAGGCAGATAGATTAAGTAAGACAATTTGAACCAAGAGATCTGATGCCAAATAAATAAAAATGCATGAACAAATGATTAACTAAGAGGATTCAGTTTTGGTTTTAAACAATCTGATAAAGCCAACATCCAGCAAGTACATCATTCAACCAAAGAAATATTGATCAGATCTAGACCTTGCAAAATAATTTCATGAAAGGAATCTGAAAGTAACATAGCAGTGACATTGTTAAAGGTGGAGAGGGAAGATCAATCTCTACAGGTTTTTTTTCTCAAGTCTAGACTATTGGCACATGTATGCATTCTTGCAACCTGAAATGGGAAAGAAATGCTCTAAAACTAACAATAATAAATAATCTTAGGTAAAAGATATACTCGCATTTCTAAATAGCTTTTCAAATAAAATATTCATATGTACAATCCAAATCACCTGCGAGTCCAAGGGATCAGCTTCACGTGAAACAATGTGCTGCAAGCTTACAATCACATTGGATGCTGCTATGATGGGATCTATTGTATGATGAGGGATGGCTGCATGACCACCTTTTCCAGTAATTGTTGCCTCAAAGAACCCACTCCCAGCCATAATTGGTCCAGGCCGGGATTGCACAGTGCCAACGGTCCCATCTGCTGCCAAATGAAAGCCAAAAATTGCTTCCACATTGTCCACAGCTCCAGCTTCTATCATTTTCTTTGCCCCACCAGCTCCCTCCTCAGCTGGTTGAAACAGAAGGACAACTGTTCCCTATTGCAATCACAACAAAATCACATTAAGCAGAAAAGGCTTCTGAAGGGTTGGCTTTGAACATCAGTTAAGAAGTTTAGAGACAATAGTACACGATTGCTTTATAAGCAGATATAATTTGTTTTTGCAGCAGAAGTGAATTGAGCATCTGAATAAAAGCTAATCCAGAAAACAAAATGGTTAAGTTCATTTTCCAGGATACTAAGAAATCACAAAACAGCAGTGGAAATTTTAAAACAGGTAAAAAAGGATGCAATAAAATTGTGCAAAAACAGAACAATGAGGAGATAAATACATGGAGATAAATACATGGAGAAAAGAAGTTTGACATTTCGCACAAAAACCTCAACCAATTTCTTTACTGCTTGACTTCTATGAAGTTTGGTCATGTGATTGAGAAAATATTGAAGCCAACTTAAATAGTATAAGGATAATAAGTCAGATGAAATATAAGCAAAGAAATAACCACTCATCATGAAACAAAATTCAGCATATAAAACCTCAACCGCAAATTATGCTTCCCAGGTGCCTCGAAATGATTTCAACCACAAATGTCTCACTCACAAAATTAGACAATTATACACTCTTTGTTTTGCCTATAGTCTTCCCATCTTTTGTCAGTATTCTTATTTTTAATCATTTAACAAAATGGGACAAGGCTACAAAGAAAAGTGCAGTCATGTCTGAAACAAATTAAGATGACTCTTATCCAAGAACATTAACCTAAATCTTAGATACCTTAATAACTAAGAGGCATTATCAATTAGTGTTCTTTAGCTGTAGTGATGTGAAGATTTTAAAAGGAAGAGAACAAAAGAAGACAAACTAGGGAATTGACTTCAAATTTGATAAAGCAGGAAGCTATGGCAAGCAAGCAGTGTGGTGCTTGAATGTCGATCCCTGTCATCTATCCCCTAATTCAAGACTTTAGCTTACCTTTGACAACTTTAGGTTATTGTTGACTATTGCACATCCTTATTAAGGAGCCAATGAAGTTGTACCTTATGACCCACCACCTTGCTTTCTAAGTTTTGTGGAGGCACCCATTTGCAAAAAGTTTGATATGTGGAAATCCAACACCAAATCTCAAAATGTACCAAAGGAATCTCATCAGATTAAACTATTAAACTGATCACTTTAAGAAACCAGAGCATTATCATTTGGTACATTCCACATGATATCATATTCCTAATACTTCTAACTAATAGTAGCATCCCACAAGCATTGACTACATTCTTTCTTCTTTATTGCAGGAATGGTAAAAGATGATCTGTCATCCTTATACCAAAAGCATATGCTATAGTTCAGCCGAGTTTGTATGACATAACATAAAATCCTTTTTCTTCAACATGAAAACAGAAGTAGAATCTATCAAGCTTCTGCCAACAAAAACCAACTACGATCTAAGATAGATTCACACTTGTCACTTGCACTAATTAACACAATCAACCTACCTGGTTCCTTTTAATTAGAGAATTTGGAAGTAATATTTATGAGGATACCAAGTCTTACACTAATGACCAGAAAATCATATTTCCTATCAAATGCCTTTTATTACACGTAAAATAACAAACTTTAATGACTTCCATATATATATATATATATATATGGAAATGTTAGTATAAGGCCGGCCGGATTACTGTTTATTTAAGATCGCCTCATTTTGAGGCACTTGGAGAGTATTTTTTCCAAATCCAACCGTATGGAAATAAGCTAGCATGTCAATTTTCATACAATTTGAAAACTTGTAGGGTCTTCATCTTAACGAGCGAAAATTTATAAAAATCTTCCCGGTTCAGAATTCACCCTTTTAAAATGAAAAACCCTCTGCTTCCCAAATTATATGAAAATTGACATGCTAGCTTATTTTTCGATATTCTTTCCATCCATATAGTTGGATTTCCTTAAAACACTGTGCAAATGGGCTAAAATGGGACGACCGCACTTGCACAGTATTACGGCCATCCACATAATAACACGACTATATATATATATATATATATATATATATATATATATATATATGGACAAGCTAATACAAAAACACATTAAACGTGGTTCAAACCCCCAACCTCTTCTTGTGAGAAAGAATGGAGTTACCAACTTTCCTGGTGAAGATTGGAACCTTTACCTTGTAATTTTGTATGCCCAATTCTACTATTGTAGATTGATAATTTATAGAAAATTTTAAAGACTTCAAACTGAAAGAAAATAAAAGACAAACCTTTAACTCATTGCGATGCTCCTGAAGGATTTTAGCAGCACCCAGCAGCATTGCCACATGGCCATCATGACCACAAGCATGCATCTTCCCTGCAACTTTACTCTTGTGCTCCCACTCCACACTCTCCTGTCATCATAACAGAAATAGTAAATAAGAATAAACCCCCATACCACATTTTTCAAAAAAAAAAAAAAAGAGAAAAAGAATAACCCCCCCAAGGAAAGAAAAAATCATCAGCTCTTTAATAATTCCTAGACAAATAACAGTATGAAATATACAGAATGTCGGAAATAACCATCCATGGATGAAAATATTTGGTAACATCCTACAAAAAGGGAAAGTATGGCCCTTAATTTGGTAACCAGATGAGACAGGCACAGTGGCCATTGTGCCAAATTTGTTCTAAATTATTGAGAAAGCTCCTCAATGCCAACCAGTACCCAAATGGCAAAACATTCTTAAGCTGCATTTCCACAACTACCAAACCGAACAAAGAATCCTATGAAATAAACAAGATTTAAGCTCAGAGAGATCAAAATTGTGTATAATTTTGAAAGAAAAATTAGATGACTAAAACATCACAACTATGAAAAACATAAACTTAGTGGTAGTTAGCTTAGAGAAAACTCATTCAGGTGAAAGAGCTCCAAACATCCAAAGGAAACTGACCCAACAACTCAAACTTTATACAACATCCTCCAAAGAAAACAAAGAAGAAGAAAAATATGGAAATTGAGCTCCTTCCCAGAAAACTATTTGAATAAACGAATCATACAAATGAAGAGTATAAGCTCAAGAGAAAGACGAAGATCTCAAGAAATTTTGCACAAAACCCATCAAAACATCAATCTGAAGTTCATAAACAACCCAATCAACTATGCCATTGACACTCAAACACCCAAAGATCACCAAAATCATCCAACACTGCCAAACATAAGTTAGCTCCTGCACAGCAAATTTGAACTCAAAGTAAAAGGAAAACCCTCACAAACACAAACAAATCTCAGGCATCGGATTGGGGCTAAAAAAGGGAGTAAATTAATAGTAAGGCATCCAGCTTTCACAGAGCTAATCACACAAAAGGAAAAAAAATCAAGTTAGTGCCGATTACACTTCACGGAAAAACACAGCAACAAACATTTGAAATGGATCCGAAATATACATCCGAAGATACGAGATTAGAAAAAAAGCAAACAGAAAAAAAAAATCAAATTGCGCAAATTCAGCCAATATCAAATGAATTTCAAATAACCACACTAAAATCCCCCCAACAAACACAAATCCATAAGGAATCATAAAAAAAACACCAATAGACCTGCATAGCCAGGGCATCCATGTCAGCCCTTAGAGCGACAAACGGCGGCTTCCCAGTTCCAACATAGCCAACAACCCCAGTAACAGCAACGGGGTACTTGTATTGCACTCCCATGGCGTCAAGCTCGTTCCGGATGAGTTCGCTGGTCTTGAACTCCTGATAACCAAGCTCAGGGTACTCATGGATCCTCCGCCGCACACCCACCATCCACTCATAGAACTCCGATTCCCTGGCTCTGGGGAGGAAATCCGGCGACGAATTCGCCGGCACGGCGAACAAGAAGACCAACACGAGGATCCAATAAAAGGGTTTGGCGACAACCATCCTTGGAATTTCAGCCGACGAGCTCCACCGCCCTCACGACGACTCCTCTCTCCGAGTCCAGAGTGGCTTCCTGTTCTTATTTTTATACAAAGATTTCCATTTTCCAGGTGAAAGATGTGGACCCCACACAAACGAACGAACGAATGACTGCCATCTGTGAGAGGAATGCTGAATGCTGTTAGAGAAACAAGAGATAAGATTAGGTGCGGAGTTATTGGCACGTGCCGAATGGAGGTTTATAGGAGCAGTAGATGGATCAGAGAAAGCATATGAGACGTGCCGCGGTGGAGGTGGAGGTGGAGGTGGAGCCGTGGAGAGAGAGAGAGAGAAAAAAAGAGGGTTAGAGAGAGAAAGAGAGAGCGCACGTGGTGGAAATAAAAATGAAAGGGTTGGTGATTCAAATCAAATTGGCATCTGCTTCCACTTTGAGTGGGACGTTTGTAGGGCCGACCACCTTTGAGGGCTGAAGGAAAGTTCATTGTCTGGGAAATATATTCTTTCATTTCATTTCTGACCAATGCTATGTCAGTCCATGTGCAAAAATGTCATATTATTATTTATTATCATTATTATATTGTCTTTATGTATACTAGTTGTTGAACTGGTCTTTCATTTAGGATATGAAGAGTCTTTGTTTAAAATATTGTAATGCTGTGTATATATTTTTTAAAAATTAATGTAAATTAGTGTGAGCGGTTGTTGTGGTGGGTGGTCCCAACACCCACCATATATGTGTGGGCGCCGCCTGTTGGGAGTGCAAATGGTTGTGCACGCTCTTGATTTTTTAGGGGCTTGTCGCTCATATTACCGAAAAAAAGATACATATGTATAATCTTGAATATTTTTTTTGATTAAAATGAATAAATCATATTTATTTATTTAATTTTATGAAATTACATAACATTACATAAAACCAAACCCCATAGGGATGGGTACAACCAGTCCAATAGTTGGACCGGCCCGGGTGGGTGTCATAATCTTGAACATTCAAATAGAAGCTTGGAGTAGTAGAAGAAAAGCACCTATACCTAACAAAATTAAGTGAATACCTAAAAATTATAGTCATTTTATTTCTATCTTTCCATAGAAGAATGGAAAGGATTCCTCAAGAGTCTAAGGGGGATTCACAGCATGTCAAACCTTGGTAAGGTTACCACCGCTTGTGTGAGCCCGTCAATTCCTTTGAGTTTTATTCTTGTGAACGTACATGATGGAGGATGAACTCCCAAGGACACAATATTAAATGGTGGAGGATGAACTTCCAAAAACACCAAGATCTGGTAGATTAGGCCAAAAGTATATATCAGCTCATTCAGAAGGTATTATGAAACTCATCTCAAATTTGATATCTTTATATGAAATTCCATTCAACTTGAGTTTTCTTTCTCTAAGTCCTGACTTAGATCGTTGGAGGCTCTCCCAATCGTTGGAGGCTCTCCCAAACATAAGTGCTCAAATTTTTTTCTTCCACGGTTATTTTTTTTAAGAACATGGCTCAGGGAGAAAACATTGATCCTGACTTTTCTAATGTCATGAAGAATTCCTGACTTTTCTAAGCAATCTCTCTGGTTTATCATGATCTAATCCCAAAAAGAACAGATTCTTTATCAACAATATATATATATATATATATATATATATATATATATATATATATATATATATATATTAGTAGACATCTGTTTGGGGATTTTTGCAACAAACATAGGATGGTAAATTTTATTTTATTCCAAAAATAATGGAGCTAACCAAACGCTGACATTAGACTTGTATGAAAATCAAAATATTATAATTTATTTAATAAATCAAACTTTTGAAACTTTTGGGAAACAAGGATTTATTTTGATTACATGAAACCAACCCTACATGTAATATCACATATACTTATAAAAATATACTTCAAGGCAATTATATGTTCAGCATTTTTAATTGGATTGGACTATAGGTGACCTTGGTTACCATTAAAAAAAAATGAATTTAAAACAAATAACTTACCCATCATCACATTAAATAAAATATATTTCCACTTGAACAAGTGGTAGGATTAGGGTTGATGGATGCACAAAATAATCAGCAGCCAAGGGGGATGAATCATGAAACTGACAAGCATTTGTTGTTGGCACTTTACAGAAATTTTTTATTTATTTTTAAAAGATTGGAATCACTTCATTTGTAAACTTAATAATATAATATAATATTTATTAATATATAAACACTCATCTAAACTTCTAACTAAAGTTTTATATTGTTAGTTTCTTTTTATATTTATATTTATATTTTATACACACATCCCATGAGCGTGCACTTGAGTATATATATATATATATATATATATATATATATATATAGTTGTGATACTATACGGCCGACATTAACACTATACAAGTACAGTCTCCCTATTTTAACAACTTTGTACAGTGTTTTAAGAAAATCGAGCCGAAATGCAGGATGGAAAGAACGTGAAAAAAATGGTACGTGTTAATTTTTAAATTGATTTGGGAAAGTGTAGGGTCTTCATCTTAAAAGGTGAAATTCTGAACCGATAAAATTTTTATAAATTTTCATGAATACCCTACACCTTCCCAAATTGTATGAAAATTGACATGCTAACTTATTTTTCGATGTTCTTTCCATCTGTTTGGATTTTCTTAAAACACTGTGAAAGTGGCCAAATGGGAGGTGACCTTAAAAAAACAATATTCCGGCTGGCTTGATCTTATCACCATTATATATATACATATATAATGGTGATAGGATCAAGCTGGCCGTAAGTGCGTTCGTCTAATCTTATAACTGTTTTTATATATAAAATATATATATTATATATTTTATAATCTATTATATATTTTATAATCTATATATATATATATATATATATATATTTATTTATTTATTTATTTTATATAGATATATATATATATATAAATTCTAAATTCTAAAATCGAGCTCGATATTATTTAGAAAACTACGAGATGGATTAGAGTTTGATTAAAAAAATATTAAAATTAAATATTTTATCATAAAATATTATAAAATTATAAATTATCACAAAATCTACAAATTTAAATAAAAGGATGAGTTATAATTACTGAATGTTCCGCCGAGACTGTTGTGTAGTGTAGTTGTAACACTCGTTGGAACTCTTTGTCTCAAAGGAACATACAAACTCTCTCACACACACAATTAAAAATAACGCAAACACAAAGAAGGAGGCACAAAAGTTGGATAACCCAATTTACCTTATAAGCCTGAGGGACCAAGCCCGGAGAAACAATCCACTAAAAGAGAGGAAGAAACATGAGTACAAATCCCTTGTCACTCATCTCACAGCAAGCATAAGCACCCTCACTTAAGATTAACCAATGACCATTCAACCTAACATGCTTAGGTCTCACTCTGGTGGCTCATCCTAAATCTTCAAAGCTCGACTTTATATAGACGCCTCCACGTCTAAAAATATCACATCCTCTTTTAGATTCTCCAAAATCTCCGCGGGATCTATTTTTGGACACCTTCAACAAATAGCTGTTATAATTCCTGTTGCGACTAAACTTGCAATGTGACCCGACTGCTGAACTGACTAAGACTGCAGGGTACTTTGCAACACGACTTCGCGACACTTTCAACTCTCCCGGTTTAGCCCGAGTTGAACACCGTTAGATCCTCCCGATTTGACCACGCAACTGGCTGGACCTCTCTATGTTACGTTCACAGTCCTCTTCAAATCACACCTCACCTAGGTGCTCCCGGCCTTCCAAACTTGATCTCCATTCACTCAAGTTTGGGTCTTTCAATATCTCCACCATATCTTCAACATACCAATGTTAGTTTAGCCCATATTTAGTTCTCAATCAACTCTAAATATCATCTTCAAATCAATCTTCAATCAAACCCTCGATTGTTTCTTAACTTGGACCTGCATCATATGTAGTTGTTACTTAACATAGCTTCTTTTCAAACCTTCCCTCCAAGTTGTTGAAGTTGTCATGTGCGTTGTAACTACTTTTCAAATATAGACTACACCTAGCTTGCTCCCCAAGTCACCTGTGACTTTCCAAAGAGAGCGTCTTCTAAATCACTACTTCAGAATTTCTAGCCCTTCTAGATGCTTGCCAAATATATTACCAGTAGATCCTTTCCAAATATCTCTCCAGTAGCATCTTCAAAACCTTCCACAATTAACCTCTATCTGAAGATATTCCAATGGGATCATTAAACACATGTGGGTTAGAAAAATATCTCCTTGATTGTGTCAATTTGCTTTGATCACTTTGTCAACCATGCCGCCACTCATCCTCGCCACGTCATTTGCTGCTACCTCAGGATCCACTTCAGTATTTTGCTGCATCCCTCGAACCGTGTGAGCTTCATCCATGTTGTAACCATAGTTGTATCAGTCTGTTTGTCAAATAATATCAATACATGTGCTTTTTGCACTAACAATTACAAAGCATCAAACTAAGCAAATTTATATCAAAATCACAAAAATAATTGATACCCCTAAACAATAATATGTAATCCTTAACCGAAATCAAATATAATTCATTTAATAAAAAAATAATTACTTATAAAAAATAAAGGATTTACACATAAAACTAATAAATAAATTATAATTATATTTTAAATAAATAAATAAATAAATAAATAAGAGTGATATTTGCTAGTGTATATGTATATATATTTGCATTTTGAGTCGAACTCGAATCAACTGACTATAATTTGAGTTTAACTCAATCATTATTTATTTATTAAAAAAACTCAATTATTATTCATACTGTTCAAGTTTGATTTGTTATTAAAATTATTGAGCCGAACTCAAGCCAATGTTTATTTGATTATTTGTTAGCATCTCTACATTAGTGTCATATACCCAAGTAATTTTGTTTTTTTTGATTCTACTCAAAAACCTCACATTGATGAAATATAAGGTAAAAGTAAGCATCACAATATCTTAATCTTAAAAAGCATAATAATATAGGAGACCATTGCTTGTAAGAAGAACTACAGCTCACCTAGTGGTCTTTGTTTGTCATATGATATCTATTGGTTTCATTATTGTCAATGTGATTTTATGATAAGGAATCAATTAGGGTTTTTGGACGGACTTGGGTGACACCCATATCCAGGACTATGCATTGCACCACACGTGTCCAACAATGAAGGGATGATATTCAAGTTAGATGATATTGAGCACTTCTTTCTTTCTTTCTTGTAATATTAAATCTCAACTGGGATTATTTTAAAAACTAAAGATATCTATCACCAGTTTGACTAGTTACAGCACCAAGTTCGATAACGAGGAATGTGTAACTTGCATACATGAGACAAAAAAGAGATCAACATCGATCTTTGATCAACCGTTAAAATTTATATTTGCGGGGGACATCAACGATAATCAGAGAAGATGTGAAGGAGCTCTTTTGATTCATTGGTGAACCTACACAAAAAATAGGGCCGAGCAGGATAGGCTTAGTGCCCTAATGTAGCTCCGACGCCTAAATTAATAAGAAAAAAAAAATGTTAATTTGAAGACACAGGATAAGAGTTTTTTTTTGGTTTGAAGATCAAATATTTGATCCCTTCTTTCTCATATTTCCTGTCTTCTTATCAATTTTTTTTAAGGTCGGTGGATGTCGAGCTTTCTCGCCGTACTTATTTTCTGACATCTTATCCCCTGCACTTTGTCCTTACTTGATATTTTATCCTCATTTTTTACTTTAGCAACCTCCTTTTTGCCCAAAGGGGATGTCGGAGGTAGGAACTTGTGCCACTTAGATGAACATTTGGGATTGTGTCACGCTTAAACTTTAGATGAGATCACGTGTCTATCCAGATTTATCCATATCAATATATATTATATTATTTTAAACAATTAAAAAGATGTTGTGATTATAGTCATTAAAAATGGAACTATGGTTCCATCATGTGACAAAAGCATATATAATCAATTTATATACTATTAACTATTATATAAATTGACATTTTATTTATGAATGTGTTCCATGAGAAATAATAATTTCACATCAATTAATTAAATAAATATAAACAGGGTATAATTATAAATCCGCGCATATTAAAGGGCAACATTACTTAATTATTATTTAATTATAATAACCTCCTTTCCTACATTATCTCATTTAGTTATCCATTTTAAGGGTTTGCTTCATTTACCCAAAGACTAGGAAAACAACCGGCCATTGTGGACAAAGAGCACAGATCTGTAGAATCTTAAATAATAAAAGGACATGCAGGAAAGATTGCAACACAAGATTGTGCAAGTACAAGACAAATGCGTCTTTTTGCCCATGTTAAATTATAAGAAAAATTATTTTTTACTCATCGACATATATACATATGGAAATGCGTCTTCTTATCACGGTCAGTAGTATCCCATTTATCTGAAGTCTGATCAGCGCCATTTGACCCACTTGCACCGTGTTTAAAGGAAATCCAACCGTATGGATGGAAAGAGCGTGAAAATTAAAATTTAGTTTGTCGATTTTAAATACAATTTGGGAAGCTTTGTAAGGGTGCTTCATCTTATGGGTGAAATTCTATCGATAGGATTTCTATAAATTTTCACCCATTAAGATGAAGACACTACAAGTTCTCAAATTGTATGAAAATTGACATGCTTCTTTATTTTTCGATGTTCTTTCCATCCATACTTAAATCCTTAAAACATCTTCCAAGTGTCAAAATAGAAGGACCTTACTGCGGTGTTACGTACTTATTGTAGCATGCTCGTATATATATATATATATATATATATACACATGTGATCAGACCGTCCATCTGATTTTTTGTATTTCTTGTTAGCTCTCTTTTTTGAAATTCTTCTTCGTTGATCCCTTATGTCATAAAGTTGTGAATACTTTTTGAAAAATTTCACCTTTATCCCTGGGTACTTGTGTGGCAAATCTCCTACCCAATCATGTCGTCATTCATTCTCTTTGCTTGCTTAACAAGCTTCCTCATCCTCTCCATTTTGCTCCTTTATTCAGTGAGAGCATCTTTAACTGAACATCCTCATCCCTTTGATCATGGTTTTTAAAAGATAAGGCAATCTAATTCTAGGTGAGAGTGATCGTCCCCCTTCTTCTTCTTAAGTTGAGCAATTCCTCTAACATCTTCTACTCCATTGGCCATGCAGTATCTTCAGCCCAATAGTCCATGAAATTCTTTTTGGTTCCTGCCATGTATATTCCTCCAGCTAAACACCCTTCTTTTTCACCATGTCTTGTCCTTTTTTGGGTTTGTAGAGTACGTAGCATGTATCCAAACCTTTACTTATAATAACGAACCTATTGGTTTTACAGGTTGTCAATGGAGACCTTTGTTGTTGTAAGGTATAAAAAAGAAGGTCATGTTGCTGAGTTTAACGTATTGTCCACGTGGCAGTCTATGTTAGAGGATATATGTAAACATTGGAGTATGAAAGCTTCCTGGGTGAGAGTAAAGTTTGTCATCCCAAACAATCACAAGACTATTGTTAAGAGAAAGGTTATAAAGAGAATCATATCATATCTTATTGAATATACAGCAGAGGCCTATATATAGGCTAGTAACATAGACACCAAAGATAAATAACCAATGTGGGACTAAAACAAGATATATATAATCTAAACTATATCTAACAACCATATATATCTATATCTCATATATGAGATAAATATATATCCATAACACCCCCCTTCAAACTCAAGGTGGATCAAGAGGCTTGAGTTTGATAATGGATCACGGGCGTACCAGGCCGCCTCGGAGAAGAAATCGCCAGGGTCGTCCGAAGTCTTGGTGAAGAAATCAACTGACCTCAGATGGAAGATAGCGAAGGGAGACCGTCTAATCACGAACAAAACACCGGATAAAGTGAGAAACCACCAACAGAGAGCCCAACAAAACATCCCGTCAAAAGGGTCACGAGGTGGTCGCCAAGAGAGAAGAAAGAGACTCGCGGACAAGGCCGTGTGGTGGTCGTCGGTGTAGAAGTAGCCAGTCGTGGATCGCCGGGAGAAGAAGAAGATCCGGGATGAAAAGCCGAGAATATCCTGAAAAGCCGGGAAGATCCGGGAAGAAAAGCCGGGAATATCCGGGAAGAAAAGCCGAAAAAATCCTAAGAAGAGCCAAAGATCAGAGAAGAAAAGCCGAGAAGATCCGGGACTGAGGAAAGTCAGAGAAAATCGGAGCGGCATCCTTGAGCAACATGAGCGTAGAAGCGGCAAGCAAAGAATCTAACATCGGGTTCAGGGGTTAAGAGGGACCCGGCCCCAAAAAAAAATTTATTTTAAGAGGATTCAAAACCTATGCTCTTGATACCATGTTAAGAGAAAGGTTATAAAGAGAATCATATCATATCTTATTGAATATACAGCAGAGGCCTATATATAGGCTAGTAACATAGACACCAAAGATAAATAACCAATGTGTCTCATATATGAGATAAATATATATCCATAACAACTATATGGTCCATTGAGTCAGATGAGGATTTTTTGTGGATCTACAACATGTATCATATATTCAAGAAGAACGTGGTAGACATGATCGTTGAGGACATGGGTGTGACAATAGAGTACCAGCTAAAGTCATTCCAAGCCCAGTAATTAAGGCTACATTTTTATTTGCCTCTGTTGAGATTTTGTATGTTCTTTATTTCGAACAACTATACTATTTGTTTTAGAATAGGAGTATGTTCTACGTACATTTCCCATATATATATATATAAGCTCTTCTTTGGGATCAGAGCAAATCTTGATCAACAAGAGAAATTGATAATAAATTATGAAAATTCTTCAAGGGATTTCGATGGAGAGGTCATCATGATCGGTGATCTTTTTTCTTCTCCTTCGCTCCGCTGGATCCAAAACTCCTTCAGGTATCGGTCTTCATGAATCAAACCCTACGCTAAAAGAGAAGAGAGACTCCAAGAGAGAGATAGTTTAGGTTGAATGGGGTTTCATGAGAGAGATCATAATTCAATCAAAAATCACTCTTCTAAACTTATTTGTTAGCTTTTCGCTCACTTGGGAATTCATCCAATTGGTCTTCTATCATACACGTGTCTACTTACCCCATAACATATAACAATAGTTTTAACCATTGAGAATGAGGTTTTTATTATTCATAATATTAAAAAAATCAGTTGATTATAGGTACTTACACAAATATTAGGCTTTGCTTGTTTCATGGTTTCCCGTGATTTCATAATATATGGTATGGTTTATTTTCTTATTTGTTTTCACTTACATTCAAATGGTATAGTTTTTCATGATTTTTTGATGGTTTAAAAACCACCCTTTTAGATGGATTTTTCAAGCCATCGATTTGGTGGTTTCCCATAGTTCTAAATTTTTTCTATTGAAAATTTAATTAATATTTATTTTGTAATTTTTTTGTAAATACCAAGTCTACTCCAATCCCCTCTTCTCTCCACCAATCAAGAAACATAGTTCTAATCTTCACCCAACAAAAGTCACAATTACCAAAAATATCTCTAATAATCGGTGTGTATTAATTTTATTATAATTTTATCAATTTTTAATTGATGAGTAACAATTTCATGTATATTTTTGTAAGATTTTAATAAAAAAAATTTATACATTGATTGAATTGAATTTTTAAATTTTAAATCATTGAATTTAATATGATTCACATTAATTTGTATTTGAGGTATTCTTGTTATTTTATTATTTCTGCAACTATATCATACCATCAAAACAAACATAAACAACTTATTAACTATATCACATCATATCATCTTTCCAAATATGATAAATAATAATTACCATACAATACCATACCATATATTACTGAGTGTTGGTCATTCAAACAGGGACTTAGTGATTTGTAGGATATATAAATATATGTTGGGTGGGCCGTTCATAGAATCAACCATTTTTTAACAAAAATAAAAAAATAACTACATAACAAATATATCTCTATAAATTAATTTGTCCTACAACAGTATATATTGGGGAAGAAAATGTCTTTTCCCCTTCAAGAGTTGGACACAAGTTAATAAGTTGAGTTCTGCCAATGAATCACATCAATCACAATGAACTGTCATGGACCGCAAACAAAGAGAGCCATAATACATGAAGAAATTGAAATGGATACCTCCCCCCAAAAAGAAGATGAACATTTGCTATTAATAGAGCCAGATCAAGCAGGCCCACCAGGTGAAGAGCATGGCCACCACAAGCTCTACATTTTTCACCAAAAACATTACATCCTTGGCCAGGCCAGCATGGCCACCACAAGCTCTACATTTTCACCAAAAACATTACATCCTTGGCCAGGCCAAAAAAAAAAAACCAAAAAAAAAAAACAAAGACTCTCGAGTTGTAGTTTCTTCTCTCCATCTCTATCATCTCATTCAACCATATGTAGTGAGGTGTCAGAAGGTGTTGTCTGTGAGCTGTGAGTTTCTGGTGTAGTCAACTACTTTGAGGTTATCCCCAAGAGTTTCCCTATCATTTTACTCCAATTTTTTTTCTTATTTCCCTTTCATTCTGAGTCGCTTTCCATATTGCCCATTGCCTTCAAACCCCTGGGTCTCTGAAAGAATAGACACCACAATAACATGTGAATCAGAAAGAGTCAGAAAGGAGTAGATCAAAAAATTATGTCCAATAGTCAATTAAATAAATCGTGGTTTATCCACCGTGCATGAAAAAAAAATTATATCCGATATTATTTGATAGCTAGTCTTTTTCATAGATAATTAACCTTTTTCGATATCTTTTTCTCCCGTACTTCGTATCTCTCTAGAGAAAGATCACATAACCATGAACCTGGGCTCACAAGCTGTTGCAATACAAGAAGATTCAGTGGTCAATCTCATGCCTGGTATCAATCAAATGATAAGAGTTCATATTCAGAAAAAGAAAAAAAAAAATACATGATAAGTATCAACCAATACTACAAGAGTGCTCGTGATAGCAGACTAAATGAAAAACTTGTATATGGTATAGAAGGTGTTCACCTGTCTTCCAATACATTTTATCTTCTCAAGGTTGTCCAAGGATTCTCAAAATTCCATGTTTAATAAAATAAAACATGATTTATGTTAGAAGCCGATCTACATCAAGATTTTTTATCTTCTAAATGTTATCTAAAGATTAAGGCAAAAAGATTATAATAGCTAAAAAGCTCTAGATGAGCACCAACATCACATCAGCTATGTCCGTAGAAGCAATTATGATCACCACTGGTTGCAAACAATTGACCAAAAATCTACTATGACATGCATAGCCATTTAGAGAAATTCCATATGATAGTATCCATGCCTGCATTTTTTTTTTTTTGGGTAATATGAGCAACAAACTGTTAAAAAATTAAGGACGTGCATAAATCTCGGTGGAGCAAATATGAGGACGGGGTCCACGCACATATGGGCATCGGAACCACCCGCCACAACCACTACTCATACTCCTAAAATGTGCTCTCACCCGCGAATCGAACCCAAAACCTCTTGACCGTTGGAATTCTTGCGGTACCAAGATACCGGTAGACCACTTGGTCATTTCCCATAGAATGGGAACTATACATATATGATATGGGGATAACATGTAATTCAAACAACCAACTTTCAAAAAAATAAAAATAATAAAAATAAAAATTTGACTATCACAATCCTTCTCATAAGAAGAGGTTGAGGCATAAGTCGGACTTATGCCTGAAAGAAGCTTCTACCAAAATAAAAGATGGCTTGTCCCTATTTATAAAAACAAGTAATTCACACATTGGAAATAAATAAATAAATAAATACATCACTTCATAGATACCAATCCTACCTTTTAAGTGATTAATGGTCTAAATTGATGTCTTTAATTTCAAGTATCTAACCATATCCTATTATTGATACACTGTTTTTATACGGCACGACACACCAATGCTAATCCTAACTAGCATAATCAGAATATTGTACAAGACACAAGACACTCCATTAGGAACATTTTTTCTATGTTGGGTGGAGTTAGTTTGGGATTAGTAAAGCAAGTTGTTTAAGTAGTAGAACTCAATGATCATCTTTAAGTCATTTTTACAGTTGAAAACTAGCCTTTTCAGAGAAACAAAAGGACAACATGGTAATTATCCCAATAAACGCTTCAGGAAATCCCACGTGGCAAGCAAACAAACATTAAAGCCCCATTTTTTTTTTTTTTTTTAAAAAAGGAGCAAATTTCGAGAAGGAAGAAGGGGATGATGAACAAGGCCAAGGGTTTGCTTACATTGAGGGTGCGCTGGATGAGCTTGGCGCGCTTCTTGGGACGCTGGGGGAGCTTGGAACCCTTGAAGACCAAGAAATCCTCCTCCTTCTCCTTATTGGTCAGCCCGATGGCGAACTTGGGCCACACCGCGCCTTCGCTCCCCGATGACGACCCCTCCCCGCTCCCCTTCTTATTGTTATTGTTGTTCTTATCGCTGTGCTCCTCCGACGCCTTCTCCGGCGACGCGGTGGCGCCGCGGCCGCCGTTGATCGGCTGATTCTGTTGCACCTGAGACCCTCTCATCGCCTCCGAATTATTCCTATCAGAGAACAACCAAGAAAAGGGGGTTTGATCGAATAATTTTATGGCGAGTTAGTTAAATCAAGTTGTTGTAGCCCATGTATTTGCCGATGATCATGGGGATGAAAGGGGGGTGTTTCGATCGGGAAAGGCACAGGGTGCACGAATCTAGACGCTGTTTCTGATCACGATGAGTTGGGTCCGACGGTGGGCTGGATTTGGGCTTTTGGATGCTTCCACGTATCGTGGCCGCCCTGGATTAACGGGGCAGTTAGGAGTTTGTTGTCTTATGTGGGCCCTATTTTTTATTATTTCACTTTTCACCCCTGGAAAACTTCCTAATTTCTTTGCAGCGTTCAATTCGAAAGAAAGTTGCAGAAATCAATTTAAAAGCCAGTCTTGAGTCCCACCTCTTGAAATCTAAGTGATCATTTCCACCATCGTCATTCCACCCAAATATTTTATAATAATAATAATAATAATAATAATAATAACTCACTTCTACCAAAATCACTCTCACTTTTAAGATATTTTTGTCAAAATAAAAAGATAAAATATATGAAGTAGTCACTTTTAATCTGCTAAAATCCACTTATAAAAAAACATCGTAGTAAAGTGGCCATCACTTCACTTTCACCCCGTGAACGTCTAGTGTGAAGCAGTTGTGGGACTGATGATATCCAACGGCTGTGAATGGTTTTTAAAGCCGATTTTTTTAACATATAATTATTATGCAAAATAGAGAAGAAATTGGTTTACCTGAGAACGCGATGGTGGGTAGGGGAAGCAAGGCGGGTGAGGATAGTAGCGGACTCTTTATCGGCTCGGATCCCACGGCGCCCGACCCGAACCGCCGTAGCGGATGCGGTCGGAGGCTTATCGGATGCGTCGTCACGGCGCTGGATCTTGACGCACCGTAGCCGCTTGCGATTGCCCCACTGTAATAACAAGTCCGGTTCGCCGTTTGAGTTATAGGCAACGCCTCCTCCGGACCCGCGCGTGTGGTAATGACTCCGCCCTTCTCTCTCCATTCCTTCACACGTGCGAACTGAAAATGGGGGAAAATGAGTAAATAAATAAATAATTCGACTTTAATGTGGGAAATTACAGCTGAAGATTGAAGTAAAAAAAATTAATATAATTATGATAGAAATTAAAGGAGAGGAGCAAGGAAGGATTTTTTATGAAGGTTGTAGGAATCATCAATCAAAAAGTGAGAAAATTTGGGAGATTGATTCAGAAACGAAGGAAATCGAAGTAACCTGGATTGGAGATTCCCGGAAAGCAGAGCTTCGTGGTTTCTTTAATGGAGGTTGACGATCGTGGCACGAATGTGATTCCTTTGATTCTGTGAACTGATTTCCGCCGGAGAAATATTGAAATCGATGATCAGTGAGTGTTGATCTGGATATCGGATTGGGAAAATTAAGGAATTCAGAGGAGAAAGAAACCACCTTTTAAA
Organism: Dioscorea zingiberensis; assembly: GCA_026586065.1. Taxonomy (NCBI): domain Eukaryota; kingdom Viridiplantae; phylum Streptophyta; class Magnoliopsida; order Dioscoreales; family Dioscoreaceae; genus Dioscorea; species Dioscorea zingiberensis. The sequence continues at coordinate 63,342,408 of CM048818.1, forward strand.
GATTACTCGAAAATCACCACCTTGCAGCTGGATATCATAGCTGAAGATCAAAGCATTTGGGAGCAGAGAAGCTATGTGAATTTCTCACGATCCGTTGAGAGTTGGAGCATTGATCGCCGGATCTCAGCTTGAGTAGAAACGATCCGAAGAACTTCCGATGGATTGCTAAGAAGGTCGACACCTGCATGAATGGCAGAGAGAGATTCACAATCAGTACTAAAATTAGATGAAAAATCAATCGTACCAGCAGAAAATCCAAAGATTAAGATTGAAATCCATACCTATTCTCTCAATTTCGGCTCTCCTTAAGAAACCCTCAAATCTCCACGAATATTAACTACAAAAGCATTAATCAAGCAAAGATATCACATCTTTGCAAATCAAAGCAGTAAACAGAGAAACGCAAGCTTCTCACAGAATGCAAACCTTCAATCTCGAGATTCTCATCAATACTTGATAAAACCCAACAGATTTCACAAAGAATCAAACTAAAATACATCAAGGATCGCTAAACAGATCAAAATTGGTGAAAAAAAGGCCAAACAAACTCCATCCAGAGCCGGGACAAAGCTCCGATCGTTCAATGCATTCGATCTGAAAAACCTCAATTTCCCCACTAAATTTGGAACAAATTTCTTGCTGTTTCTAGCTGAGAACGATCCAGTGCTGTGGAGAAGAACAAAACAGAGACAAAAACAAGAAAAACAGCGAGCAATCATCCAAAGCGATGCGCTCTCTCTCTCTCTCTCTGTCTCAAAATGAGCCTTTTATACCAGGTCTCAAGTTACCTCCCTCCGTCTTAGACTCCACATCCTTCTCCGTTGATCACAAGATCAACGGTTGATATTGCTCGATTCTTTAAATCGGCCTCAGCCGTTAGATTCGCGTACCGTGGGACTTGACGTCTTCTAACGTTAATCTTTATAGTTAAATACTTTAATCGTTAGCCAACTGCACTTTGAGAGGCTTAACTAGGGTTAGTTATGGGTATGCCATCAGTTCCCTGATCTTTGGCCTTTTTCTTTATTTTTAAAATGAATCTTTTTTATCAAAATGGATGGGAACACACCACAATGGCGATCATGATTCATGTGGATTACATTGGTAGAGAGCAATATGTGATGTTTTCGAGATAAATGATGTGTTTTTTAAAAAATTATTTGGGATACTAACTTTATTTTATTATTTTGGTTTGATATAATTTATTAATAAAATAAAATCGAGACCGGAAGCAACCCTGACCCTAATCAAGAGAACCCTTGAGTTCACTGTCATAGGAAACCGGAGGTGACAAACCCCTGAAGACACCCTACCATAAAAAGAAACATGTTGAAGCAGCTACCCCTATCTCTTTTCTTCGCCGATATGCACAACTGCACGGAACACCTCACCTTGCGCGAAGAGGAATTCGAACATAAGATTATTCCCGAACGAATCCCACCTCTTAGCAGGGGATCTAGATGCTATCTTATGTGAGTGGAGGCTCAAATCTGAGACCATTTATTTAATGCAAGGGAGAGTTTTGCTAGGCTAAGAGACCATTGCTTAGCAAGTACACCTATCACCTAGTGTTATTGTTACCACCATCTGAACTATTTTTTTTTTAAAAAATTAGATAAATCATATTTATTTATTTATTTATTAATAACAAGATCAAGGCTAATACATAAATATTCATCATTCAACTCCCATTTGTCCACCATCTAAACTATTGTAACACATGAATGAATGAACATTCGAAATTCATATTATCATAAGTAAATGTGGTTTATATATTTATTAATAAAAAAATAGATCTTTTTATAATTGAACCCCTGTCATTTATTCTAATTATGTAATGTTATGACACATGTTTTAAAGACAGTGATGTAAGATTTATCACAATATATTATCATTACTTTTTATAGTTTAGAATGTTGTTTTCTATGAAATATCTGGTCTCTCGCATGAGAACATACACATGCTTGGAGAAAAGAAAAAATAAATGCAAAATTTTCTATGAAAACTCTGGAATTTCAACTAAGACCAGTGTTTGCCTAGATTTATACCACTTTCTTAGAGAGTCATTTACTAAAAAAAACCTAAAAGTATTTTATTTAAAAATAAAATAAAATATATATATATGTTGAATTTAATTATGAAATATTACTCTAATATGCTTATAAAACGAGAGGGAAGTAAATACTATTTTTGAACTCTATCTATTGGTTTTCAATATCTTTCTTTATAGAAATTTACATAATAGATTTATAAAAATAACAGAAATTTCTTTAAATATAGCCATAAATATTTTACATTAGCATATTTTTATTATATCATGATTTATAAATTCATATGTGTTGATGCTTGGAATCGGAGGGGCCTCAAGATCCACGCTACGATGAGATCAACTTAGAAAAATGTGGAAGTGAGGCCAAGGCTAGATCAGTAGGTTGCTTGGCTTCACTGGTGGTTGATAGAATGAGAAAAGAAGGGAAATCGGCTATAGTTAGCCAGAATTTCAAGGATGTCTCCGTCGCAAGAGGCGACAAAAGTCCTTCCGGCAAGCCTTCTATCCCTATAAGGGAAGTCTCGGGGTTGAGCCCCATGGACCCTCCAACAATAAAGTTAGTGGACTGAGAATGGGAACCGAGCAGGGCGGGGACAATGAGTTCCTCCCCATCCATTGGACCGTACCAGGGCCGAGATTCCCCATCCTCGCCATGTTTGGGCAATCGGGGAGGGGAGAGCCCCCACACTCTTCCCCGCAAATCCCCGCCCCCAACTTATTTTTTTTTCAATAAAATCCAATAATTTAATGCATAACTATACCTTATCAATAATATGCAAATTTTAATACGCCGAATGCAGAATGTGTGATTAAAGTATGAACGATCAACTCGGCGAATATAGAAGAAGAGATAAATTTAAGTTTTAATTTTTTTTTAATTTTTTTTATTTAACCACACACACTATATATATATATATATATATATATATATATATATAGATACATATTAAAACAAACATATAAGAATAAATAGGTTATTAAGTTTATTTTTTTCATTTAATCTCATACATTGTTTATATTTATATACACACATATTAAAGTAGACAAATCAAAAAATATAAATTTTAATTTTTTTGGTTTTTCCATTTAAGGCCACACCCTTTGAACAAAGGTCCCTCTCTTAAACCTTATCACCTATTTAAAAAAAAAACAAAAACAAAAACAAAAACAAAACGTGCTTTCATTCTCTTGATCACTGGTGTAAAACCCAATACTTTATCTTTATTGAGGATCTCAAAAAAAAAATTCAAAAAAATGGAGAATTATTTTATAAATTACATCTTTTAATAAATCTTTCTTTTAAAATAAATACAGATTTAATAAATTTTCTTCTATTAGATGAACCCAAAATTTTCCGTTTGAAATAGATTCAAATCCTCTTTTTAAATAAACCTAGCTTAGTAAATTTTACTCTATGAAATAAACTTATACTTTTTGTTTGAAATAAACTAAAAAAAATGGTAGCATTGCACGTCGAAAGAGAATAAATTTTTAATATTTTTTAATATTAATCCTATATTTTTAAAAAATAGAAATAAATATACCAGATATGCCTAAAAAATATTCCATGAAAAAACCTTACAATAAATTTGGTTGTAAGCTTAATCACAACAAAAGTAAGTGGTTTCATCCTTTTTCACAAGAATCACAACAAACCAAACAAAAAAAAACAAAGGTAACTTATCAAAACCACTTACATCACATCTACTTGTTGCAAATTAGTAACAAGGGACAAACCCTTACATAAGAGAATATCTATGCAGAAGAGGTTCACCTGCATCCTTCTCCATTTTCCGACCCCTTGTGCCTCCATTTAAAACTTGGAAATAGTTCATAATTCTTCCATGAAAATAATGTATGCAATTACATAACTGAAGAGTAGGAAGATTTTGGAAGATATGTCAAAAAAAAAAATGGACAGGTACTTGGGGTAAAAGTATATAATGAAGATATCCAAAGAGAAAAATGGTCCTCTTAGCACGGAGTGGATGCATAATCAGCTCCACAGACTGCCAGTTCTATCTGTGTAATAGCTGATTGGTATTAACTCTGTTTTTGTACCCCAAACAAAAAACTAGGGGATCATTGGGCATCACCACATCACAGCTTTGGCATTAGCCATTATTCTAATCCTACATTTCAAGCTTGTCAATCAAGCTGCAAATACTCTTCTCTAGTTGCCAACCTACCCTTCTTTTGCATTACAAATATAATAAAAGAAAGGATAGATTATAAACAGATAATTAGATGGGATTCTTAAAGTGGGCCAAACTGAACCATTAAAAAAAACAGTCTCAGTGGGTGGACATCAAGGGTAACAGCTTAGTGTGCCAATTCCAATACACTGCAGGAGCTTCATCTAATTCGGTGCATACTATGGGGCTTCATAACTTCACCAAGCACACAAATTGGGTGAAAAGCAAATGTTTACAAACCAAAATAAAAACTCAAAAGATAAATCAACCAGACTTTGTGACTTATCCAATCATCACTAGAAGCAGACAATCTCATACAAGAAACAAGGCTGTTTCAAGCCATGTAAAATAGGCATACATGGAAGATGAATGGACCATTTGTAGCATTAATTTATTCTTTAGAGTAGCATCACAAATTCACAATCCCCTCCCCCTGGGATAGTATTTACAAATGTTTATGTATAATTGGGTTTCCAACAATTTCTAAGCCCTCATAAATGTGGTTTTAAAAAAAATGATGTATAAAATGTTGCCTTGTACTTGAGATTTCACCATGACAACAAAACAGTTCATGCACCTCAGAGGAGCTGTTTCAAAACATCAATAGTCTAGCAATATCAATACACTAGAGAACATTATGTGGCATCATGCTCTAACACCACAAAAAAATGGGATTATCAATAATCTTAAAATGCCCAATGACTGATCAACCCATCACTAATCCTGAGAAACTTATACAGGAACCAAGCTATCTACAGATGTTACTAGTTCTTTCTAGAAGAGTTAATAGATTTCTTACTTTTAAGAGAGGTATAGCATCAAAGTTGATGTAACATGGCCTAATGCTCCCTTTTGTTAGTTGATGATGTTCCCACTATTATCTATTATTCTCAACAAGAACACTAAAAACCATGATTCTGCCAACTCAATTATACAAACCCCTCCAACACAATCAAAGGGGCATTTATTCAATCCAATATAGGAAGATATTCAAGATTAGATCATTGAGAGCTAATTTACACAGGTCTAAGAATGCAAAACTTGCAACTCAGCATTCAAGAAAGCAAAAAACAAGACCAAGCACTCAGATTTTAAAGTCCATCAGAATTACTGTTAACAAGAAAAGATTTTATTGTGGTTATATAAGGAACATCATAATGCCTCACTGACGCAACCCATAAAACTCAAATATCATCAGTTTAAGAATATATTATATTATTAAATCCAATAAATACCACCTCATCTTTATGCCTCTATTTCTATTCACTGTCTACTTTCACATAAATTTGCATACAATTCTGCCACCTTACACAATTGCACACTGACACAGGGCACATGATAGTTGTAAGACTAAATTATTCAAAGAAAAATTAACATCAACTATTACTTCCACAATAAAAACCCTTCACCAGGGAGGGACAACACGTACCAACAACAAACTCATCAACAATTTGATTCACAAGCCATTCTGAAGTCTAAACATCTCACACAAATTTTTTTTTTATATATATATAGAATAAACAGCAGTTTGCATCTACCACTAGAGATACCCCCAGTGCGCACACACTGAAAACAGTTTACTTGCAAAATCTTTGAACTTTATGCACTCAATAACTTCAATATTTCACTTCATATTAGAAAAAAAAGATAACATTCAAATTTGCAAATCTGAATGGAAGATAACCATAGCAAACAGATGTCAAAACATAAATACTGTTACTTGGGATTCAACATAGTCCAGAGCATAAGAAGATTCATTCCCTCAAAAGCACAAAATTTGAAACCTACAGTTAATTAACTTCATCAGAAGACTAACCACCGCATTACTTCTCAGAAGAGTTGGGGCCTCTCTTCTTCCCAAATCCAACAACTGAAATAAAACAAAAGAAGACCACATCATAAAACCATAAAACCAAGCTCGAAAAGCTAAGTATTCAGTAACGATGTGATGATTTCAATGCTCACCAGCAGTGACGAAACGGCGGTTGTACTGCATGCGCTTGTGGGCGCGTCCCCGTGGCTTCTTCTTCTTATCCTGCTTGGCCACCTTAGGCGTCTGGCCACGCACCTTCCCAGCACGAGCAAGAGATCCGTGCACCTTCCCTGATAATCGGATCAAAAGATATATCATCAAAACCATAGAAAACGCTTAGGAACAAGATGGCGATGAGAGAAGGAAAAGGAATCCAGAAAACTAGATCGTTGAGGAGAATTACCCATGTTTTCCGCTTGCTAGGGTTTGCAGATCTTGGGCGAAGGAGCAAGAGAAGAAACCCTAGTCGACTCTTCGTGAGTTTTGGGGCGGCGATAATAGAACCCTAGTTGCTTATATAGGTAATCGTTTAAGGCCGTAAACATCTGGGCTGGCCCAATTTTGCCCAGTGACGTGGATTCTTGGCCCAAGTTTGACAAAAATAACTAACATTAAATATAAATATATAAACACATGCTAGAAGATATCAGTCTTGAGATAACTTTGAAATAAATCATAATTAACTTTAGTATATTTACCCATTTTTTCTTTTGATTTTAGTATTATCAGTTATACTTTGCCTCAATAATTGATTTTATATGAGAATAAAGTGCTGGACCAAGAGACTAAAATTATTGGAAAACAAGAAACATTTAGGTAAGGATTCTATTACATGTGCTCTCTCCACAAAACACAGCATCACAGTAGTTACAGCAGAATTTTTTTTTTAAAGTTTTACATCAACAAGTTCATCGTATGATCATTTGATCATTTATCAAATGATCAAAGAAGCAACACACAGCATCTATGAACATTAATAGGCAGAACGTCAGAAAGCCGAATGACATGGGAGATTTTAGTTCTCTCACAGAATCACTTCGATATGCTTCTCCATATTTCAAAGAAAAATGCTTAGATGTAGGTAGTTTTGCCGTATCGTTCCTGCTTCTTTGCCTGCAAATTTCATTGAAATAAAGGAGATGAAAATAACCATGAGAGCAAACCAAGCCTACATGTCACAGAGTGAGAGAAAATCAAAAATGAAAAAAGAAACTACCAGTTGGGTTATTCTAGCTAATGGTCACCTTGGGTCATACAAGTTCATGTCTCACATAAAAGAACATAAAACATAAAGCTTTCATCTTACCACTTTAAACTTGGCTTGGACATTGGATATTCCGACAGGGCATTCTCCTTTCTCATCATACTCAGCAAAATCATCTCCAGATAAATCGGCGTTGAATTTAGTGCCACTTGTCTACAGTCCATAATATCACTATCAGTTCTTCAATTTGTTAACACAATAAAAGCAAATTAAAGAGGTAGACAATAAGTTGGTTGCTTCCAATAATTCTCATCTCTTAGGTGAGTGGAAAATGCTTAGACATTGATTAAAGTAAGCTTCTTTATTTTGTTCAAATCAAAAGTTGAATTGCAAAGCTGCAAGTTGCTTTGCAAAAACCCTTGAAACTTCTGATTTGATAGAGCTGTTTTCATCAGGCAATCATCAACCAAGGGCCAGTTTTGATATCATTCACAAAGTTTAATTAGGAGAGGAGAAAAAAACAGTCAAAAATCAACAGATGTACCCCAAATAGATCCTCGCCAGATATAACACCCATTAGGAAAGATATCATGATTATTTAATCAGTGTTTTGACTAAGCTTTACAGCTAAATGAATATGAACACGAAAGGTCAAATTCCACAAGCACATTCACGGAGTCAAACTATTTCTATTTACCAAAAATAAAGCAAGAAGAAACAGAAGACTTCTCATAGGATGATAGGATTTTACGTTCATTTTCACATCAACGATTTCAATTCTCCCTGTCAGCATAAAAGTGACCTAGTTTACTCTAAAGAACATGGAGGACTCAGACAGACAAGTAGCATATTCAATATGGTAGTGGCAACACAAAGTATTAGATAGATAATAATACAGGAACTGTAGATCTACCATGTGCCATACTACGAGCTAAATACAAAGGAAATATGCAAGATACACACATTATCTTTAGGCCAAGCATGATGAAATGGCATGACATAGGCTGGTTGAATTGTCCCAATGACTATAATGCCACAATTAATAAAAATTTTGCTAGTTACTATTCATAATTTTATGCCGCTTTGCAGTATAAGCACATTTTGGATTTAGACCCAGCAGCGCAGAGTCTAATTGTCGTGGTAAGTCCAGAGAACCCATTTTCAAGCATATAAGTGATAGCACAGTACCTTTCTTATGCCATCAATACTTGTAGAATACATTGTCAAAAAATAAATGTGAAGATAAAAACATATGTGATAACTGAGCTTTAATCACTAGAAGCACTTACAGATTCAACCACCCATCCATCTCCGAATGAGAACTCTATTGGTTCAAAGCCCCGGCAGTCAAATACCATCAATTTGGCGAATTCTTCCTTCTGGCTTCGTTCAAGGGTCAATGGTTCTCCATGCTTAGGAACCATCTGAATTGTGCCTTCCCTACCGCACAACTTGCACTAAAAAGTATGAAGTGATGCTACATCAGCTGGCATAAAACATAGAGCCAACATAATGCATAGGCACTTAATCAACAAGTACAATCCGGGATTCTGGCTAGAGAGGCTGTTAGATGTTCAAGAGAAAATGGAGGCAGGGAATTCACTTGTGTTCACTTAAATTAGATTTGTCTGGCATGAGAATGCACAGAATAGATATCCTATACAAGTGAATACTTACTTAAATATGAAGTGATAGGCAAACAAGTATCATCAATTATCACAACCTAAGTTTAAACCCCACTCTGCACATACCCTTAGATGCATTTCTTCTGATATGACTTCATTGAAATTTATAATTAAACCACGTCCCACTTCACCCTATGTCTCCCACTGATGGGATATTTCACACCTTGAAATTAAAAAAGCAAACACAGAAGAAACTCCACTTGAAAGCCTAAATCTATACCTTGTGCATACCTTCTGATATTACCGGGCTTTTCTACAACAAACAAAGATAAATACTCCAAACCTTCTTCCTTCTTCATCAGACTACTTAAGAGAATTCTTTATCAACATGAGATAAATACCAATTAGTTTGGATTGCCTAATGTTCACAATATCTCTAGCCCATCTTTGTGAATAATCACACAACCAAAATGTAAAAGATTTATGAACGACAATGTAAAGGTTATACCATTGATATATGAAAGAAACAATAAAAAAAAATCAATAAAAAGCTTAAAGAATCAAATAGAATAGCTGAAGGACCTTCTGAACTAGATTGGCGGTTCCCCTGCTGTTAGGAATGGGGACAGTCTCAGACATGGTGACATAGGTCTCCTTCTGGCTGACCTCGCCACAGTTCTCGCATTTCAGCTGGAGAATCACCACCTAAATCTCATCAGAAACTCCGAAGATGCCATAAAACCCTAAGATCAAATCAAGAACGAAAAGAAGAGCCATGAGAGGATCTGCGAGGAATGGCTAGATCAAAAGACCTTGAAGCAGTAGGTGAAGTTGGGATCGTCGCAGCCACCACGAGGCTGGAGGTTGGTGAGGTTCTCAAGCTCCGCCGTGAAGGTCAGCAAGTAGAGCACCATCGTCGTGGTTTGAAGCTCGGAAGAGAGGACAGAGAAGGGCAGCGGATCGAGACGAGCAAAGGAACATAATATAGATCGCGTGGGCATGCCGCATAAGTCTACCCAACAACCCGATCCGCATCCGACCCGATAAAAACAGATCCGATAATCATAAAATTCATGAATAATATTACCCTTTTTTTTTCGGCATCATATTTTATACGTGTAAAATTTTAATTGGCAAATGAAAAAAGCAGCCAATGTTCATTCGCCACGTGTTGAGCTAAAGTATAGAAGTTTCCGGATGGTGTATGCATTCAGTAATTATCCTTTTATTTTTATTTATTTATAAATATCCGAGAGTTTCGCATTTTCTCAGGATTTTTGAGTTAAGATGCCCGGAGATCAAAGGAGATGACTGGAGAATAAAGGCCAAAGAGAGGCGGCTGCTCTACCTCTTGATTATATTCAATTGTGAGAAGAATAGTTCTTATACAAACCTTAACAGAGTATATATATACAATCATTTATAATCTGAGATCCGTTAGCTTAACGGATCCGTTAAGAAGACACTCTAAGCTTACGGATCCAATGTGACTCACATTGACACTCCCCTCAAGTTGGGCATACATATCAACCATAAGACTTGCTTAGTGAAGTCGTAAAAATGCCTTCTTGGAAACTCCCTTTGTAAGTACGTCTGCAAGTTGCTCTTCAGTAGGAACAAAGGGGAAACTGATAATCTTGGCATCTACTTTTTCTTTTATAAAGTGACGGTCAACCTCCACATGCTTTGTACGGTCATGTTGCACAGGATTTTGTGATATATTAATGGCTGCTTTATTATCACAATACAGCTGCATACTATCTCTGAGTTCAAACCCCAAATCACATAACAAATTCCGCAGCCACAACAATTCACACACTCCATGAGCCATGCCTCTATACTTTCGAACCGTGACGAGTCTTTACAACCTTTACATTTTCTTGCTCTTCCATGTAACCAAGTTTAGCCTACAAACATGGAAGTAGCGGCGTCGACCTCACGTAGGTAATACTTCAGTAATCTGCATCCAAGTGAAACCACAAACCTCAAGAATCTTGTTATGTTTGAGAGAACAAGATTCCTCTTCCTAGTGACTTCAAGTACCTCAAAATTAGGTACAGCTTGACATCCATGTGACTTCGCGCCTTGGGTTATGTCTGGCCGACTTACTACACTACTTTGCATATCAACACACAGTCTAGTATGAGCCAAATAAATCAAAGCGTCCAACTAGCGGCGATAAGCGAGCTCGGTCGATGATGGGTACTTGATGCGGATACTTTCGACCAAACAGTAGTTACGCTCGATAGAGTATCGATAGGTTTGCAATCCAGCGTACATTTTACGTGACAGTCAGGGGCGTACTTCCTCACTGGCGCGGGTAGATCCTTCTACTCCCCACTAGCTACCTCGATCCTAGGAAGTACTTTGGATTCACTTGAGTCCTTAATCTCCAGCTTCGGAGGCTGGTTGTCTCTGCGATGTCCTATCTATCTCAATATAATCATTTCCTGTGATTACCATATCATCTACATAGATGATTAGAGCTGTTATCTTTCCTTGTTGATGCAGGAGAAATAGGGTATGATCTGAGTTGCTCTGTCTGTAACCAATCTGGTGCATGAACTGTGAGAACCTCCCAAACCAAGCACGTGGCACTGTTTGAGACCATATAAAGATTTCTTCAACCTGCACACCAAGTCACCAGAAGAAGCAGCTACATACCCAGGTGGAAGACTCATGTATACCTCCTCAGCTAATTCTCCATGAAGAAAAGCATTCTTGACATCAAACTGTCGGAGTGGCCAATTTAGATTTGCAGCAAACGAGAGCAGTACTCGAATGGTGTTCATCTTAGCCACAGGTGCAAAAGTCTCATCATAGTCAACTCCATAGGTCTGGGTAAAACCTTTTGCAACAAGCCGTGCCTTATGTCGATTCACTGAGCCATCAACATTATATTTCACTGTAAACACCCAACGACACCCTACAGCTTTCTTGCCTGGTGGTAGAAGTACTAGTTGCCAAGTACCATTCTTCTGCAAGGCTTCCATTTCTTCCTCCATTGCCTTCCTCCACTTTGGATCTCCCAACGCATCCTGTACTTTGTTAGGTACTGATACAGTAGATATTTGATTCACAAAAGATGCATATGACTTAGATAACCTCCTGATGGACACATAATTGGCTACTGGATACTTTGACTTTGCATGAACAGTGGGTTCATACCTTTTGGGGGGTTGACCGCGAGTAGACCTATTTGGCAACACATACTGATCATTACTATTAGTACTAGTAGATGGACATACCTGGGATGAATGATCTTCTTCAATACCAGGGAGTTGTGGGTCGGGGTTAGGAGTTATAACTGAGGGAGGAGGAGCAGATGTATCTTCAGCTCTTTCAACTGCAACTTCATCTTCACCAACTATGGCTTAGGGGTCTCCAAGCAGTGCATCTACGTGCGAGGTTCCTCACCATGATACAAATCTTCAAAGTATGAATTCTCCCCCTGAAGAGCAGTATCGGGGGAGGTAAAATAGCTCAAATCTTCAAAGAAGGTAACATCCATAGTAACAAAATATGTCCTAGTAGGCGGATGGAAACACTTGTACCCTTTCTGAGATCCTCCATAGCAAACAAACACACACTTAATGGCCCGGGCATCCAACTTAGACCTCTGGTTCTTGGGAACATGAACAAAAGCAACACAACCAAAAACACGGGCAGGAAGATTATGAAAGGACGTGATGGAAACATAAGATGCAAGAACCTCAAAGGGGATTTTTCCTTGAAGGACACTGGATGGGAGACGATTGATAAGGTAAGCGGAAGCTTCTACCGCATCACCCCAAAGATACTTAGGCATATGAGCACTAAAAAGAATGGAGCGGGCCATATCGAGGAGGTGACGATTTTTCCTTTCGGAAACACCGTTCTGTTCAGGTGTTTGGGGACATGTAGTTTGGTGAATGATCCCATGTGTAGTGAAAAAATCTTGAAAAACACGACTAACATACTCTCCCCCGTTGTCAGAGCGTAAAACTCTAATGGTGCTAGTGTACTGTGTTTGAACAAGAGTATGAAAGGCTTGAAAGGCAGGGAAAACTTCATCTTTAGTTTTAAGAAGAGCGACCCACGATAATCTCGTACAATCATCAATAAACAAAGCAAAATATCGCATGCAGGAGCGGTTGATTCACGAGAGGGACCCCGAACATCGGAATGAATAAGTTCAAAAAGGTAGTGCTTGATTTAAGATACTTGGAGAGAATAAGTAGTCTGATGGCTTTTAGCAAAACACAAAGTTTCACAATGCAAAGTAGACTTCGATCCACGCAATAAACAAGGTAAGCGTGGACTTTTTCATAAGACTAAAGGATGGATGCCTAACCGGCGATACCATAACCAAACATCAGGTTGAGTGAACTTCGAAGTCAAGCGGTGCTTGGGGCGGTGCTCACGGTCTCACCTGGCGTATGTATATGAGATCGAGATGGAGCGATGCGCTCCTCGAGATACCCCGACCAATGATCTCACGGTGAAGATCACGAAAGATTACATACAGGGAAAAAGATTCTTTGAACACTTAGGCTTCGGTATTTAGGCAGAGCAGGATGTCAAGTGGTGAGATAGGTGGGGCACATATAACACATTATGAAGTTCTAAAGATGGTGTAATGTCTGAATTGACCTATTCACTAACCGCGGAAAAGCTTCACCATTGGCATTTGTAACATCGACACGCGGTAGGAGAAGATAGGTCGACAAAAAGATTTATCATAAGTCATATGATCGGATGCACTTTGAATCAATTATCAAGCTATGGAACCAACAAAATTTGAGACTTTTAAAGCCATACCAATTCTCTGCGTCCGTGATAGAAGCTCTAGGAGTGGTAATCCCGCACGGTGTAGAATGATCTTGTCTTAATCTTGAAGAAATCGGGTTCTGAACTAAATTTGAGCTAGCTGCTGACTTTTTGCCTTATGATCGACGACCACGCTTCTTGGGTGGAGATGTGAATGCAATTTCAACATGTCTCTCTAGGATGCCCAACATCAGCCGGTACAAGAACTTGAGGCGAGGGGCGGAGGAGGAATGCCGGTGAGGGTCCCATTTGGTGAGGAGGCAAAAGAGTCTTCTTTGTTGAAGAAAGGGAAGTCTTTGGGTAATGCGTACGTGGATCGAGGGCATTGAAACTTCAACTTGTGCTTGATTGAGACTGTCTTGCTGTGACTCATCCTTACGAATATAGGTAAAGGTCGTGGTTAAGCTAGGAGGTTTTGACATGCGAAGCAACTCACCTTTAGCACTATGATGCTTGGCATCAAGTCCCCTCAAGAATACATGGACTCGCTCAAGCTCTTTCTCGCTTTGGTACCATGTACGTGCCTTCTGATCTTCAATCATGCCGCGAAAGCGATCGATCGGCCAATCACGTTTTTGATTTGGTGTAGAACCTGAAGACGGTATTTGCCCGATACATTTCATTTACTGCGCTTTGCACATTAACTCATCAACCTGTATAAAATCAGATTCATTTGCATAAAGATCTTCTAATGTCCGCCATATTGCCTTAGCAGTTGAACATTGGTCCACGGTCCCTGATTCTGAGGCGTGATCGGTTGCGGGAATAAGATACCCATCACGAGTCCATCACTATCTTCCCATTTGACATAGGCCTCTGTTTCTTTTGCACTAGGAGCCTCAGTGGTTCCCGTCACATGCCCCATCAGATGCATTCCACGAAGGGTAGCTGAAATAACATTCTTCCACGTTCGATAATTTTCCCCATTGAGTTTGTGACCTCCAACAGATCCACCCTCTTTGACAGAAATCTCAAACTTAGAATTTTCACCCATTGCCAATCTTGGCTTCAACAAATATTCAAATAGATCTTCAAGCTGGAGAATAACCAAAAAACTTCAAGGCTTAGTGATCGGTCCAAAGCGGGCTTGGTGGCCGAGTCTTGAGATCTTGGCCGATAGGAAAGCGGACACTTTCGTCTTCAACAGGTCAAAGCTTGTTTTACTTGAACCACGAGGAAGGGTCAAGGCTAGATCGGCCAAGATGGCGATCTTCAAAATTTGGCGTCACGAAGCTCTTTCAAGCCCAGTCTTCAAGTCTGGCCAGTCGGATGCGATACTGCAAAGATAAGGGGCTTGGCGGTCTTGAGGCGCTGGGTCAGTGCAATGAATCGGTCCGGAGTTGATGCAGCAAGAGAATGGGGGCGGCCCGGTCTTGAAGAGGCTGGCTGACGGTCGGTCTTGGTCGAGTGGTCGGCCGGGTCAGTCTTAAGATCGAGCGGTGATGTGGATCTTGAGTCGAGGGGCCAGTCACGCACTTTGTGGCAGAGAGAGGAAGGCTGGAATTTGGAGGCGGTGCGTCTTTGTGAAACGGCAGCCGAAGCCAACCCTGCTTGGCGGTGGAGGGGCGGCCAGTGCTTGTGTGAAGTAGCACCACGGAAGTTCGCCGGAGGAGAACGCGTAGTCACGGCCGGAGATCGTCGTTCTGATACCAAGTTAAGATGCCCGGAGATCAAAGGAGATGACTGGAGAATAGAGGCCAAAGAGAGGCGGCTGCTCTACCTCTTGATTATATTCAATTGTGAGAAGAATAGTTCTTATACAAACCCTAACAGAGTATATATATACAATCATTATAATACAGATCCGTTAACCCGGATCCGTTAAGGACCTCTAACCCGGATCCAATATGACTCACATTGACATTTTGCTTCTCTACGCATTTCAGGTATGGAACTCGGCGTTTTTCGATTTTAAGGGTTTCTATATTTTTTAATTTCCAATAAAGTATGAAACTCGGCTCGCTCTCTCCTCTGTTTTCAATCTCGTTGTTGAATTTTAGGTTTCTATAATTTGATTTCCAATAAAGCATGTGTGTTTTTTTTTTTTCTCTTTTGTATATTACTGGTGGCTTGGATTTGATTATTTTCTCTAGATTTTCAAATTGAGAATAACAAATAATTAACAAGTGATTGAATCCAGATGGGAGGGTGTCGAATTTTGAAATAGATATGAATCAAGTTCAGAATCTGGTATGTTTTCATTATATGATAATTGGATGAGGGCGTGTTGGATTGGGGGAAATTTGAGGAAAAGAAATGAAAATCATAAGGACATTGTTTTATTGTGTTTGATTGAATGAAAAAAAAGAACCTTTGATGGTGATCAGAATACATTTTGTAGCTTTGTTCTTGTATGAAATCCTATTGAATACCCATCTAGTTTAGTTTCTTTGACCTTGTTTTCTGATGATACCAATAGTCTTCCACATTACCTTTCGTTTCCTGTGGATTCCTCTGATCTTGCAGACTCACATGGAAACTAAGAATTCCAGGATGAGGTGCTTTTGTGCATAGTTTTGGTTACATGGTCAAACTTTTACTTTTCATGATTGCACTTTTGATAGTGAGACTTGTCTACCCTTTAATTATGCTTGAGTTGTGATACCAGTTTATTGATGGTCTTTTGTATACTGAGCTGTACAATCATGTGGAAAGTACATCCTTAACACCATCAAGATCTTAACCCTTGTTTGATGATTTCTCGATCAGAATGAAGAATATATTGTATATAAATTGCACATTAACACCCAAAACAAGTTTAAGAATCCTTTCAATAGAATTGTGGGTGTCTTGCTCCCTTTTTCAAGGTGTTTTAGGGAATCTTCTAGTTGAATTGACTGGCATCATCATAGACTCATCTTGTATATATTGCCTTTGCCTTAGTTAAGGATGCTCATTAGACTTCACTATATGTAGAGAATTATTTGTGCTTCACTTCCCTAAAGTTTTATATACATGTATCTGCTGGAAGCATTTGTGTTTGCTTCACTTCCCTAAAGTTTTATATACATGTAGCTGCAATTCCCAATGGCAGAGTCTGGAGAAACTACAAGATAGATTATGGAGAATAGTCTTCATAACATTCATCTCTAGAACTGGTTTTTCTAAAGACCTGTATACTTGTTTTATTTTCATGGTGTTAATTGTACTCTCTCTTATGAAATTAGAATCACAGAGAGCAGCTTCTCTATTTTTAAGATTGAGGTTGTGAATGTATTTCTACCCTTAGGATGCAGGATCGCTTCACATAGATGAGAATCAATGAGGGTGATAGCAAAGATCCATTCTATTATATGTTGTTATAAGTCTCTTCAAGTTTTTACAGTCAATGTTAAAGATGTTTTGGATTCTTATCGTCTTTGTTTTCTTTGGATGCTTAATGAGATCAATGAATGGAAATGTGGGATTATAGTAAGATTCTTCGGTTTATCCGAGCTTGTATTTTATCGAATTATTATGTGGGTGGCTAGAACCCTGTTTTCCATTGGTTGAATGTGAGAACTATAATTCATGATATAGTTTAAGTCAACGTACACACAACTTTTTGTCCTTCTGGTTTTGAATGCATGAAAGACTAACACACTAATGGTCATAAACTAAGAACATCATCATCATCAGAACAGGGAGTTCAATACCTTTTTTCTATGATGTATATACTCCCAGAATCAACATCCTTTTCTAATTTCTTCAACTGATTCATTTCATTATAGTTGTGATTAAAGTTTGGTCAAAATCATTGTTTCTTCTCTAATACCATTCTTATCATGCCACAAAATCATGGAATCTTATATTGTGCCTTCAAACAAAGGATATCACATCGTCATCTTGCACCAATTTTTGTGTTTCTTGCATGTTCTGCAGAACGGTAAAAGAATATGGCTGTGAATGGTGAAGCACCTGCCCGGGGAAGTGCAGCTGCAGCTGCAAGCTTGCGCAGGCGACGGGCAAGCAGTGGAAGTGGTGCTGCAGTGGGTGCCAGTACAATGCTCCAGTTCTACACTGATGATACAGCAGGCCGCAGGATGTCCCCTAACACTGTCCTCATCATGAGCATTGGATTTATTTCTGTCGTCGCCCTTCTGCATGTTGTTGGTAAGGTCTGGAGGAATTAGACTTCTACCATCACTCTAACCATTTTGATTCATGATACCTTTTAGATATGAGATTTCTCAATTAGATGTTACGGGCAAAGCCTTCTATTTCTGCTACTTGGAATACTAAGTTATATGCAAAGAGAGATTCTTTTCGGTATCATACGCTTTTGTTCTCCTTTACCTTCTCTCTGAGTAAAATACATGAATTATCATATGATATATGACCAGATTCAGGGTGATATGATCTGTGAGATCATGCTTTTAGCTTCTTCATTTATGGTTTTTGTGATCCATCCCATCTTGTTTGGAATTTGATGGTTGTTTTCAATGGTCAACTCCAACAGTTCTGCTATTGGAGTTTCTAATTCAATAATCTTCAGGTTTTGCTGTTTAGGATGCTAAATAACAGTTGCATTACAAAACCAATGGCCTCTTGGCCTATTGGTACCGGATTCCTTGTATAAGGTTTCATTGGTTGGGACAATCTCAGATTTGAACCCCTACGACTGTAAGGTGAGAGCACATGCACACGGGTGCCATATTATCCGCGCCTGATTTTCTAGAGGTGTTTATCGTCTTTGTCAAAAAAAAAAAACAGTTGCATTAAGTAAGTAGTCTCTCGAAATTTGAAGGTTAGCTCCTCAAAAACTTTTTTTTTTAAGATGGTGTAACAGTAAATTAAAACAAAAGAACTGAAATAACTGTAAAGTGGTGTTCTGAAAAAGATTAAAAGGGATATCTGCTTTCCCCCTAAACCCTAAACAAACATTTAGGTTAAGTTTCTAATAATTTTTTTTAATTATCTTTAAGATTTAAATAATTTTTTAAAAAAAATTATTCTCCACCTACCTATGAGAAGATTTTATTATCCTCTTTCCTTTATCTCTCTCAAACTCACACCCATTATAACAAAAATTGAATAAATCACAAATATATATATCATTAACTATAATTACTTAGATAATATAGTTTAATACCTTCATTAATTAATTTTAATGAACTCATAGAATTAATGAATTCTATTAAGAGGTATTTAAGTAATTCACTGTCTCAGATTTGAAAATTTTCAAAATTTCTTCCACTCTTTTTTTGCATAAGGGTGTGTTTGACAAAGAAATAACTCACTTGTGTTAAGAATAACACAATTCTCAATAAAAAGTATTTTCCACCAAAACCTTTAATTTTGATTTAAAAATACAACAATGGTTCACCCACCAATGCATGGAAGACACATCACTATCTTATTATTAATACCTTGATTTAAAATTTTCCTTCAAAAAAATTTAAAATTTTTCAAAAAATAACCTAACCCCAAGTGGGACATCTCCCAAATTGCTTCACAAAAAAAAGCCACAAATAGCTTACAAATGTCAAAACCAGTTGGGTAGAAAGTATACATGAGTTATGTACTGTGTTGTTGCCTCCCTTCCTGTATAGACTGGATAATCCGTGTTGTTAACTCCGGCGGAAACTTGGCACTATGTGGAACAGCTTTGATCACCTAAGGTTGGTTGTCACTACCACGACAACCTTAGGGAGCCTTGCCAACTGAAGCCACTGAAAAAAGAGGCAAGCATTCCTTCCCTCTACTTGCACCTTTTTACAAGGACTACTCGCAGCACTTCCTTGTAACTCACTCTCCTTCGGTGTCTGAAACTTTTGAAGGCTGCCTGAAAGTGCTTCAGTGCTTCCCTTTGGCTCGCTCTCGCTCTCCTTTGACGCCTGAAACTTACAAAGGCAACCTTAAATTGATTCACTTTTTGGGTTTCCCATGTTACATGTGCTCTAATTTGTTTGCCTGGGAGACAGTGAACCATCCACCAAGCTAACTTGTTCAACAGTTGGAGGAACACTGATGTATGGTTGCTGATGAGATATTGGAATACCATAAGCCGGATTCATAAGAGTAATACTATTCATACCAAATAGCTTTCCCGATTTCATAGCCCCACTGACATGGCTATCCACATGGTCTGACATTCTCTCTCTCTCTCTCTCGTATAGATAAATATTTTTTAAAATAAAAAAATTCAAAATTCTGAGTTATTTATATTATTTTAAATTCAAAATTATGAGAAAATTTTAAAATCTCAATTTGATTTTATGTTTTTTTAAATTTTTTGAAAATAAAATTATCCGACTCATTTTCTTTCTCTATGTCATATAGATAAATATTTTTTAAAATAAAAAAATCCAAAATTTTGAGAAAATTCCAAAATTCCATTATAATTTTCTAATTTTTTTTAGATTAAAAAATTAAAATTAGACTCCTTTTTACTTGATAATATATATAGATTATTACCAATTGGTTGGATCTAATTAATTATTAAAAGATAACAATTATGGTTTAATGTGATTGGATTAACATAATTTAATTCATTATGCCATCGACTTTTAGGTTAACTTTGTAAGATTGATATGAGATTAAAAGAGATAATTATGATTTGACATTCCAATTTGAATTGGATTAAGATTTATTTTATAGAGACTCTATCTCAAATATGGATTAGAGTGAGACTAGGACACTCTTGTCTATATAAGGACATAATGAGAGAAGAGACATACAATTGTGTGAAATAAATCGAGTGATCTTTCGAGAGTTCTTTTCTTTGTGGGGATTTTTTAGTGAGAATTAGTCAAGTATTAAGAGAAGAAGGTTGTACACTTGAGTTATTTAAAGATCAATAGTTGATTCCAAGGAAGATTTTTCAAGAAAGGAACTGATTATAAGTAAGTATTCTCTAGTTTATTTAACCAAATAAATAAATATATATATATATATATATATATATATATATATATATATATATATAGTGATTAAATATTAGATATATTGTGACATATAAAATAGATTAAGAAATTTTTTTTGAAACCTAACCTTAAGGTCCCACCCTTCTTTATTGGTTGTTGTGTTTTAACCCAATACTTCCAGCATAATCTTCCACATTAGCTTTCGGTTCCGGTAGATTGCTTTTGTGCATAGTTTTGTTCCATGCTCAAACTTTTACTTTTCATGATTGCCTTTCTGATGATGAGATTTGTCTATCCTTTAATTATCTTTTGAGTTGTGATACCAGTTTATTAATGGTCTTTTGTATACTGAACTACACAATCATGTGGAAAGTACATCCCGGACACCTTCAAGATCTTAACCCTTGTTCGATGATTTCTTGATCAGGTCTATCCTTTAATTATATGTTGTTACACCTTACAAGTCTCGTCAAGTGTTTACCGCCAGTGTTAAAAGATATTTTGGATTCTTATTGTCTTGGTTTTCTATAGATGCTTAATGAGATCAATGAATGGAAATATGGGATCATAGTAAGATTCTTAATTGATTTATCCAAGCTTGTATTTTATAGAATTATTATGTGGGTGGCCTACCAACAGTCCACAGGTCAATTATACCTGATCCCTTGCTAAGATGGGGATTCTCCTGTGACCAAACCCGGGATCGAATCCCCATCGTAATATTTGTGGACTAATTTAGGATTGAACAGTCACACACATCCTTTACTCACCTTCATGGGATGGCAATGTACACAACTTTTTGTCATTCTGGTTGTGAATGCGTGAAAGATTAACACACTTGTGGTCTTAAACTAAGAACATGATGATCATCATCAGAACAAGGAGTTCAATACCTTTTTCTATGATGCATGCCATTCCCACAGCCAGAATCAACATCCTTTTCTAATTCCTTCATCTGATTCATTTCATTATAGTTGTGATTAAAGTTTGGTCAAAATCATTGTTTCTTCTCCACTACTCATCTTGAGCCAATTTTTGTGTTTCTTGCATGTTCTGCAGAACGGTAAAAGAATATGATTGCGAATGGTGAAGCACCTGCCCGGGGCAGTGCAGCTGCAGCCGCAAGCTTGCGCAGGCGGCGGGCAAGCAGTAGAAGTGGTGCTGCAGTGGGTGCCAGTACAATGCTCCAGTTCTACGCTGATGATACAGCAGGCTGCAGGATGTCCCCTATCACTGTCATCATCATGAGCATTGGATTCATTGTTGTCGTGGCCCTTCTGCATATATTTTTCTGAGAAAGTGGATAAACCACAATTTATTTATGTAGATTAATAGAGTTCATTATATTGTCCATACAGAAAGGAAAATAGATACATCATTCATAACATGTTGCCCTTCGGCATATTGTCAGTTAAGAACCGGTGGAATTAGACTTCAACCATCACTCTATCCATTTTGATTCATGATACCTTTTAGATAAACTATGAGATTTCTCAATTAGAAGTTACGGGTGAAGCCTTCTATTTCTGCTATTTGGAATACGAAGTTATATGCAAAGAGATATTCTTTTCGGTATCATATGATTTTGTTCTCCTTTTCATTTCTGGATTTTGTGATCCATCCCATCTTGTTTGGAATTTGATGGTTCTTTTAATGGTCAACTCCAACAAATTCTGCTATTGGAGTTCCTAATTCAATAATCTTCAGATTTTGCTGATTAGGATGCTAAATTGCAGTTGCATTACAAAAAGTAGTCTGTGGCTATTTGAAGGTCAGCTCCTCAAAAACAGGTTTTGCTCAAGATCATCATTTTAAGGTGTAACAGAAAATTAGAACAAAAGAAGTAAAAGAACTGTAAGTGGTGCTCGGAAAAAGATTAAAACCTAAACAAACATTTGGGTTAAGTTTCTAATAAATTTTTTAAATCATCACTAAGATTTAATTAATTTTAAAAAAAGTTATTCTCAAGTCTCAACCTATGAGAAGATTATATTAGCCTCTTTCCTTTACCTATCTCAAACTCACACCCATTATAACAAAAATTGAAAAAATCACGAATATATATCATTAACTATAATTACAACAAGAAGTCAACAACTACGCCTTAATCTCATACTAAATAGGGTCGGCTATATGAATTCTCTATTTTCATATAATAAACATAGGTCCTTAAATAATATGATTTAATACCTTCATTAATTAATTTTAATGAACTCATAAGAATTAATTACTTCTAGTGAGAGGCATTTAAGTAATTTCCCTATCTCAAAAAACAGATTTGAAAATTTTTCAAAACTTCTTCCACTCCCACCAAAAACCACCTAATGGAATTGCTTCACCAAAAAAAACCACAAAGAGCTTACAAGATGTCAAAACAAGTAGGGTAGATCATATACATGAGTTATGTACCGTGTTGTTGCCTCCCTTCCTGTATAGACTGGAAAATCCGTGCTGCTAGCTCCGGCGCAGACCTGGCGCTGTGTGGAACAGCTTTGATCACCCGAGGTTGGTTGTCACTGCCACAAGAACCTGAGGGAGCCTTGAGAACTGAAGACACTGAAAAAAGAGGCAATGCATCCCTCCCCTCTACTTGCACCTTCTTGCAGGAACTGCTCGCTGCACTTCCCTGCAACTCACTCTCCTTCGATGCCTGAAACTTTTGAATGCGGCCTGAAACAGCTTCAGTGCTTCCCTTTGGCTCGCTCTCCTTTGACACCTGAAACTTACGAAGGCAACCTGAAATTGATTCATTTTTTGGGTTTGCCATGTTACATGTGCTAGCTTGTTTGACTGCTGGAGGAACAACAATGTTTGGTTGCTGATGAGATGTTGGAATACCATAAGCCGGATTCATGAAATTTCCGGTCACTGGATGTGTGCTCAGAGGACAACAACTTCCATAAACCGGACTAGTACAGGGTCTGTAAACAAGCCCTTGGAAAGGTGGCATAAAAGGAACAAACCACTGATAACCAAGCGGGTAGAAGCACCCCACACTTGGTTTCTGACCACAAGCCACAGGGACCGGAGGAGGATTGCCAGGATGAGAGCTGGTTTGTGGATACTGAGCATTAACTCCTCTATGGAGACCAACCTCATGAGAAGGACGAGGCGGCAGGCCTACCATTCTCTCCATTCTCACGGTCAGGCCTCCTACGTCTTGGTCTGGTTCCTGCAGATCATCTTTCTGTCTGGCAGTTACTGCCTGAATTTTCAAAAGAGACTCTTGATGCATAATTTCTGGGGGGACCTTCTGTGAAGATTTGTTTAAACAATGATTGCCTTCAAGAAGTATATTGGGTGATGCAGCAATCAACTTTTGGACCTGTTGTCAGAAGAGTGAAAATATGATTTAGATTTCAGTTACTCAGGTGCAATCATCTAGTATTAACATTCTACATTTTCTCTGGTCACAACAATTGAAACTAACCTTTATTAACCTGTGAAGCTCAAACACTTGTATTGCGAAAACCCTCTGCTGACTGCAAAAGATAAATACCAGCACTTCAGCACAAAAGAACATCACTAACAAAAATCAAAGCAAAGTGATCGATTGGATAAGAATAAATGATATATATTGTGCAGAGATAACAAATTAGGAGGATGCTGATAGAATTAGAAAGATCTACAGCACGAATCCACTAATAAAGCTTTGAAGAATAAACTTTCTAAACGAACATTTTAGAAGTTCATTGCTCTGTGCAATATCTACGGGTGAAGGTGAAGGTCTGATTTACAATCCTGCAAATTCAACAATACTGGATATAAATTAAAAGTGCTGAAATATCACACCAACATTTAAATTTTTTGAACCAAAGATTATGAGCTGAACCATTGTAAGACGATTTGTGTCCATTATATTTAGAGATTGTATACTCAAATATATAGGCCAGTGATATGTGAAAAGAAAAATTGTGTAGTAGATTATCTCCTATGCACATCAAGATACAGCATAATGGCTCACCAAATAGGCCAACTGACATAGAACATAAACAGATATGGGAAATTATGAATGCAACCAAAGTTACAATATTTGATACTTACTTAACAATAGCACTTCTTGTATTCCAAAAGTGTTTTGGACCAATAGACCCAACAATATCATCAAGAGATACCTCCCGTACTGACAAAGAATCCACCAAAGGAGCATCACAGGCTTCATTTCTCTCTGCGTCTCTCAGTTTTGGTGATCCACTCGCCTTATCATCTCTTTCTTGATTGTGGTCAACAGCTACATTTTGACTTTGGCCATTGTCATCGAGTGAGAATTTGGAAAAGGATTCACTTTTATCCCTTAAAGCATCCCTAGAGCCATTGTCATTCAAGCATTTGTTTCGAACAGAAGCCGCATTACCACAAGATTTTTTATATTGTACTTCACTTCCAACATGCGAGCTCTCAACATGCGAGCTCTCATTAAGTTTTATGGTTTTTGACAGATCTTGTTCCGGGGACACCTTGTGTGTATTGGATGGTCCGGCAAGATTTTCTCTGATATGTAGAAAGGGTACAGACTTTTTCTGTTTCTTTATTGTGAAACCCTTTTCTCTCCTTTGTTCACTCTGACTTCTTTCATTATCATTGGCATCCAATTTATCACCTAACAACTTCTTTCCAAACAAGGAATCATGCTGATGAACTGAACCACATTCAGCAACTGATCCTGAGGCATCCAAAGATCTACTGTTTGCATGCATCATAAGTCTTCTCTCAGGTTGAATTGTAGTGCCATTAAAATTCATTCCATCGGAGGAGCAGCAAGAATGAACATTCTCTACCGAATGTGCGGGTGGGTGAAGAGGCATGTAAAATGGAGAAAAAACACTCCTCTCATGCCGGCCATCCTACAGCAAGAAATAGAATTCAACCATCATAAAATGCACTGACATCGAAGTTACAAGCAATTAGATGAATGAAAAACCTTTCAAATGCAAGAACAAACTTTTAAGGGGAAACATTAGATGCACCATGAACAATCAATCAGGAGGACTATGAACTTGAATTGTTTGAGCTGTTCACTATAATCACCAGTACCAGAGAACAACCATAATAAAATTAGCCACAGAACAACCAAAACAAAGCATAATCAAAAGAACAAATAAGAACAAGATTGATGAAGATAATAATAATAATAACAATACCTGGCTAGAAGATGCAGAAAGTCCCCCCATGGTGCTGCCATTGTTGCTGTAAGGTGGAAGAGAGAGTGAAGACACCGGCCCTGGATTAAACCTTTTAGAGGGCACACTTAGCTGCTCATAGAGCGCCATCTTATTCCTCGGAGGAGCTCTGGGACCTCCCTTATCTGCATCATTAACATGCAACCTTGGAAACAATGGTCCCATTCCCTTCTCCTCACCCAGTTTCATGGCTTCAATTCCTCCAATTCACCAATGATCCCAAATTCCCACAAAAAAAGGAATAAAAATCCAACCTTTTCCGCTGAAATCACAACCCAAAGATCAAAAACCTCTAGATTACATCAAACGGAGGAAAAAAAAAAAAAAACCTGATTTTTCAGACCCAAATCTACGGAGGCCGCAGAATCCGATCTTTCCGAGGATTGAGCGAAGGAAAGGTATCAAAATGCACCTTTTTGATTCTCCGGAACGATCCGGAGGGAGAGGGAGAAGGCCAGTGACTGATTCGATAAAAGGAGAAGTGGGCTTTGGATTTTTGGAATGATATCACGAATCCTCATCACTATATAGCAATTGTAGAAGCGAAACCCACGTGGGTCCTTCATGATTTTTTTTTGGCTTATTTTTTCTAAAATAAGTAAATTCTATTTTTAAAGTTTTTCTAAGAGAGATCATCGAATATCTCCAATACATAACTATATTTTTTAAAATTTAATTTATTAAAAAAATTGTGATTGGAGTGTGATGGTGGTGCAACAGAATTCATTTGATTCTGCACCCTTTATTGTGAAATGTGCCCGTGGATTTTTGTTAGTTTTGCCCTTTTTTTTAGAAAGATTTCAATAGTTTTATTTCGTACATAATTTTTAGATACTATATTTTAATAATTAATAGATCTAAAAATAATATTTTTATTTGTTTTTTATTTAAAAAACCAAAATCACAAGCAATGATCCACACTCTATTGATAGAGAGGTTGGTTACCATGCAAGGATTCGCGACCTCTTCAACAAAATCTCCTAAAGAATTCCTGGATTCTTTAATTAATCTAACTTGTTGATCTTATCCCCAGGAAGAATGGATCATTACATCAATATATTTTGTTGATGTAAAATCATGGCAAAACCCTAATTTCACCCCAACAATTGAATTTGTTTGATTTGGGTGGTTAGATCAAAGGAAAATCAATCAGAGAACAAAGGAAGAACAAATAAAGATGGATTTACATGGAAAAATCCCTCAAAAATAGGAAAAAACAACAAGAGAAAAATTCCACTATGATCATCATGTTTATAGATATCTGGCTCGAAAATAGAAAAAAGAAATACTCAAAATTTCTAAAAAAGAAATGGGGGAGGAACTTGAATATCCGTAGAGGCAGAGTTTCAGTGTCTGAAGATTCGAATGTCCTAAATGAGCTCCGTTTGTTGCCTTTTATAGGTTTCAGAAGCTTGGATTTCCTCCACGTGTTTAACATGTTTGACAGGCTGGCTCTAGCTAAGCATATAGCTCGGTGCCAGCTAAGCAACCAACTGGAGCCATGTTGGCGATAGCTATAGTTCATCTAGAACGTCTGAGTCGAAGAACAAGTATAGACCTCTCTAGATTGAAGAGCGAAAGACTCGCCTTGAGTTGAAGAATCAATAAGCTATTCAGGCTTAAGGCATTCGATGAATCGCTTTGGGCTGAAGAACGAGTGCATATTGAACTGAACCGGAGAATGATTAGACTGCATGAGACCGAAGAACGGTCATAAGATCTCTAGCCATAGAACGGGTGGACCGTCTGATACTGTAGAACGGATAAACTGTCTGACGCCATAGAACGGGAAAGCTATTCTGGATCTTGGAATGGGTTGAGAAGAGTCTCAATCAGCACGTCGAGATCATATGATCTTGACACATGAGTATTTGGATGAGAGCCACGTGTTCTACCATTTTCACACCTATCATATTTATTTTTAATATATTTGCATTTTTAGGTATTGTATGTGGGGCTCTCAAACAATAAAACTATTCCTAAGCAGCTTGAGCTTGGCTTGAAATCTCGAGCTTGAATTTTGAAATTAATTTTAAGTATAGATCTTAGCTCAAAATTTGAAATTATATTATTGATATATATTATAAAAAATATATAATTTAAAACTTTAAATTTTTTGAAATATATAAATATATAAATTTTATTAATTAAAAATATTATATACTTTATACTTTTATTTGTATAAAAGTATGGAAAGAAAACAAGTTATAAATAAATTTTAAACTTTTGAATTAAATTGGTTGAACTCAAAGTGGAGTTTGAAATTAAATCGATTCAATTTTAGTTTTGAGTTAAATCAAATAGAGTTTGAAATTTTGAAATTAAAATTGAGCCTAACTTACCAAACCTATTAAGGCAAGCTCGAGAGGTGGGTCCTGGCCGGTCAAGATCGGCCCATTTACGGCCCTAATTATTATATCTAGGCATATTATCTGAAGTTTCCTTTTTGTTTTGGTGAATGAATTGTGATTTATCCAACTTAAAATAAAAAATAAAAAACCATGAATAAATCTAATTAGTTTCTCCATTCATTCAAACCCAAGATAGCATTGCCCTTTTTTTTTGTTTTGCCTTCAATCAAAACACACAAAGTCCACACACTTTATGGACAAGGTGTTGAAATTTGTGAAACAAGACAAAGCCAATGTTTCCCAAGATACAACTGAATTCCCAAGTTGAGCAACAAACATCTTTTGATTTCAATGCACCAAAGCCCCTTTTTAGATATAGATGGAAAAAAGAAATTAACCAATTTTGTTACATACATAGCATCATGCATATGTGTGGTATCTCTGTTATAAAAAAAGTGAACTAACTACAGAACAATATAACTGAAGTACACCACCCAAGGACAACAAATACTTTCTTGCTCATTCTACAACAAACACTTTTTGACTTTTATTAGGGTTTTTTTTATATGACATAGTTTGTTATTGTAATGAGGTAAACACCAACATTCTCAAACAGAAAATTAGTATGGAACATACCAAAATGGACAATTCTAATAACTTAAAATTAGGTTTAGGGTTACCTATACTTGAAAGGGTGGTTGTTGTGCATGGTAAAAGTAAAAGCATGGGTGTTACCTAGGGTTTGCAAAGCAGTGACTTGAGACTTCAAGAACTTGAGATAGTTGGCAGCCTCATCAAGCATTGAAGCAGTGTCCATCTTGGTACCTCCAGGGACCAACCTCTGCAACACTCTTAACCTTTCACTGATCCTCTCCCTTCTTTGCCTTGCAGCCACTGTTTGAGGATCACTAGATATCTTCACATTCTTCCTCTTTGGCTTCTCACCGGCTTCTTCAAATTGTCCTATGTTCACCGGCCGCAGAGCTGCGGCTCTATAAATCATCTCTTTCACCTGAACGATCGCTTCGGCGTCAATCTTGTACTCACTACTTTCATTCGACGCCAACATTGAATCATCACCGAAAGAAACACGAAAACCTCGGTCTGAGACCGAAGAGTTTGATTCATCGTGCTTTCTCTTCATTTTTGTTTTGCATTTTGTGTCTGCGGGATTTGAAGAACTCTGCGAGCTCATGACTTCTTCCGGGTTCAAACTCCCGGAAGAAAGATTACTGGTTGATCTCAAATTATGGATCATGCTGTCACCATTGGAAAACATGTCTTGGAATGGGTTCATCCAATCAAGATGTTGAGAAGATAGAGCCTCCAAATCAAAACCAAGAGTGGCAGAGCTAAGTACATCAAGATTATTCAAGCTTGTTTCTGAACTTGAGGCAAAGAAAGCATCATCAAGCTCAACATGACCACCAATGGAATTATCATCCATCTTCTTGATTCTCTTCTCTTCTCTTCTATGCCTGCAAAGAATTAAAATTGTTTGAATGTTATCATGAGGTTAATAAAAAGAAAGAGGAGAGGACTATGAACAAGGTGATGCTATGTACCAAAGAGAGTGAGCTTGTTATAAAGAGATCAAAAGATGAAGAGATGGTCCTGATACTTTGTTGCGTGTGGGTTCAGGATTAAAAAGATAAGGTCTTTTGGGGAATCAACAAAGTAGAAACTTTGTGAAGATGAGTAGCATATGACCCTCTTTTGGAACAACTGTTTCAGTATATATATAGATTTTTTTTTTTTTTTTAACAAAGGCGATAAGTGCCCCCACGTGGGAAGTCAAAGATGAGGCAGAACAGCTCGATCCTGTGTTAGTTTACAGGAGAAAATCACTCAAGTGACAGCTCGATCATGTATTAATCCACAGAAGAACATCACCAGCCTAACCCTTATCTTGTAAGAATGTGAATTCGATCTCTGGTTCTTCTATAGGAGAACCCCATACTTTAACAAGGGACCGTATACCAAGATGTGGTTGGTGTATATATATGTAGAATTGAGAGAAAGGTTTTGTTGTTTTCTATATATATTTCTCTTTCTATTTGGTTTTAATGAGAAAGAAAATTAATGAGATTAGAACCATTGAGGTGTTTCCCATCCACTTAATTCTATTCTATTAATGACCCATGCCGACATCTCTTGTATTCAAAATAGGAACATGTGAAACCTCTCACAGGGAAGGGTCCAGGGATCTATGTATAAGCAATCAAATGAAATAATACATCATACTTTGATTATTTTCTCAAACACATACGACAAGTAGAATTTTGTTATGTGGATAAATCACAGTTTCATTAACCCAAAAGAGTATGAATTCAAAATCGTCAAAGTTAGCCATCTAGAAATGGTTTGTCTTTTTCCTCTCATTTTATCAATTCAACAACCATCTATTTATTTTGGTGAAAAAAGTCTCCATCGCCATAATCAGGTCTACTTTATTTATTCTTGTTTTCATATAAAAAACCATTTTTTTAAAAAAAAAAACATAACTAATATTGAGAATTAGTTACAAAGACAAAAGTATTTTACATTGAAAATTTATATAATGTTTCTTTTGAACCAAACATGAATAAAAAATTTATGAGCACTATGAATTTTTTTTCTAAGTAAAATTTTTATTTAATTCCATTTGAAATTTTTAAAAGTATTTTATAAATAATATCTTACCAGGGTTTTCTCATATTCATCATCAAAGATAATTAAAAAAAAAAATTGTCTAAAAGGGATCTTTTGAAAATAGGATAGTAAGGTGTAAAAATCAAAGGCCACTTGATCTATATATCTAGTTCAATGAATCTGGTCTAAATAAAAATAAACTAAAAAAAGGTTAGGTTGGTTAAAATGATAAAATTATTAGGGCTGAGGTAAAAAAAGTGAGAAACAATGTGGCAGTGCAAGTTGGTATTAGGGACCCTGTGTTTGTGTGTTGAGAGTTTAATGCATATGGTTGGATATGCATATGTGTGAGGTTTCTATGGAGACCCTGTTTTTATACCTCACTTAAATGAGCTCTGATGCCCTTACTCTGCTATGTTCCTTCATGTCAAAACTTATTACTCAAATAATCTTATTAAATTTTTTATTAAATTAGACTGTGTATAATAGACCTAAATGATCTAATCCCTCCCCGAATCTCACACAATACGGAAGCTTTGTAATACCGGACTGCTCTTTATATATATTGCTCCATTTGTATATAATAATACTAATAATATTGAAAATACGCTGATTTACGTATTTAGAATAAAGGTAATTAATTATAAGTCGCAGCATTTTATTTTATCCCACGGTCTGCAGGGTAGATGTGTTGGGGGGGATGTAGCAAATAGTGGAAAATGAGGTCCCTGGTTACTGTTTAGAAGGACTTATAAATAATTTGCCCGAATAGAATATGTATACCATTTATTTGGATAATAAAGGTAAAAACAACTCAAAATTGCATTAACTTTGGTATATATTCATGGATCATCATTGATCCACGAAACTCTAAACTAAATCCCTCGTATCCATCCAATGGGATGGATGGGAAAGTCAGTCACTTTCAAGTTCAACAAATTGAATTTTTTTTTTAAAAAACAATATATAGTCTGTTTGAATTATGACTAAATTTTAATTAAGGATAAAAAAAAATAGGTGTCAGATTTGGTGGGCGCTGTGGTCACGAGGAGGCCAATGGGTCTTGGATCACGTGGCGTTGTCCTATTGGCTAGAATCCAGGTGGTCGATTGGTAGCACATGGGCTTGCAGGAGCCCAGATTGGGAGGGACCACTGTCGATGGCTTTATCTATGTGACTATGTCCATTATTATATTAAGATTAAACTGATGGAGTACTTATGCAGTTACACCCTTGTCTTCTACTTTATTGTAATACTGCCCCCCCTTTGTTTCTTCTTCAAACTTCCAGAAGAACCAAATCAATAGAACATGCCATGTTTTAATTGCAATATATATATCAATTAGGTGAAAATCAAGATGCAACAAAAAACACAGTAAGTTTTCTTCTCAAGTGGGAACTAAAGAAGAGAGCAAAAGTCCTTTGTGAAAGCATGTCATACACAACTGGGCACATAAATAATAAATTTATTAATTTTTTTAAACTGATTGTAAGAGCATGTAACCTACCATCTAAATTCTAAATAAAGCATAATTTATTTATTTTTTTTCAAAAAAAAGTTTTCTTCTCAAGTTCGCATTAGTTAAAAAAAAAGCTTCAAATATATAAAAGCTCCTCGTGATCATGCGAGATCCGAGAAAGGATCGAACCACTCAAATCTATTATACACAACATTACTCTGTTTTTTTTTACAAGAAACTATTTCCACGACTCGAATCCACGATTCCGCGCACAAGACAACAACTTTTACCACAAGTATTAAAACTCCCCTTTCTCTCGCCATTCAGATTAGTCCCAAAACATATTAAAAATTACAGTATTTAAAAGGTGTGACAAATAAAAAATTACCACATATAGTAGAAAAAAGGCTACTGTAAATGATAAAAAGGAATTATATTCTACAAACCATTAAAAAATTAGTCAAAATAATCCAGTACTTAGTTTTGGAGAGCCTGCCAGATGACTTCAATGAAAGAGTTATTAGTACCTGTCAAAGAAAAGAAAAGGTGAGCCACCAGTAAGATATAATACTTGAGAGAATTTGAAGGATAAGCTGCAAATAGATGTGAATAATGTGTGGACATTGACAATATGAATATAGAGTGGTAGTAGGATTCTTAAAAAAGATAAGCTGCATACATTCCTTCTCCAAGGGGCACAATTGGATGTTGACTGCATTGTTGGTGACGGCTCCATATTCTCAACCAGTCTCTGTTATGTGTGGCTCAACCATTAGTGAAAACCTTCACATTAGTTTACAACCATGGTCCCAAGAGCAAGGTTCAGGATCTCTTGAAGCTTCCGGTCGGACCACTCTGCAGTGTCATTTTCCCGGTTGAGCTCTAGTGAATTGAATGCCTGTCTGCTAGCCCATGACTCTATGCCTCCGAGGCTTTCGTCCCATTCAATGGCTTAATTCTAGTGAACTCCTTTCATGGTCATCTCTACGTTACTCTAGGATGAGCATGTTTCTTAGTGTGAAAAAAATAAATCTAGCATTCATCAATTTGAGTTTGGATCAGTAGGATCAGATCAGGTTACGAACAATCTAACTTCAATCTATAAGAAAGTATATATATCAACTGCATCAATCTAAAGTTCAAGCGCTTATGCATGACTAATGAAAAAGGATAAAGATAACGTTTACCATGTGAGTGTATATAAATTTCTCAAACCATATGTAAGTTTATGTAGATATACTGAGCATATGTGTGTGTTTCAAGATCTGTTGCTGTTTAGATACAACATATTCCAAGCATTTGATTGGGTAGGTATCAGATTAGATGTTAATTGAATTCGAGTTAATCAATTTCACTTACAGCCCAAATTCTACCTCCTAAGAAACTTTGTCAACATGGCTGAGAATGAGAACTTAGCCAGACAATTCTTTTGTTTTCAAGAAAAATGTCCTGAGAAAACAACGGATCAAGAGTTCAACCTCCATTTAAAGTTCAAGAGAATGCCACTTATTTACCATGAGGAAGGGGCTTAGAAGTGTAGCTGCGTTTATAGAGTAAAACCAGTCCAGTCAAAACACAAGCATGAATGAATAAATGGTCCCAAGATGTAGGATTGATCATTCAAGCTAGGGACAAAACCATTGGTGCAATCTTCAAACTTCGGCGGGTGTCGGGTCCACAGATTGAATGTGAAGGGTCAGACGGTTCAGGAAAAAAACAGATCAGAGATCATTCTCATGCACTTGGGCCCATCAATTATGTTGCAGGGTATGATTTTTTTTTTTAGGGTGCTATCACCCAAAGCTGTAATGGCCAGCCAGTCAAACAGAACACGGGCAAACTTCCAATAGGATACAAACACCTAAACATTGATCTATGTCATCGCAATGTTCTGAGTTTTCAGTCAGTATCACATTGTTGGATGGCTAAGCTAAAAAAACCTTGAGGCAAGTTTATTAACATCATATTAAACACTGGCCTGTATGTCAAAGATTAGTTTGGAATCAATTTCTCACAAAGGGGGTGGTATTGGGGATAAAATATGCTAGAACAAAATGTTCAGGTAATCTGGGATACACGAATCTTCAAACAATGATGAAGCAAACAATTCTACACCTTCTAATGATAACTCAATTAGTTAATTTTGCTGATGATATACTTTGCACAACTTCCCTGTGCCATAGTCTGCAAGACAAGTGATACGATTAATTTATAACTTAAAAATGAATCAAAACTAAATATATATATATTTTTAAAGTATGGTTCTGAATTTGTCAGATGGATGAACAAGGAAATTCAAACATCAAATCAACAAAATATATTTGTCATTAAGACAGTATAGTTTTGATAGAATATTCACATCATGAAAATTATAAAGATAGATATAAATGATATGTCATTGTAAATGGAATCGAGTAACATTGTGATTCAAATGGGTACAACTCCAGAAGACCATGTGCATTTAAGGCAAATTTACCTGTCTCAGAAGAACATGCATTCCTTGCTTCATTAGATGACACACCTTCATTAGTTAGGAAAGCCATAAAGTTTGTTAGTCATTTGGATTCAAAATAAGAAATCTTTTATATCTCAATAGTCAACAGTATTTCTAAATTAGAAGAAAACAAAAAAAGATGACCATGACATGCAATTGGAGGGGATGAATCAAACTCATATGAAATGAGACAGCGAGATAATGTGATCACCGGCATCCTATTGCATGCCAAGATGAACTTTGGACCTATTGTCTAGTTGAAAACTGGACCATCTAAGAAAAAGGTATTACTGAATTATATGTAATGATTAACCTTTGGTCAAATTTGTGTCTATATATATGCTCCATCTATTTAAAACTTTTGGGGACATATTGTCAAATATGTAAAGAAACTAAGAAATTACTCAGTAAGTTACTATAGTCTTTCATCAATGATAACAGCATGGCAGTTTTGTGGGACAGCCATAATAAATTTTCATCCATAAATTCACAAG
The DNA here is from genome assembly GCA_026586065.1 of Dioscorea zingiberensis. NCBI lineage: Eukaryota > Viridiplantae > Streptophyta > Magnoliopsida > Dioscoreales > Dioscoreaceae > Dioscorea > Dioscorea zingiberensis. Next base: position 63,377,559 of record CM048818.1, read on the forward strand.
TGACTGGTACCTTACAATCTGAGTGGGAACCTTTCGCTCTACCGTATGTATTAGTTACCTGAGAGAGAACTGAATTTCATCTTCTAAATTTGTCCAAAGTTATCACATTTGTCAAGATCTCCCAGTGCCGGTTTATTTTACCTCAGTACAATAATATTTCAAATTTCCTTCCAATCCAATATAATAAATTGTCCTTTCCTGATAGAAACATCATATTCATTAGCATGTTACTCAGCCTACTTCACCATTACACAAATGGTTGCATCCCTATACCAAGATTCCAAAAGCCACACACCAAAGTTTGAGATTGCTGCCTATCCCTCCAATCTTTTCCCTTTGGTTTCTCATGAATAAGCAAATAATATTCTCGACTTTTCTGCTTGAAGTAATAGCTTCTCAGTACATGATCCACACTCTAGTTCAGTTTGTACTTCCAGATTTCTGCCTGCTTGAATTACATACAAGAATGGATCATTTAACAAGGGTACCCAAGCAAGTTCTTCAACATTCATCAAGACAATAGGGATATGCGATGTTTAATGCAAATGAGGTGCAACTTATCCTGCTGTTGCACATTTGTCACGATGGGCGGAAAGAGACATTGATCAAGCAGCCCAATATTCCCTATCCTATCCATTACATTCAATCATGTCATACATCATATTTTTACAAATTTCAATTTATCAAGGCTCCCAAGATAGGATAAACTGCACACCCTGACAAATATAAGTCAGGCATTTTTATCCAAATGACAGAATTTTCCTCAAATTTTTTAGAGATAATATCAAGATAATTTAAGCATGAAATTATAGATTACTAAATTTTAACCAATTTCCATGTTGCACTTTTGATTCAAAGTATTGACAACATCAAATTACAGCAACAAGAAATTAGTTGTTCCATTAAATATAACATGAAAGTAAATGTTTGCATTTCAACTAGTCAATTAAATATTTACATGAAAGTAAATTAACTTCTACTTGAGACAGAAGTATAGAAGCTTCAACAAATAGCCACGGTCCAATATGTACTAGAGCAGCAAGGATCAGTGAGAAGGTCAACAAAGGATACAGTGATCAAGTGCTCATTTCTTTCCTTTCCACAAATCTTTTAAAGATCATATGATCTACTTGATCCTGAACACAGAATGCCTTTCCATCTAACATTTTTATTCTAATCTTTCTGTTCGACTTTTGCCACTCATAAACTACCACATCCAACTACATCAAAAGAGCTCGTGGATCACTTAAGGGAGCTTTTTTTTTTTTTTCAAGTAAAGCTACAGGAACCAAAAGTTGTAATATATATTAATGGCATGAAAATACAATTATTAATCATAAATCTGGGGCACAGATTTTGAAACAAGTTCAAGCCTGCTTTAAACTGATAATGAAAAATGCAACTAATGGCAATCATGAATATGCCTGTTTTTTTTTTTTATGTTAATGTATCCATAAATTCTGATTCTTCACCCAGGAAAAAAGCATATAGGTGATACTTGAGTATCAACAGCATTGACTAGTCTAATACTGGACTGGAAATATAAAGCCTGCACAGGACAAATGAGATCCAGTAAGGCTAAATAATGGTTAAATATTTCAATTAGCATGCACAAAGGCAAGGGAAACTACAATTGTGAGGTCTCACATGTAAAGTAGTAACTTTTGTGATGTATTCATGAAGGGACTTACAGGCTTGCATGATGGGGGAAGTTCTTCAATTACTTGGAGAGTTCAGGTTATAGATGCAAAAAGCTCCACATGGAGGATGATCGATACCTTCATAATCAAAACCAATGGCCTAAATGTTTCCAGTGATGGATTGTGAAATTCATGTGAAGCTGAGAGACAATGTGATGTTGCTAAAATACGAAACTGGAACCAATAAGGATTGGGCACTATTATCTGAAAGAATCTAGACTCACAGCAAGAAAATCAAGATTGCAAAAAAGAAAACAGCATAACAAGAGCACAGCATCAGAGTTAAAACAAATTTACTTTGAATTACTAAAGAAAAAAGGAAAAATAATTTGTGCAGTTTAACTTGTGACTCACATTTTAATTATATAAGATCGATGCTGTTTCCTTAATTTATTTTCATAAATTTATAGTTTAAATTATTCAAAGAAAGAGAACATCTAGCGCAACAATTCTAATTTCTTATTTGCCACAAATACTTTTACCATCTATAAGAGAGTATGCCAAATAGTTTGACAATCCATTGTAGTAAGTCATACAGACCAATAGCCCTTTGACACAAAGGAGTTCCAGAAACTTTAGCTTTTTGTCTGACTCCAGGGCCCAATAAAAGGTCAACTTGCAAGAGAGGCACCAAGCAATGCTGAACCTTACCTCTAAGCAAGTATTTCTAGAGGGCCATTTATAGCAGGCCTTATGCCACTCAATCCTTTTAGTTTGGATATGAGAAAGAATAGTTCCTCTGGGGTAGGGAATGAGCATGAAAGCCTACAATGACATTGTAACCTTTATTTACAATGACATGTCATGAAGAACTCAAAGTACAGTTTGTCAAAAGGGCATTATCGATCACCATTTAGCAGGTTAGACTTTTGAAAGCTCTAAAAAATGACAACTTTTCATGATAAGTCATTTGTAAATATTGAACATAATGCAATCACAATGATTAGAAAACTCAGATTTAGAAAGGTTGAAATTGACTAGATTGTTGCTAAAGTAATCACTTAGAGTAGGTTACCTTGTTTGAAGATAAAATCAGAGAAGCCAGCTTGTTTACAAATGCTACTCTACAGGTATCTCTCATGGTAGAAAAGTCCACCTGCTCAATGAAGCAACAATGGAACAAAAAGAATCATGATTAGAGAGACATATCAACTTCTGAAGGTGACAAACATTAATAAATCTTATCTTGTTCAAGGATGAGGTTACCCTGGTGAACATACATAAATAACAGAGTCAAGAACAAAGCCTAATGAAAAGGAACATGAGGAAGTGAATAGAAATGGTGTAACTTTTCTTTCATAATAGGCATCGCTGTCCATCTTAATCCCCTGATATGCTTCTCATATATTCTTCCTTGGTTGAAGAATCAATGTTTAAGCTCAAATCAAAGGTCACCAGGAGAAGAAAAAATTAAAGTTAGTAGTTAAGATTTGATTGCTAATTCCAGCATCGTTACAGAAAGAAAACCAGGAATCAAACAAAATAGAACGCACAAAAGAAGCAAAATCATCAATGATACGTGGAAATGAACTGCAGGGAAGAAGATCAAAGCACGAAAAAGGAGAAAAAGAGAGAATGCTTTACATCGGAGACCATGGAAAGCATATGGCCCCATGGACCACGGCGAATGGGCAATAGCAATGCGGGACTGGGAGTGCGGTATATCGAGTTTTCTAGGAAAGTTGCAGTTATTATTATTATTATTATTATTATTATTATTTTATTTTTATTATTATTACTATTACTATTATTATTATTATTTTTTTATTTAATAATAATATAATCATTATTTCTTCTATGAAAAGTAGAGATCCATCGCATTAGATTAGTGAACCTTTTTTTATTTCTTTTTACAATAGCCATAACCTTCTTAAATAATGAAATTAGACATATTCTGAAAATATTTGATTTATGCATATAATTTTATATCAAAATTAAATTAAATCCTTTTTAATTTTTCCAAAAAGAGAGGGTAATAAAATGTCTTTTTTTTTTGGAAAGATAAAATGTCATGTTTGAAAAATAATAATAATAATAAGAGTTAGATTTAAACAGAAAAAGATATACATGCACAGGGCTTAGACACTCAAATAACCACTTTTTGCAGTGTATATAAGCAAGGCCTATGTGTTTATCAGCTGGACACAAACCTGAAAGTCCTCCCTACCCAGGATCTACTCCATCTACAACATGCCCACGTTCAAAAGAGAAGCAAATGTTACAATCCAAAACTCCAAACTGGGTGTCCATAGGATTGGGGGCACTCAAAGAGCAAGCCAGTTGCAGATTCTATAGTCAAAGCAGAAAAAAACAATTGGTTAGTTAAGATGTAAATACAGGACGTCAGTAGTTTTTCACAGCGACAACTCAGTGTCTTTGAAACCAGCATCTTTCACAAGTTGCTCCGTCAAACAAAAGAGACGGGACACTTCCTTCTCGGCCTCCTCCAAACCGCCGGTTCTCATTGTTATGCTGTTGCAAGAGACATCATTGATTTCCACATCCTTGACAATTTCCATGCTTCTATCATTTTGTTCTAAAAGCTCTTTGGTCAGGTCTGCAAGTTTACGCATAGCACTCATAGCAGCTTCAGCTTCCAACTGAGAAGCTTCCATTTGGAGCTTTTCAATTGCCAAGTCTCCCACGGTTTTATCCTTAATCCTTTCCTGGGCAAGGCTATAAAGCTTCTTAAGGCCGTCGGTGTCTTCCCAGAGCTCCTCCTTCATCCTTTCAAACTCCTTCTCCCTTACTTCCCATCTTCTTAGAACTGCATTGAGTTCCTCATCCTTGAGTTCCAGAGCTCTCTGAGCAGCAAGAAAATCCACTTCTTTCGCCTCAAGTAACTCCCTCATCATCCGAAGCTCAGTCTCCAGCTGCTTCTGTGTCCTGGGATCAGTGTCATGCACCATCTCTGGTGTCTGACCAACTTCATCCATCATGCTGGCAGCACTATTATCCTTGTCATGGGCAGCTACAGCAAGTGTATTCGTGAGATTGGCTATCCTTTCCACAATGGACGCAGCCTCTGAGAATTTGTAATTCACACCATCCAAGTCATTCTGCATCATTAAAATATGATCCTCCTTCTCCCATAATTTCATGGTTGCTTGAATTAGCTCAGCTTCTTTGGTGTTCAGTAGAACCTTTAGCTCTGAAATGTCATTATTAACACCAGCCAATACCTTCTTGGCATCCTCCAGATCAGCATCCTTTTCTTGTACGATAAGTTGAAGAGAAGCTTGCTCAGATTCCATATGCTGGATTTGAAGCTGAGCCTCTACCAGTTCAGACTCTTTTGCCTGAAGAAGTTTTTGGGTATGAGAATATTCAAACTCTTTTTGCAAAAGATTCTTCTTAAGCAATGTTATTTCTTGGGTTCCATGTTCTACAGCAGCCCTTTCTTTGGTTAACTCCCCTTGTAACTTTTCTATCAATTCACGATTGGATAATAATTGCATTTCAAGCTCAGTCAACTTATCCTGTGCAGCCCTCAACCTAGATCTCTCATCCTCAAAATCAGATTGAGCATCTTCCAGAGCTTGTGCATGTGAAATCAATAGAAGTTTTTGTTCGCTAAGGTTGCTCAGTTGCCTTTCCATCTGCTGTGCTTGTTCCTCCAATTTTCTACGGGAAAAAACAAGAGATTCTTGTGAAGAGATAAGTTCAGATCTTACCTTAGCAAGAAGTACTTGTATTCTCTCAAAATCATGAGCAGCCTCTTTCACATCCTTCCTATTCTTGGATGCTTGTGCTTTAAGTTTCTCCAGTTCTTCCTGTGATGATAGCCATTCAATTGCCTTCTTTTCTAGAATGGTCTCCATAGATTTTAACCTATCCTCTTCCTCTTTTTTCAACTGAAGAGACTCAGCAAGATTTTGCTCTTTCTCACTGACTTCTCTTTCAAGCACCTTAATTTTTGCTTCCTGTTCTCTAATGATCTGATTGGTTTCACTTATGAGATGATTTCTGAACTGAACTTCAGTATTCATGACTTCAGCCTCTTCACTTTTGTTAAGCAATTCATTTCTCAATTTATCCAGATCATCTTCTTTCTGCAACAGGGCAGACCTTGAGGTGGCAATCTTCTTTTCTTGCTCTTCAACCAAGAACTTCAGATCTTCAATCTGCTTAGACTGAGAAGCAAGGTCATTATTAGCCTTCTTTAGGTCTTCTTCCATTTTTCTCTGGTTAGAAAGAGCAGAAATGATCTCCCTCTCTTGAATCTCCAAGTCCTGCTTTGTTCGGTTCAATTTTGCATGGTCCAAAAGTATTCTCTTCTCTGCATCTTGAAGATCCTGATCCTTCTTCATCAAGGCTGCTAGGGCCATTTGAAGGTCAGATTCCAGGATTTCAAGGTTGGTATTCATTCTATGTCCTTCATAGGAATAGAATCTTCAATCATCTTTTCTTCAAGTTTCTGAATATTTGTGAACAGCCTCTTCAAAGACGCCGCTGCAGGATCAGTTACCTCATCCTCACCATGATTGATATTTGAGTTTAGCTTTACTGAGGACCGAAGTTGATTTCCAATGGATGATTTCTACTTTTCTGAACTTTAGGAAGAACAAAAATCCATGCTTCTGGGTGTGTGTCAGACAACAATGCTGTGAAAAATTTGATTTGATCTGAAGAAGATTTAGAAACTTAATTATAACTCAAAGTTAAAACAATCGCTCGTGAGAAATATAAAGAAATAATTAAAACCAATGGCAATAGGAAGCACAATAGAAATAACAGGCCTGATATACAATGAAACAACATGAGGAGTTTCTCTTAGGAAAATTATGATGAAGTCCTCATGATATGCTTTAGGAATTGTGAATACCAAGATGGATCTACTGATCGCACCTTAATGTATTCAAATCACAATGTTGACGATTCTCAAAGCATAATTGTTGGTTAATAAGGACCTCAGAAGAGCCAAAACTCCAAGAATACCCATTACTAACAAGTTTGATTTGAATATTATCAACAACAACACATATTGCATACAAACAGATGTTACTAGGTTGAAAATGATTCTTGTAAGAAACAACTTTTGGCATCTTTCACAAGAATTTCCATAGAAGTCCATGTCCATCAGTTTCAACAACTTATACCCATTCAAGATATATCAAATGTATATAAGGATGAACCACGAAAATAAGAACTAGACAAAATCAATTATAAACAACACTAAGTGCATGTCAGAGTAACTGAAACCTTTCATCTGTAGATACTTTAAGACCTATGTTTTAGAAAGAGTACAGTGTGATAAATGCTAAGACCCATGTTTTGCCAAATGAGTAGATGTTTGAAAAGAAACAAAAAGAACATGAAAATGAACACATTGAACAGATCACACAAGGTGTTACAATCACAAAATAACAAGAGACGGCCTGATGAAGGTTAGTCTTTTAAGGGAAAAAGGTAAAAACAATGCATTTCTTCAACCAAGGAAATCCTCATGGAAAATGACTCTTGACATCACAGTTCCAATTAAACTGTGAATTTAGAATGCTTACCATGTAGTGGGTAACAAAACTTCTCATCCACAAAGTTTTCAATGATATGATAAAGGAACAACCACCTATCACATTCATGAATACATCTTCACTTGGACCATCAGATAATGCAAGTCTCCACGCATAAGGACCATTTATTTTGCTTACAACTTCCTATTGGAAGGTATTTTACCAATTTGACCAAGAAATTTAAGTAACTATGACGAGTTAAGATGATACATGATTTTTGTGTCAACAATCTCATGTGTTAATATGGATTTCAAAAACTAATTGGCTATTCCCTGACTAATTTTTAAAAAAATTATATATACAATGTAATGTATGCAGAAAATTATCCGATAAAACTTTGAAATCTGAAGTTTTTCCTGATACTAAAGACAATTAAAATCTTTGGGCAACAAAGATTCATCAAACCTAAGAAAGGATGAGAAATCAAACTTGACCTAGAACAAAGGATAAGATATGCACCCAAGAAAATTTGACGAATTATAGTTCACAGTACATAATACCCTTGCACAAGAATGAAATAAGGGTTGACTAGACTGAAAAGTTCCAAATTTTCTAATTGTCACACATCAAGATCCTCTCATGAGAACCCTACCTGAGCAAAATGTATGGAGTTACCTAATCTTAAGAAATCAAAGAAATTCTTTGACAATCACTCTAGATTGCATTTTGCTCTAATGAACATGGTTTTACTTAGGGCAGCTTAAAATTTGATTAGAGAGAGAGAGAGACTTGATAGTTATTTAAGAGCAGATTCTATAGAGAAACTTCAAGTAAAATCTAGTATAGGACGAATTGCACAAGAGGATGAAATTTTTGTTTTATATATTCAAGAGATCAAAGATTTCCTTATGATACATCTATTAGAGTGATGGTATGGTGAAATATTTAATGCCTGCTAAAATTTGACCTTTCTGTGGGTGCATTGATCTTTACACATGATAAATGTCATGAAGGAGGCATCTGGTCACTCACCACTTGTTCTTTAAATGCCGGCCATACTAATTATTTATCTATTTGTAACCAATTTGTCAATAAAGGGACCTACTCTTATTAGGTTACATATGGAGATGCAAAATTTATTGTAACCTTCTGTCATGTTTGTAATTTACTTATGAATTTATAGATTAGGGTGGTTGAGATGTTTTACTGTACTTGGCAATAAAAATAAAAAATAAAAAAAGTTCTTGACAATCAAAATCTCAAGAACATGATTGGAAATAAGAATATGGTCGGTTTCAAAGTTATATGACAAATCTTTTTCTCTAAATATATTTTCACAAATATAACTATATAAGCTCATTTATTTCTTTACTTTCTTATCAACCTTCAGAACCCAAGGAAATAGCAAAACTATTTTGTGTGTAGAAAAGGAATTCTCAATATGTTTACAGTAGATCAGGCTATAGAAATAGATGACTACTCAGGTTGAAAGAACAACAAAGGGGAAAGAATCAAGAATCTCAGGAATCATTAAAAAAAGAAAAAAAGATTCAAGCAACTTCCTGTATGAAACTAAATACCTCTAGCATGGCACAGCTTAAAATAAAACAGAATGAAACTTATGGGTATTGGCTTGAGAATAATTATTTCACCAAAAAATAAAAGAAAAATCATAACCCCAATAACATCAATGCCCAATACCCTCTCTCTAATGGTTCCCCAGTGCTGATATTCCAATCTATCCCAAAAAAGCTCAAACAAATCATTGTCCTCAAACAAATAAAGAACTTACACACAAAAAAAAAGGATGAAAACAAGATGAAATTCATACATCAAGAATCCATCAATTACTAATCAATCAACTATTGCACATCTTCATGATCCCTTCAGAGAAAACAAGATGAAAACAATGGTCAGAAGCTCAAGAATAACCAAGAATCCAAACTCAAGCACCCAAAGCAATGCATTACCCACCAAAATCAGCACCCCCCCTAGCTCCACAACCAAACATGCAATAAAAATAATTTCACATATACATCCAAGAAGCAAGAATGGCCAAAGAGAAACACGAAATTAAAAAGAAAAGGCGAAATATAAACATACACTGAAATTTAGGGGAGCGTGGCCTTTGAAGGAGAGGATTGGGCGAAGAACGGCGGAGAAAACCATCTTTTCGGCTCCAAGCGGCAAGAACCATCGAAGAACGAGGCCTTGCACGCAACCACAGCAACTCAATCAAGCCGCTTGCAGAGAACAAGAGCGAGAGAACGAGCGAAAGAACGAGCGAGAATGGAGGGAAAAAAGGGATTCCGGGAGGACGACGATGATAAGGAGGGACTCTTAACTAGGGGTCTGGTGGTCCTGCGGAGGAGTGGTTAGCGGTTTTTAATGATTTTTTTTTCTTTTATTTTCTTTTTCTTTTCCTTTTTAGGGTTTTTATGCATTTTAACCCCCTGTATTTTTTACAAATGGCAAGAGTAGTCCTCAAAATATTTATTTATGTGATAATGTTTTAGAAAACTAAATCCAAGACCACGCACACAATACACTAATTACATGATTAGTAAATGAGTGGTGTCTATTACTTGACATTTGATAGGTCAATAACAAATTATATATATAGGGTGGTGTTATGGTCAGGCCGGGCTTGACTTGTGAGACAGTGGCTCAGGCCACGCCTTGGGCAGCCCTTGGCACGGCCCAATTGTGCAATCACAAGTCGGGCTGGCCGCAAGTGCGGCTGACTTGACCATAACACCACCATATATATATATATATATATAATTTGTTATTGACCTATCAAATGTCAAGTAATAGACACCACTTAGAGATTAGTTGTGATAGACAATTTCTTGAACAAACTCCTTTATGCTCAGGATCAATGACTCCTTCAGAGATTAGGCCTTCAAGGAATCAGACCTTTTGGAGAGAAAAATCTGCAGAGAAAGGGGGTCCAGGTGCTCGTGCCTCAAGATAGCCTCCAACGCTTAAATTAGGGACTCCAAATGAAGAGGAGAGTGAAAGAGTGAGGAAGAGAATAGAGAGGATCTCGAGAGTGATGTATAAGCTCAATCTTAGTGGAGTCCAAGGTCTCTAGTTTTCAAGTTTGCCAAGTTACCAAGTTATATTTCTTGTGAGTCAAAGACCTTACATAACCCTGAGATAGTTAACCAGCTAGGAGATAATTGATTGTCAGTTCATAGACGCCAAGGTGCCAACTTTTAGCACCTTACGGGGTTTTTGAAAACTATTCTCCACCTTCGATGCCCAAGCGGTTACGATGACAATTGATCTCTCATTTGGGCATTTAAGATGGTGCCACATGTCTTTAATCTAAACCCGATTAACTTTGTATTATGTTAATCAGGTAACTAGTTGCTAGTTCTGCATTAAATAAACTGATTAATGGGCAGTAAAATGTATTAAATGGCACTAAAAACATATTAACACATAGTTCCTTACAATTATTTTCCATATTTATTGTTTAAAAAGTTGTTTCGTGAAATTAGCTAAAAAGTAGAGTTATGTATTAAAGTAAGCATATGTTTAATGAGATATGTATGTAAATAAATAAGTTTATTATGATCTCCTGGAATATAATAATATTCATGATAAAATTGAGGGAGGTTTTACTTTTCTCAATCAGAGGATGACTACTAACTGTGGACGCTTGAGAGAAGTCATGTGATTTGTGTGAACATCATGGAGGTCTTGGCAGATAGATTCTTTTAAGCATTATGTGGGTGTCTACAAGCCAGCAATTGCATTTCCATCCTCCAATATTGTGGATGTTGAGATGTGCTACTGGTACCAAAAGCCACTTGGCCTAACGATAATCTCCGATTCTATGTGTTGAATAATTCTCTTGAGTGATCCTGAGATTAAGTCCCCTTCTCTTTAATGAAGAGAGTTGCTTGCATTAAGCATGCTCTAACAGCTGTACACGCACAATGAGAGGTCAAGGATATTTGTCATCTAGGATCATATCCCTGATAATCCCGAAAAAGAGGCGCTTATTGCCAATGTCAAAAAAAACAAAAAAATGTGCTACTTGTAGTGAATGGTATTTGTCATCATTTAGCATGAGAACACTAATTTTTATGGTAAATTATCTTATCCTTATCTAGGCACTTTTAAAATTTTCAATTTTATTGATTTGATTTATATATTTTTAGATGTAATAATTTTTTTTGTCTAAATTTTCTATGACAGCTGATATTTTTTGCAAAAGGACATGCACATGATGCAATCGAATAATCAGACAGGTGTAGATAATTTAATTACAAAATTTATAGATTTAAATTTTAAACTCTAACTTAATTTAGAATTTTCTACATGTACATGCCCCTGGTTATGTGGCATTAATGTAGATAGGGTTGTCAAATTTCAAGTTATTCATGAGCAACTTGAGTTCCGATAAAAACTTGAATTCAAATCGAAATTTTAAACTTTTTGGATGAGCTCGAGCTTAAATTTCGAGCCGAGCTCAAAATTAGATATATTATTCTATATTCTGTATAGAGCTGAGTGATATATATCTCGATTGCGTCCGGAGTTAGCGTCCGCGAAGCCGTTGATTCCACCACCGGGATCGCCGCGACCGCATCCCAGGTGGAATCAATCTGCCTTGACGCCAGTAGTTCGGACGCGCGCTTGCTCCGACAACTATCATTACTCTTCTGTATAACATCATAGGAGAAATTTTATTTTTATTATATTATTTTATGTAATTAAAAATATTATCATAATCGTTAGTTTTGAAATTTATTTTTAAAAATTATAAAATATAAATTTTATAATTTAAAAATATTATATAATTTATATATTTTTTTAAGGTAAATTATCTATAAGTCCCTGGCGCTGTTTCCAGGGACCTTAAAGTCAAACACACACACAACACTAAATAATAAACAAACATCCCCAAAGATCCCAAAGGAAGTTTAGCACTGTTTCAGGGATCAATAGTTAATAATCTATATTTTTTATTATATAAAAGTACTAAAAAGAAAAACTAATTCATAAATCAACTTTTTATTTTGAATTAAATTGAGACGCACTTGAGCTTGAAATTAAATTAATTCAACTTTAATAGAGCAAAATCGAGTCAAGTTTAAGCTTTTGAAATTAAAATCTAATCGATCTCGAACAAATCTATTCGAGCTAATTTTGAGCTCAAGTTGAGCCGAACTAATCAATTTTGAGTTGGGCTCGACTTGGGCCCATCCCAATCAACTCTAAACTTAGGTGCTTTACAAAGTTGCGTATCTAACTACACATATTTACTTACCAAAAAAAACCGTTACACATTGCCTTTCTCAAAATAATAATAATAATATACCAATGGCCTTTTGGCCTATTGGTATATGGTCCCTTGTGTAAAGTTTCGTTGATTGGGCTAAAATCCAAATTGGAACCCCCACGATCACAAAATATAAAAAATAACACCAAAATTATAATTATATAAAGTAAGTATACACCTCTTTTTTATAACAAATATGTCAAACAGTTTCGTATATTAAAGTTATAGAAGTTTCATTTTAATTTTTCCCTCGCCAAATCAATGGACAAATAGTGTTTTTTTGGGAAAATTACCGTATGGTCCCTAACATATTTCTGATTTTCTCTCGGATGTTCTCTCCTCGACTTTTCGGTTCGCTTGTCACCCATGCTTTTTGAAATTCTTCCCACCAATCCCCTCTTGTCAGCTGGATCATATCTTTTTGAAATATGGCAAATTTACCCCTGTCACTTTTGATTGTTTTGGAGGGAAATCTCCCACCCAATCACGCCCCATCTCCATTCTTTTGCTTGGCCAACATGTTTTTTGAATTTCCATTGCATTTCCAGCAAGCTTGGAGGAAGATTTGCGTTTCAGGTGAAGTTTTTGCATTTTCATCCCGTAGCCAGTGACATGATGCACACCATTGCTCTTCTCCCTAACTTCATGAGTTAGTCTCCCGAAAAGCCTAAGTTTTTAAATTATTCTCTCCATCTTAGCGGCATCCATCGCGAATTCGACCCACAAGAAAAGATCATATCTCTGAATCTTCCGATGATCATCTACAAGGCGAGCCTCTAAGGGCTCTTCGGTTTGGGGGTAATGGCTTAAGCGTGTATTTTTTTTTTTTTTTTTGGGTAAGGGTGTATTTTTTTGGGTTTGTGTTTATTTTTTGGGGATAAGCATATATTTTTTCTTCCCAATGACCGCATGAGCATATTTTTTTCCATATGTCTATGTTGCAAAATAAAGGAGAAAATAAAAAGCAGAAAACTTTCAAACACTTATTATTATTCCAATGAAATCAACTTATAACTTCTACAAAAGTCACTCACAAACTAACTTTACCCTAAAAGATAGGATAAGAATTTTCAAAATCTTGATTTGGTATATGTTTCCAATTTCTCTACCTATCTACTCTCTAGTGGTCACCATGGCGGTGGTTGATAATAATGAGGTCAAAGTCGAGACATGCAAGGGAGAGAACTATACCACCCGTGCCGACAAAGTAGAGGTCGGCTGCCCATTTGGTCGAGCAAGAAGATGGCGACAAGGATGAAGAGGATTTTTAGGAGTTGGGGAGAAGAATCACTATGTAGGCATTTTTGTAATTTCAAAAGGTTTTTAATACCATCAGTTAACTTCCAAATTGACATGACATTTGGTCAAAAAGGAGGAGCTTTTTAATGATGTGAAAAGTATTAAGGGCTTTTTGAGGAGTTGTAAAGTTATCAAGGATTTTCTAGAACTTTCCTCTTTTTTTCTGGGTAAAATTTAGAGGGTTTTTACATATTGGCTCCTCTAAATTTTAAATTATATGTATATGAAATATATTTCCGAAATATTTTACTTAAATTTGAGCCAAATTAGTATTTAATAATGGATGTGAAGCAGCAACTATTGGGCCAGCGTACTCATCTTCAAAGTCTGCTCCCAGTGGTTGGGTGTTCTACTCCTCGTCTTTGGTTAGGGCCAGACTTCTCTTGACTATGGCGTGCATCTCCTGTAGTAGATTCTTCTTAGGAGCGTGTGGCGCTTCGAACCATGAAAGAAAAAGGAAGTCAGCTTGCCAGATTAGTTCCTTGAAAACATGGTGTTTGTCATAGAAACATCTCATATTTTTCTTTAACCATATATTCTAGGTGATGGCCATGGTCATCAGGTTCCACCTTGTGCATGACTCCTCCATTGATTTGGAAGATGTTACCTTCCCCCCATAGATCTGGTATCCTATTGGGGGTGGGCACTCATTCGCTAAGAGTTCCGTAGTGTGTTCAGATTCCTGCCGAGTATGTACACTGGGTTAGTAGATGTTCCACGGTTTCCTCCTCTCGGTCGCACAAGTAGCACAACTCTTTGTCCCCCCTCCAATTTAGTTAAGTGTAGATAAAAACATAGTCATATTCATTAGTGGTATAAACTTTTGTTTGAAAATTTCAACATTGCCAATTGACCAAAGTTGGAGGCCGCCCAAAATTTAGTAAAACGAAACCTTGAGTTCTTAAGAGGAACCCCGCATTATGTCAATGAAGGTCATCAGACCTTCGAAGAGAACAATCTTTAGGGGAACTTGAAGGAAAAAAGACACAACCAATGGACCACAGTTTCCAATGGACCACAGTTTCCCTATATGTCTCTCTAATTTTCATATAACCTGGTTGTGTATTTGGTAATCAATGTACTAAACTTACACATCCAATGAAAATAAAAGCACGATTTATCTATTTTTTTTTAAAAAAAATTAAATTTTGGGCATTGATTGCTAAACTAGGACTACTTGACAATAAATTAGAAAAAAGTACAAATATCTCAAAAGTACAAGATTCAATTAATAAAATTGGAAGTTCATGAACTAGTAAAAAGTTTGAACTACAGGTTAAAAATTATAATTTATCCCATGTTTTATGTAGTATAAGGAGTATATATTTAGAAATCTCAATTTATATATATATATATATATATATATATATAGGCATGCTAGACTCAGGCGGACGTGCGGCCGCCTGATTCAATCATGCCTTATCTAATATATATAGTTAGTTATATATATCTAATATATTATATATAGTATATTTATTTATGTGTATTTATGTATATTTTTATTTTTTATTTTTATATACATATATAATTTTTAAATTATCTTATCATCATAATATTATATCTACTTATGTTTTTAAAAATTATATATATATTTATCAAAAATAAAAAATAAAAAAATACATAAATACACATAAATATATGTACTGTATATAATATATTAGATATATATAACCAACAACAACAACAACAACAACAGCAACTAAGCCTTAATCCCATACTAGATGGGGTCGGCTATATGGATCCTCTGTTTTCATGTCGCTCTCAAATATAAAATAAAAAAATAAAAATAAAATGAAATGAAATAAACTGAGATAAAATGAAATAAAATAAAAAATAAAAATACATAAATAAATAATAATAATAACAAATAATTCTATGAGAGATTGGGATGTTAGGAGCAGGACAGTATCCCTACAAACAAAGCTAAGCTAATGAAGGTAAACCTTTTAGCCGACTTATCGGTAATGCTATACTAAGCGGGGTCGGCTATATGAATTCTTTGTCTCCGAATTAAGCTCTGTCCAAAAGCAATATCCTGCCTCAATATCTAACATAATGTAGGTCCCAGACACCACCTCTCTCCACGTAATCCCTGGGCCTACCTCTACCCCTCTTCTTACCTTCTCGGCTAACTAAACTATCACATTTTCTAACCTGGAGCACCGGGGCCTACTGGCGTCGTGTCCAAACCATCTTAAACGCCTCTTCTCGTATTTTATCTTCAATTACAAGTAATAATGCACCTTTCCTCACGAATGTGTTCATTTCTAATCTTGTCCGATCTTGTATTTGACCGGCTCATCCATCTTGTAACATCCTCATTTCGCCACATTCATCTTATGCATATGTTGAACTTTAATTGCCCAACACTCGCCTCCCCTGTGATATAGCACGGGTCTAGCCTAATCACTAGCCGTCTATAAAATTTTTCCCTTTATTTTATTAGGCATCTTTTTATCACATAACACCCCTCGCACTTCTCCATTTCAACCATCCAAATTTTGATTCTATGGGTTACATCTTCATCTATCATCCCATCATCCCGGAAAATGGAACCTTAATACCTAAAATGGTTAACCTTAGGCACTACCACCCCCTAGTTTTCACTCTCCTTCATACGTCTCTCCTACTTAAACTAAAATTACAATGCATATATTCTGTCTTACTCCTACTTAACCTAAAGCCTTTACTTTCTAAAGTGTTTCTCCATAATTCTAGCTTTTGATTTACTCCATCTCTAGTCTCATCTACTAGGACAACATCATCTGCAAACAACATACACCATGGGATGTCATCTTGGATATAACTAGTTAATTCATCCATCACTAGGGTAAACAAGTATGGGCTCAAGGCCGATCCCTGATGTAGACCCACTGTTATAGGAAACTCCTCCGTATCGCCTCCTATTGTTCTCACACTTGTAACGGCTCCCTCATACATATCCTTAATAATATTTATATATTTTACATGAATGTTTTTCCTCTCAATACCGTAACCAGAAGGACTTGTCTTGGTACCCTATCATATGCTTTCTCTATATCAATAAAAACCATATAGAGATCCTTCTTCTTTTCTCTGTAGATCTCCATTAAGTTTCTTAATAGGAAAATGGCTTCTGTTGTGGATCTACCTGGCATAAAACCAAATTGGTTCTTTGACACCTTCGTGATATTCCTGAGTCGATGCTCTATTACCCTCTCCTGTAGTTTCATCAGTATGACTCATTAACTTAATACCACTCGGTAGTTGGTGCAACTTTGAATATCTCCTTATTCTTATAAATAGGAACCAAAATGCTCTTTCTCCGGTTATGCGGCATTTTCCCCTTTTAGAATAGAGTTGAAGAGTTTGGTTAACCACTCTACCCCTACTTCTCCAAGGCACTTCCAAACTTCAATCGGGATACCATCCGGGCCACAAGCTTTTCCGGTATTCATTTTCCGATTGCCTCCTTGACTTAGCTAGGCACGATCTTACGTGTATAGCTAAAGTTCCTTTCTATCGTTGATGCATAAAAATCTGTAAAGTTATCCTCATGACTTGCATTGAAAAAGTGATCAAAGTAGTTTCTCCATCTCTCCTTGATTTCCTTCTCTCCTGTCAAGACCTGTTGAGACTCATCCTTAATGCACTTGATTTGGTTCAAGTCTTTCCTTTTTTTATCTCTTAGCCTTGCTATCTTGTATACTTCATTTTCCCCTTCTCGTGTCCCTAACTTTTGGTATAAATCAGCTAGGGACTTACCTTGAGCCTCGCTAACCGCTTTCTTGGCCTCCTTTTTTGCCTTTTTATACTTTTCAAAGGCTTCTCCATCCTCAGCTATGGGTAATTTCTTATACCAATATCTTTTCTCTTTAATAGCCTTTTGAACCTCTTCATTCCACAGCCATGATTCCCGTGGTGAGGTCCCAGGTCCTTAGAGACCCCTAGGAGCTCACTTCCTATTTTCTCAATACGATTCGGCATCTCCTTCCATAAGGTGTTTGCATCATCTTTCAGCATTTGTACCTCCTTCCTCCCATATTTTATCCTTAAATGCTAATTGGATTTGGTTCCTTTTAACGCCCACCATCTAATCCTACTTTGCTTAACCCACCTCTCTTTCTCTGCTTTTACTATACCCTTTTTCTTCACATCCAACACCACCAACCTATGTTGTGTGGTTAATGCTTCTCCGGGTATAACCTTGCAATCTTTACAAATAGATTTATCCCTTCTTCTCGTAACAAGAAAGTCAATTTGGCTACAATTACCCCCATTCTTAAAGGTAATCAAGTGTGATTCCCTTTTCTTAAAGCAAGTGTTGGTCAACACCAAATCATGAGCCAAAGCAAAATCTAATATAGATTTTCCTTCCTCATTCCTGTTGCCATATCCATAACCTCCATGCACTTGCTCGTAGCCATCACTAAGTCTATCTACATGTCCATTAAGATCATCCCCAATAAAAAGCTCTTGTTCAAGTGGAATCCCTAGAACTACCATATCCAAATCTTCCCAAAACTTGACCTTATCTTCTTCTCCTAAGCCTACTTGAGGGGCATACACACTCACTATGTTAATTGTTTCTTTTCCTAACACTAGCTTCAGATGTATAATCCTGTCTCCTACCCTTTTCACTTCAACCACTTTGTCTTTCATTTTTGGTTCCACAATTATACCCACACCATTTCTATGCTTATCCCCTCCACAATACCATAATTTATAACCTGTGTCACCAATCTCTCTAGCCTTGTTTCCTATCCACCTAGTCTCTTGCAAACATACTATATCTATCCTCCTCCTTTTTAGAGTGTCAACTAACTCCATAGATTTTCCTGTCAAAGATCCTATATTCCAACTACCAATCCTAATCCTACTCTCATGGACTAACTTCTTTACCCGCACCCGTCCACTACGATGCGAGAACCCTTGCTCATTTAACACCACATCCGGGCGCCGATGTGGCGGGACTAACTTCTTTACCCACACCCGTCCATGATGTGGGAACCCTTGCTTATACTCCATCACACCCGGGCGGCGCATGTGATGAAACCCCTTGCTCATTTTAACACTACATACGGTGCTATGTAGCGCGTGCCTAGGTGAGCACGCCCCAACGGTATATATTAGAGAATCCATATCATAAGTAGCATAAAGTTTTTACTGGCTACGCCAACCTACCGCAACCCTCATCCTTTATCCGGGCTTGGGACCGGCTATGCGAGCATAGGCGGATTTATATATATATATAACCAACTATATATATATTAGATAAGGCATGATAGAATCAGGTGGCTGCACGTCCGGCCGGCCTGATTCTATCATGCTATATATATATATATACCAGTGTTTGTATAAGGCCGGCCGGAACACTGTTCATTTAAGGTGGCCTCCCATTTGGCCACTTATACAATGTTTTAAGGATTTCCAATCGTATGTATGGAAAGATCGAAAAATAAGCTAACATGTCAATTTTCATACAATTTGGGAACTTGTAGGGTCTTCATTTTAACGAGTGAAAATTTATAGAAATCTTATCGGTTCAGAATTTCACCCTTTAAGATGAAGACCTTACAAGTTCCCAAATTGTATGAAATTTGACATGTTAGCTTATTTTTCGATGTTCTTTCCATTCATACGGTTGGATTTTCTTAAAACACTGTGCAAGTGGGTTAAAATGGGGTGACCGCACTTGCACAGTGTTACGGCCGGCCGCATTGTAACACGACCCTATATATATATATATATATATATATATATATATTCACGCAGGTCGCATTAATGTGCAAATAAAATCACCTCATTTTGAGATATTTAGAGAGTTTTTTTTTTTTTTTTTTTTTTCAAATCCAACCGTATGGATGGAAAGAATATCGAAAAATAAAATAACATGTCGATTTCGATTTTCATACAATTTGATGAGGTGATGAGTATTTATCTTAAAGGATTAAATTTTATAGAAATATTGTAGGTTCATAATTTCACCTTTTAAGATGGATAATCATCAACTCCCCAAATTATATGAAAATTGACATATTATCTTATTTTTCGATATGCTTTCTATCTATATGGTTAGATTTAGAAAAAAAAATACTCTCCAAATGCCTCAAAATAAGGCTATCATAAATAAATAGTGATAAGACTGGCCGAACTATATCATGACTATATATATAAAGATACAGTCAGGCCGGTCGGAACACTGTTCCGGTCAGGTCGCCTCCCATTTTGGCCCTTGGAGCATGTTTTAAGGATTTCCAATCGTATGTATGGAAAGAACATCGAAAAATAAGCTAGCATGTCAATTTTCATACAATTTGGGAACTTGTAGGGTCTTCATCTTAACGGGTGAAAATTTATAGAAATCCTACCGGTTCAGAATTTCACCTGTTAAGATGAAGACTCTACAAATTCCCAAATTGTATGAAAATTGACATGCTAGCTTATTTTTCGATGTTTTTTTTTCCATCCATACGGTTGGATTTCCTCAAAATACTGTGCAAGTAGGTCAAATGGAGGCTATCTGACTGAAACAGTGTTCCGCCCGACCTGACCTTATCAGGCATGTATATATATATATATATATATATATATATATAAAGATACTAATAATTTCATGGATTTACATGGATACACTGATAAAAATTGAATGCAAATTCGTTGTATATGGCCAATAGTGTTGATGATCCGGATCACGACATAATTACAACATTCCTCACAAAGCCCATCGCCACGCGGATATCACGTGAGCTCACACTCTAGTTGAATTGTATTTGTCCCCGGCCTTCCCCGGCTTCCACTCTCATTCCTCCGGAAGCCAACCAGAGCGCGTCTCCTGCGAGTTCTTTCTTGTATCTCTTTTGGTTTTTTTCTCTTTCTTCTCTGGGAGTTATCTAGGGTCGAGAGATCGAGCTGCCGGAGATGGCTCCATCTGTGCCGGCGGCGAAGGGCATGCTGCTGCCCGTGTCGGATCCGCCGCGGGGCGGTGGGGACGAGAGTCTATACAAGGGTTCCGCCATGACCAAGCGCGGCGCCTATGCTGCCCTCGCCTACATGACGTGCGCCGGTCTGTCCCTTGATCTCTCGTGTTTAACTCTTTGCGCTCTTGCTCTTTGTTGGTTTTTTTATTGCCTTGTTGGTTTATTGATTTGATTGAGATCCGAGGATTTTTTTTATTATTTTGATTTTATTGAGGAAATGAGCTGAATTTTCTTTGTGTTCGCTGTATTGGTGCTTAAAACCCGGATTTGCTTTGCAAGGGTTGATGTGATTTTTGGAAACTGAAAAATAATTTGTATAAAATCAATTTTTTATGCGTTGTTGCGTCCTGAGAATGGATTACTTGAGGAAGCGATTGACGTGATGAATTCTACGATCTTCGGAAGTTTCTTCTATCGGGAAGGGACAAGGCCTTAGAAGCAAAGATTCTTAATGGAAATAACACAAGACACGGTTTTTCAGAGGGAGCAATACGTCATGTATGTCTCAGTTCGAAGTGTTGTTCGTTTCTGTGTATGTTGCCAGTTGGCGTCAAGAGAGAGGAGTAATAAAGTAGTCTTTGCTATCTAATGTTTAATGATCTTCTGCTCATTCAAAATTTTGATCTGAACTCTATAAAGCCTTTATGGACTTATGTTTTGTGTTGAATGTCACGCTGATTTTCTCTGTATTTCAGAAGAATTATATGCAAGATATGATGATATGTCACCAGGATATCGTTAACCAATAAATCTATTTTAAGTGGCTAATGTGTATTGTGTACAGATTATATGTCAAGCCTACACTTATCCTTTCTTCTCAAGTTTCTTGTTTGATGGCTTCTATGTTGCAGTGCTTCTTGTGATGTTTAACAAAGCTGCTTTGTCCTCATATAATTTCCCATTCGCTAATGTGATAACTCTCTTTCAGGTACTCCCTTGGTTGATAGCTATTTTTATGTTTTTATGCGTCTCAGTACAGCAATTTTGCCCATATTAATTGCTTTTAGTATGAATTTGTTGCAGTTGTCAATAATGGATTGTTCACCTCAACTTACTGCTATCAGCTATTTTGTTGTAGTTATCTCCTGAGATGTTAGTTCCTTTTTGGCTTTCTGTGTCCTATATTATGGTTGCCTTTGGTGTTGGGGTAATTCTTTAAGTAATTGAAGGTGAACGCATCTCCCTAACGGGTTTAATCACTCTTAATCATCTTGTTATTGGTTATTCTTGTAGTTATACTCAACAATGTTAATGAACTTTCCTGGTTACCACCAACACCTAATAGATTAATTCTTTCTCATTTTGTGCACGTCACCAAAAGTATGACTTCAGTAGAGAAGTGTAGCTCTAGCACCTTGCTTATGTTAGAAGAATTTTTTATGGGAAACAAGCTTCGGTAAAACTAGAGCTAAGATTTATCTTGAGGAATGCTTCCATGTCACTTCTATCACATATTACAAGACACTCACCTAGATTTCTTCTGCAAAGCAAATAATCTTGTCTTAATAATTAAAAAAGCAAATCTGCTTGTGTTTGTTGCAGATGATCTGTTCTACGGCCATTCTCTATGTAATGAAACGTTGGAAGATCATTTCTTTTACAGTTGGTGAACCCTGGGCTTCTGATAACTCAGGGAGCCTTGTACCATTTGGGACGATCTTGCAGACTCTTCCTCTTTCTTTATCCTATCTTCTTTATATGGTACTTGCTGAACTTGATTGTTCTTCATTATCACCAAATAATATATTTAGATTTAGTTTGTAAAAAGCTAATAATTTTTGGTAATGTAAAGCTGGCTTCTATGGAGTCTGTACGTGGAGTAAATGTTCCCATGTATACAACACTTAGACGCACAACAGTCGTATTTACAATGACTATGGAGTATCTTTTGACAAGACAAAAGTATTCATCTCCGATTTTTGGCAGGTAAGTCGCACCTATAAACCTCTTCTTTATCTTGCATTTTCATGCATATGGGCCTCAAGTATCCTTTGTAGTTGAATACCTGGTTACCATTCTTGGACAATCATTACTTGAAAGGCTTTTGTCTCCAAAATATCAATGTTTGCTATTCCCTGAATGTCACCTTCTTTGACATTTAAAATCCACAAGTATCCTCACAAATCATGTCCTCAGCAAATTGCTCGTGATGAGGGTAATGGATCAATAACTTTGCAAGTTCTTACAATTATCTTTCATCAAATTACTGAGTGGAATCATAACCTTTGAGGCACCCCGACACTACATGGTTGTTAGTTAGTGTGATACCCTACAATTGTCTCACACCTCTCTCTCCCCATTTGAACCCATTTTCTTCAGCCTCATAATGGATATGTTGCCTAATCCTAAAGTTCTACTTACATGCATTGTCTTCCAAAAAAGCTTCCTCTACTTCACCTATGCAAATATGGAGATCTAAATATGAACTTCTTGACTGAGGTTCTTCCAAATAAATTTTCTATTAAAATTCATGTTATAAAATATTTGAAATAAACTCTCTGTCATCCTATCTAGGGCTGTGAAACGATCAAGTTTGCTCGCGGCTTCGAGATCGACTTCGATAAAAGCTTCGAGTTAAAACTCGAATTTCGAAGCTTCGAGCGAAGCTCGAAGCTTCAATTCGAGGCGAAATGAGCCTCGATTGAGCTCAACTCGAAAGCTCGAAATTTAATATTAATATATTAATATATAATGTAAATATTATTAAAAAATCAATAAAATTTAATAAAATTAGTAAAAACTAATAAATATTATAATATATTAATAAAATAATTAATATTTAGTATTGACATATAATATATAATATAAAAAAAATTAATTTATAAATAAGTTTTTAATTTAAAACTAAATCTGAGATTTAAAAATTATAATTAAGTTCTTAATTTGAGGAGCTTTTCGAGGCGAATTTCGATCTTCGAAATTAAAATCGAGGAAGCTCGAGCTAGGCTATTTCGAAATTTGAATTCGAGCTGGGCTCAGCCCGGTCAAGCTCGGCCCGTTTACAGCCCTAATCCTATAATTATGTCTCATCTCAAATGTGTTTTTCTTTATGGTTGGGAATCATGGGAATGCTATCTAGACACAATTCTATCATATTATTTCCCATGTGTCTTCTTCCTCATGGTTGTGTTCCATTTTTCTGCAACATGTTAAGCTCATCTACTACATCCCAACTTTTTTCTGATTTGTTTCTCAATGGCATAACTAAGGGTTTTATCAGTGTGGCATTGATTGTTTTTGGAGCATTTATTGCCGGAGCTCGTGATTTGTCATTTGATGCATATGGCTATGCCATTGTTTTCGTGGCCAACATCACAACTGCAATATATCTTGCAACTATCTCCCGTATTGGTAGGACCTTCATCTTTTTAACTTTTTCCTTCCCTTGTTTTATTTTTTATTTTTTGAATATTCACATTATGGCTTGATGTTTGTACTTCTATCTGTGCAGGAAAATCTAGTGGTCTCAATAGTTTTGGCCTCATGTGGTGCAATGGTAAGAATAGGAATTATTTTTTACTACTTTGACAAACTATTAATCTGTTAAATTAGTTGACTATATGAAAGTTTCTTAATGAATTCAGAAATTAACCTTTCCAGGATTAGTATGTGGACCAATTTTGTTGTTTTGGACATTTATTCGTGGGGATCTGGAGTCAACAATAAACTTTCCTTATTTATATTCTCCAGGATTTCAGGTATATGATGCTTGAGTTTCTTTTGCAATATATACTTTTTTCTTCTTTGCATTTGTAAGTGTAGTATTGAAATGGGCTGTGCCAGCAGCTGCCACAAAAATGAAAAACACTAAAAGAAATGCAGACAAAAGAAGTATTTAATAACTTGGAAGCAAAAGCAATGCATGGTAAATTGGTAATTGTATGAATGTTGATATACATTTAAGCCCATTGTTATTTGGGTATTTGCAAGGAAAGATTTTTTAAGAGAATTTATTCATATATTCTATCAATGCAACTCTTGGAAGGTCTAATGCTACTGAAAATTGTGTTTATCCGGTTAGTATTACCTAATATTCCTTTGTCAAGGCAGCTGCTTATGATACACAAAATACTTCTTTCCTTATCAGAAGCTACTTTCTGTATAGCTTTGAACATTGTGTCAGTCTGGTTAGCATTATTCAATGTCTTCATCTGGGCACAAGATATATTTATAATTTATTGCTTTCTCCTCATCACAAGCTACAACCTATAGCTTCTAACAAAGATTGCATACTGAGCCCAGTAATTTTGATGTTGGAAGACATGATATTTGGAAGACATGATGTTTCTCTTGGAGATATTTTTGACATAATGTTTCATGTTCTCTATTTGAATCATGTATATGCTGATAAGGTAACAATCCAATATAATTTCTAAAATTTCATGCAGTTTCTAATTAACCCATATATGCTGATAAGGTAACAATCCAATATATAGTCTGGTCAGTACTTTCAAATTTGGTCCAGTTTCTAACTAACCTAAATAGTTTCTGAACAAATGTATAATAAAACTTTGTTTGGCAATTGTGTGTACATATTCATAGGATGTCCTGCCACCTTTATGCTGCTTCAAGATCAAATGTTTTTATTTTTGTTTGAAACTGATAGAAGTTGCAGAAGTGGCACTTCTTGTAAAGAACTTGGAAAAGTGCCACTTAGGGGCCCTTTGTTGTAATGCTGTAGGAAGTGATTACTTGGATTAGAGATTTCGGGCTCTAGATTATGTTCAAATGTGGTAATATTAGAAAAAATATATATATTTAAATGAAAAGTTTGACTACAAAAATTGGCCTAGGTTTATTTTTGGGAGTTCAAGCTGGACATGGGCATTGAATTTTTTTGAAAAGCGAATGTCTAATCGGGCATGGGTTTGGACCTCATTAAAGTGAATAGGCCTGAAAGTCCATACCATAAACCTAAGGCCCAATCTTGACATGTGCTCCGGACTGAACTCAGAACTAGCCTTGCTTGCCTGGATCGCCACTTCAGTCAGAAGTGGTGAATTTGGATTGAGAAGCTCTAAGGTTCCTACTTCTAGAGAACTACTTCTATGGAAGTCACAAGCAATTTTTAAAATTAATTCTATTTAACCAAACAATAGAAGTAGCAGAAGTCACTCCTCTTCTTTTACTTTGGGGCAACCAGACAAAAGTGATTTAAGATAAATGCTCTTCGTTCTTCCTCGGTGAAAACAATAATTTACTTTCATATAAAAAAAATATTGATGTAGAATATGGTTTGACATTGGCATTGAACACAATGTATTAATTGTTTCCTCTGCAGATGGTGATGCTCTCTTCCTGTATAATGGCATTTTTCTTGAATTATAGCATATTCCTGAACACAACCCTTAATTCTGCGGTCACACAGACTATGTGTGGTAATTTGAAGGTGTGTGACATACTTATCTCATTATAAGTTTGACTTCCTTTTATGTTGGGGAACAACTTCTGATAAATTATCTTATTTTGATGCTGTTCTAGGATCTATTTACTGTTGGAATTGGATGGATACTGTTTGGTGGACTTCCATTTGATTTGGTAAACCTTGAATCCTCATACTCATGTTAATTATTTTCTTTATCTACTTGAATCTGAAAATTTTATGCTATTTGCCCTCCAGCTGAACGTAATTGGGCAAGGTCTTGGTTTTCTTGGTTCTGGTTTATATGCCTACTGTAAAATCAAAGGAAAATAATTATAAGGCTGATTCAAGCTTTCTTCAAGTGGAATTTAGTTTTGAAGTTCTGGATGATCTTCCCCAAAGCAGGTTCATGCATTAGAAACTGGATTCTGTTCCTGTTCTGGTATATCTAATTTATCTGCATTGAAATGATGACAGCAGATAGGAAAGTACCAGTGTAATTTTGACTGGGATTAATTTTAATTTAGATCCCGTAATCTGATTTGTAATAGATTGATATTACCGATGATGTGGTTGCCTTCATCTTAATTTATCCCCTCACTTTTGAAGCATCCACTGTTTGTTGATGCTATTGCAATGTAGCAGAATGGTTCCATTTCTAACCAATATTTGTTGGAGTTCTTTGGTGCCTTATTTATTCTGCCATAATTATAATTTAGATCCTATCTTATTGAATAATTAGGGTAAATGGACTTTGTTGTGTTATGAAATGCCATTATTTATTCAAGTCTTCATTCACAATGTTTTTTTTTTCTTTTTTATTGAAACCCTGAAAGGTTGTTCCTCTCTATTTTACAACCCTAATTGATTTATCAATAATTAACAATTTTTCTTTTAAAATCAGAATTTCTAAATTTGCTCAATCACCAGCTTTAAGCAATTTCTTAATTTTATACACTAATACTCCATAATCTAAATTTTATTTTCTTAAACTTATTTTTCTCACAGTCCTTTGTTCATACAAAATAGCCTTTTGATTTTAAAACCCAAATCCCCCCTTTTTTTAGCTTCTCTCTTCGTTCTCGTATAATCATAAGCAATTATTGCCAATATTGTTATATTATTATTATTATTACAGCGTTTTATATTTAGCATGCCGAAGACGTCCATGACGAACGATGATCCCAAGCACTGCGTGAAGGTCCACTTCATCCTCCAATACCTCAAAAGCGCCGGCCTCGACGACACCGCGCACACGTAAGTGAACATCGAGTCCACGGGATCTCGCCCTCTCGTTCCTCCGCTTGTTCTCTCACTCTCGCTTCTTTCTCGAAGGTTGGAGCGGGAGTCGGGGCTCTTCTTCAATGTCGATCGCCTGGAGGCCTTCCTCATGGCCGGAGATTGGGACGTTGCCGAGCGCTATATCTCCGGATTCACCTCCATCAACGACAGCCGCGCTTCGATGCAGCTGTTCTTTGAGATCCGGAAGCAGAAGTACTTGGAGGCCCTCGACGACGACTCCGACCACCACCGCGCCTTCTCCATCCTCCAGACCGAGCTTCAGCCCTTCTCCGCCTACGCACCCGTGCTCTTCTCGGAGCTCACACTCCTCCTCACCAAGAAGAACTTCAGGTCCCTCCCGATCCCCTCCTGTCGCAGCTCGCGAGGTGGCTCTTATTCTTGATTCTTGATGATGGGTTTGATGGCTGGCAGGGAGAATAAGGAGCTCGCCAAGTATGGCAATGCAGAGATGTCGAGGAAGATGTTGGTCGGCGTGATCCGCAAGCTTGTGCACGCGAACCCCAAGCTACGCGATCTTGTAAAGACTCCCAATCCCCACCTGTCGACATTGCTATCGCTCCTCAGGGCAAGGTATGATGGTTCTTGATAATTAGAATCAATCCAAGAGAAAGAAAGAAAGAAAAAAAAAAAGAGAAAAATGAAAGAAGTACCAAGAATCAATTGTTTCAGGCAGGAGATGGCAACAAATCAACAGCGTGTCAATCATCCGCGCCCCCCGAATGGTGTTCAGAAGCCGTGCGCTATCCCGCAGAAGAGGCCTAGTTTGGTGAGTGATTCCAGGGCAGCGAAGCGACCACGTGATATTCTTCCACCCGGGAGTAATGTTCAGAAATTGTGTGCTATCCGGCCAACGATCCCCACTCCAGTGAGTGTTTCGAAGATGGTACCGCATCAACTAAGCACCAGTACTCCGCTGGCGAGTGCTGTTGAGAATCTGTGCCCTATCCGGGAGATGATTCCCAGTTCGGTGAGTGAGAAGCTCTTGCACTTTATGCATTGATTATTTTGCTTATATTGGAGTGAAGTTGATGTCTTTGATGCAACATTATGCAGCAGCAGCGAGCATGCTCTAAAGGTGTATGTGCTAATGGGGTAAGTGGATTTAGAATGGTTATTTGGTAGGTTTTATTTGGGTTGGATATATTTGAGGATGTTATTGTAGACCACAGAGTAAGTAGCATTGAGTGTTGTTGCCTGTTTCTTTTGCTTTACCTGTTTTGCAGTTTTTGTGAATTTATTGTTTAATTTGTTTCTTTCAACCATTTCAGCAACCAGAGATTCCTCCTTCAGCTGCCATTACTGATGAGGCATCTGGTTCCTCAGGAATATCCAGGATTTCTGCTGACCAGGTTCAATTTTGTGATATATTTGAGCTGCATTATTTTGCTTGCTTGTTTCTTGTCTGATTTTTTGATGATGGAGTTGCATAATGCTGCATTTATTTTGCATTCAGCTACCTCAAACAACTGCAACACGGTCTCCAACAGATCTTCAAGCTCATTATTTTAATTCTTCCCCTAATACTTGCAAAGCTGACTCCAATGTTGCAGCTTTTACCAAGGAAAAAGCTGCGTGCAGGGAGGTAACTGTAATTAAATTGACCTTTTCAGTTTTCCGGTGGTTGGTGTTCTTGAACTTTTAAGACCGTTTCCATGGTTTTCTCAAGCCATGTCACATTGCCTATCCTGAAGTCTCCATGGCAAATGCAGGCTCTAGTTGGATCTGTTGGATAAAATATTTCTTGTTTATTTCTTTTTCTATCTTGAATTCCATTAAGTCTTGTTGTTTCCTTTTCTCCACTTATTTCTGCCATGCAGAATAATCAAGCAGCTGAGCCTCATACAATGAACACTGTAGTTAAGTTTTCTGATCCTTCTCCTTTGCCCAATCCCCCGGCCTCTGAAAAACATGTAGGGAGTAATTGGGTAATGAAGCAAATTGCTTTTGTAATCACTTCAAATCGTAATTTTTGAATTTAAATTTAGTGCTTTGTGTTTGTTCTATCCAGTTAAGTCATCCTCCAGTGGCACCCAATCCGGCACCAGTAGCAGCTCAAACAACTAATCCACCTCCAATGTGTTGTTCTGTAGTCTCGAGTGTAGATTCAGTAAGTATTTTAATTACCATTTGTGTTTTTTCTTTGTTAAGCTGCTGTCTGTAGATTTTCAAAAGAAAACTTGTTTCATGTAGCCAATTGCTCAGGCAGCAGCTCCAAACCTGAAGTCTTGTTCTGAGAGCTGGAAAATTGTGGCACGTAATCCTATTCCATCAACTTTGGGACCCTCCCTTGGAGTCCCTAAGGGTTGTTATATTGTGGCTATCCCGCGCCCCCCGAATGGTGTTCAGAAGCCGTGTGCTATCCCGCAGAAGAGGCCTAGTTTGGTGAGTGATTCCAAGAGAGCAGCGAAGCAACCACGTGATAATCCTCCACCCTGGAGTAATGTTCAGAAATTGTGTGCCATCCAGCCAACGATCCCCACTCCGGTGAGTGTTTCAAAGATGGAAGTGCATCAACTAAGCACCAATACTCAGCTGACGAGTGCCGTTCAGAAGCTGTGCCCTATCCGGGAGACGTTTCCCAGTTCGGTGAGTGAGAAGCTCTTGCACTTTATGCATTGATTATTTTGCTTATATTGGAGTGAAGTTGTTGTCTTGGATGCAATGTTATGCGGCAGCAACGAGCATGCTCTAAAGGTGTATGTGCTAACGGGGTAAGTGGATTTAGAATGGTTATTTGGTAGGTTTTATTTGGGTTGGATATATTTGAGGATGTTGTTGTAGATCACAGAGTAAGTAGCATTGAGTGTTGTTGCCTGTTTCTTTTGCTTTACCTGTTTTGCAGTTTGTGTGAATTTATTGTTTAATTTGTTTCTTTCAACCATTTCAGCAACCAGAGATTCCTCCTTCAGCTGCCATTACTGATAAGGCATCTGGTTCCTCAGGAATATCCAGGATTTCTGCTGACCAGGTTCAAGTTTGTGATATATTTGAGCTGCATTATTTTGCTTGCTTGTTTCTTGTCTGATTTTTTGATGATGGAGTTGCATAATGCGGCATTTATGTTGCATTCAGCTACCTCAAACAACTGCAACACGGTCTCCAACAGATCTTCAAGCTCATTACTTTAATTCTTCCCCTAATACTTGCAAAGCTGACTCCAATGTTGCAGCTTTTACCATGGAAAAAGCTGCATGCAGGGAGGTAACTGTAATTAAATTGACCTTTTCAGTTTTTCGGTGGTTGGTGTTCTTGAACTTTTAAGACTGTTTCCATGGTTTTCTCAAGCCTTGTCACATTGCCTATCTTGAAGTCTCCATGGCAAATGCAGGCTCTAGTGGGATCTGTTGGATAAAATATTTCTTGTTTATTTCTTTCTTCTATCTTGAACTCCATTAAGTCTTGTTGTTTCCTTCGCTCCACTTATTTCTGCCATGCAGAATAATCAAGCAGCTGAGCCTCATACAATGAACACTGTAGTTAAGTTTTCTGATCCTTCTCCTCTGCCCAAAACTCCGGCCTCTGAAAAACATGTAGAGAGTAATGGGGTAATGACGCAAATTGCTTTTGTACTCACTTCAAATTGTAATTTTTGAATTTAAATTTAGTGCTTTGTGTTTGTTCTATCCAGTTAAGTCATCCTCCAGTGGCACCTAATCCGGCACCAGCAGCAGCTCAAACAACTAATCCACCTCCAATGTGTTGCTCTGTAGTCTCCAGTGTAGATTCAGTAAGTGTTTTAATTACTATTTGTGCTTTTTCTTTGTTAAGCTGCTGTGTGTAGATTCTCAAAAGAAAACTTGTTTCATGTAGCCAATTGCTCAGGCAGCAGCTCCCAACCTGAAGTCTTGTTCTGAGAACTGGAAAATTGTGGCACGTAATCCTATTCCATCAACTTTGGGACCCTCCCTTGGAGTCTCTAAGGGTTGTGAGGGTGATCCCAGAGTAAGTACTACTACTACCACTACTATTTTTGCTAGTTCATTAAAATGTAAGATTGTTGAGTTTCATGATTTTGAAAACAACTTAATTTGCCTTCCTTCTATGATCAGCCATCCCAGAGGCCAGAAGCATCTCATCTGAGATCGCATGTGGCTGCTAAGGGGGATAACTCCGATTTGGCTGATAAAGAGGATAGCTTCTGTTGGCCTACCGAGGCAATCCTTGTAAAGGGTACATCAACTCCCGAGAAATCAGGTAGATGTATCCCTTTTGACTTTTTTGAGAATCATTTTGATTTTTTCTGCTTTTTAAATCAACTAAAATCACATGCTAAGTTTATTATCACCTACAGCAAATACACATGCTTATGAGAATTATGAGTTCACTACATTCTTTGGAAAGATTACTGTGAAACATTTATCTTCACAAGCAAAACCAGATTTTATAAAATTTGATTCACCAAATTTGTTGTTTGACATTAATATATAGCATTTGAGAATATTTTCTATTTGACAGAGATAAAATTGATAAAGTGGGAAAACATGAATTGGGTAAGGGTCATGTTTGAGGGCCAAGAGAGTTGATCTGTCTGGCAGGCTTGCTTTGCCAATCTATGGGCCATGCAAATTGTCCCAGGTAATCCAGGTGTATTATGTATTCATCAGTAACTTTTCATAACAAGCTTCATTAGTTGATTCATGGCCTAGGCTGTCATAATCATATGATTTGCAAGCACAAATGGCTCCTAAATTTGGGCATCTCCTCAAGCATGAGGTACCCCAGACCTGTCACATTGTGCCATTTCACCATTTATTTTAAATTTGTGGGCCGTAACATATATTTGCATAATAATTAATTGGCCTAGTTCTTACGTCAGTAGAATTCCACGTTGCTGCATCAGAATCCAATGGAAGTGAAGACACCACTTGTTTACTATCTATTTACCAAAGACATGAGCGAGATAAAGGACTTACATATCAAACATTGGTGATGGATGAGATTCAATAGTAAAAATTTTGTTGCATATAATCTTCCTACAGAACCATTTTAGGTATATTTGGTCAATTATTTTGAAGGATGTGAAGATTGAAGATGTACCCCATAGGATTATGGTTGGATGAGAGGGAGGAGAAGACTGGAGCATTACTTGATTGCAGGGTTCTTTTATGTTAAAAGTATTGATTTCTATATGTACTATGACTTATGGTTCATAATGTTGAGATATAAAGCAAAGGTACTTATATAAATTGAGGCCAATAAATATAATAATGCCTAAGAAAATGAGTGGTATGATAAAAAACAACTAATATGATTCAGAGTTAAAATGTGGGCGATATGAAGAAATATGACTAGAGTGTTATGCGATTTCAACGCCCTTGGGTATTAAAGGAGAAGTTTCACAAGATGGCTGCCAGCCTTTTATAGTCTATAATATCTTCTATAAAGAAAGTGTGCCTATATAAATGATCGTAGCTGGTTAGTCCTGATGAGAATATTTAAGCAAATTAAGTATAACATAATAAGTAATAGAATTATTTGTGATAAATTAGGAGCAGTTTCCATCTAAACTAAAATATAGAGAGCCATTTAAGATTGTTCAGCTATGTATATTTGTTACGAACTAGTGCACTAGTAAGGAGGGGCTAGATGATGAGGTTACTGTATACAAAATGACTAAGACCAAAAAGAGACATTGTTAGAAGTCAAAGGAATTATATGAGCACAAATGTTATAGAATAAAACATTTTCTTGATAAAAAAAATGAGAAAAGAGAATTCAAGTTACCCTAAATTGTATTTCTCGCCAGATGTCTCCATACTGCTGAATATGTGTTTATTAGTATTAGACTTAGTTTTCATGTGATTGCCATATTATCTTCTACCGTTTGATTCTTCTTATTTAAAGATATAAATAATTATATCTTCAATTCCAAATTTTTGCTTCCATTCTTCTGGATGATGTGGCGGTGGATGGTGGTAATTTGGTTTTGGCGCCCATATCATCATCTATCGTTGGCCACCAATCCCTTTGTACTAGAAGTTTAAAATTGAAACAAGGACATAAACACTCCTCCCAAAATCTCGAGGATGGTGACAAGATGTGGGAGTCTTCGAAGAAATGAAATGATTTTTGCTTAAATTTTATGTTGGGTACTATCAGCAGGTAATTTTCAAGAAGTATATCGCTTGCGAGGGGGAATCAGAGAATGAAAATGAGTAGTGTAGAAGCAATGTTGAGATTTCCATTTCCGTTAGATGACCTGAGGGTTATAGGGTTGTCTTAGCTTGAAGGATTCTAGGTTCCCCTTGACTACAATGCATGTCCTGATGACTCAACTTGCTCTGGTGCAAAGTTTAGCCCCTCGTTATTTGCTTTCAAGATCTAAATGGATCTTGAATAGAAATAAGATATCTTTCTTTTTCTTCCCTCAATATCTCAGTTTGTCTCAAATAAAATTATCATCACTTTTTTCTCTCTGTTTTGTCATTGGTGGTGTTCAACAAGACCTTGTTGGACATCCTTTTTGCTCTATGCAGTAGAACCTATGTAGTATGTCCTATCTATATAACATGTTTAGAAGGTCTTTTATGTATTGAGACTAGTAGGGGTTTTCAATTGTCTAGGTTGGTGCAAACTGAAAACTTGTTCCCATTCCTTCAATTTTTTGAGCCATGGCCTGTGAGTCTGTGACCCACTCTTGTTTGATGTTCAAAACTAAATAGACATATAGTCTGAAAAGTTGTAAGTTTGGGCCTGGTCTTAGACTTAATGGTATCAACTTTCTAATTTTAATAATCTGGTAATCTGGCTCTCTGTGTCTCACATTGATAACTTTTCTGTGCAGTCTTATTATTTTAAGTCTCATGTGTCATTGTGCAATTATACAATTTCTTTTCTCCTTGCTTTAATTTCTTATTAATTCTTTGATAAGATCTAGTAATGTTTGCAGCCTTATCATACACATGCTCAATTACTTGCCCAGTTCTCCTTATTAGTACTTTCTTTTACCTTGCAGTTACACCGAGAAAACGTAGTGGTGCTCAGGATGAGGCAACAAATTTCACACAATCATGTAAAAGACTACAAACTACAGAAACATCTGACACGGTACCATTTTTGGTCGTTCCTTTTTTTTGTATATCCTTGTAAATACTCTTTATTGTCCATTTGGCCTAAAAAATGTTGTAATTGTTTGTATATCTTTGAAAACCTAAAAATTTAGTTATGTATCTTTCCCATGTGTCTTGGAGGTCACAGGTTCGAGTCGTGGAAACAACCTCTTGCAAAAAAGAAGTAGGGTAAGACTGTGTATAATAGACCCAAGTGGTTCGACTCTTCCCCAAACATCGCGCATGCGAGAGCTTTGTAGCACCTGGTTGCCCTTTTTTTACCATTCCCATGGTTCAACCCAATATGAAATTAATAAATTAGTATTATTATTATTATTATTATTATTATAATATATACATATATTTTTCTATACTACGCTTAAAAACTTTGAGTAAATATTGATTTACCTTTTAATATGTCAAGGCGTCTTTAGTAATTTTAATAATTTTCTTAATTTTACATGGAAAAAGTCAATTGATTTGCTGGGTAGGGGTATGGGAGAAATTTTTTAGATTTTGGGGTATACAGATAATTACAATATTTTGGAGGTCAAACAGATAATGTGGGGTATTTTTAGCGCTACACAACCAAAGTCTTCTTAATTTTTTTAATCTTTGGATATTATAATTTGGACTTACTCTAGAGAATCTTATTGTTAATCATTTTAAGTTTTCCTTAAACTCTTTACCAAATATTTTGGAATCTTATTGTATTTCTTCAGTATGGTCGAGGAAAACCCTTGTTCTTTTCTTTAGTATTGTGTTGTTAGCACTAGATCGACCAGGTGTTCCACGCAATGCATTATCATCTGACATGGTACCATTTTTTTATTATAAATATTTTGGGAAATTTTTAGTTTGGACTTTGCTCCAGAGAATCTTACTCTTTTAATTATCTAACTTTATGCTTAAACTTTCTTTGACAAATGGCACCAAAATAGGTTTTTGTATATCTTCAGTATGTAAAAGGGCAGCCCGGGGCATCAAAGCTCCCGCATGCGCGCGGGGTCCAAGGAAGGGTCGGACCACTTGAGTCTATTGCACGCAGCCTTACCCTGCTTTTTTGCAAGAGGTTGTTTCCATGGCTCGAACCCGTGACCCCCTTGTAGGTGGTCTTGTCTTCCAATGATTTAGTTGTTCCTATGACAAACATCAAATCAAGCTCAAGGCCTTTTCAGGAGTTGTCTCACAGTGCTGCTATCACTAGACCAGGTGTTTTGGGCTCTGGTCAAGGTCCCTCAATGGTAGCTATTTCTAGATTGGCAAGTTTGAACTAATGTTCTAACTTAGCAAGACAAAAACTCTTAAATATCTGGCTTATTTTATGTATTTAGATATGTTATATTGTTGTGGTATTTTATATCCCATTACACTTATCGTTACTGCACAGCTCTCTGTGAGTGACTAGTTCCTCCTATACTGTCTCCAGAATGTAAGTAGCTGCACTCCAGGACACATACCACATGCAAAACACTTCTAGTGCGGTGAAATCAGACTATATTAACTCCAGAAGTGAAGCAGCAGAAGGAAAGGAGAAATGCAAGTTGCTTGCAATAGATGAACCTTCTGAATGTCATTCATTGAGGCTCCTTGATAGTTCACCAGTAAAGGTTAGAGATTACTAATCTACAAACAATTTATACATCATACTCTTTCTGTTCAGTTTTAAAAATAGTTTGTTGTAAGTTGTAACCAGTCTATTTGAATTATATAATTAAATGTGATTCCCATTTGCAAATTCATGTGAATATTAGTGTTATAAGCTGTGATGAGTTGATGATTTGATTGAAGGATTACATATAAACATTTGAACAATTATCTATAGTGGTCAAGTTTGGATTGTTGTAAAAGCAAGTAGTGCAATCCCCATCAAGGATTAATAATTGATCAGACAATCACCTACAATAGAATGAAATGAAAGCATATGGTAGAACAAAATGCTTAACCAATGATTTTTATAATAATTAGTTTGTTATAAAGCATTTTCTGGTTATTGATTTCTGAACAGTTCTTGAAATAAAAAAATATAACTATTTCCAGGTTGGAGCCTTGAAGAAACATGGAAAAGATTTTTGATCCTTAATAATGCCATGTGAATGGTTCTGCAAATTGATCTATCATCAAGATCTTAGTTCTTTTGCAATAAACTATATAGATATTTGTTTGATATCATAGACACATCTTCCCACAATTTTGAAGAAAATTGTACACTAGTAGAAGTTAGCATATGATTTATATCTTCACTTTGATACATTGCTCAATTCTGGTACATGTCCTTCAGGTTTTGCGATTGATGTATTCTCATTCAGGAGATGCCTTATGGGCATTGGCATTTAATGGTGTTAATAAGCTTTGGCAATGGAAGAAGATTGACAAAAACTCAACTGGCAAGGTACTGATTTCCTGCTACCTGAGGCTTACATAATAGGTCACATAAAGACAATTGTGAGAATTTTTTTTTGTTTTTTCCAGGCAGATGTAAGACAACAGCCAGAGCTGAAAACACCTGTCAATGACAAAGTGTTGGCCAATGAGTTAAGTGCTACAGCTACAAACAACGCTCTTCACTGGTTTGCACTATCAAGAAATGATGGATACCTTATGTCTTTGTCAGGAGGACCAATTTCTCTGTACAATACAAAGTTGCGTAAGGTCAATTATCTTTTATTCTTGTACTTTTATGTTACTTGATGGCAAATACATACTCAGGTAAGAGTGTTTTTGGCTATTGCAGCGAATTACAACAATTAAAATATTTATGGGGACCCCTTACACGGCTACATGTTTTGTTTTCCTTCCAAAGGACAATAACACTATTGTTGTGGGTATGGAGGACTCAACAATCATTGTATATGAAATTCGGAGCGACCAGGTCTCTGCTTCTATTAGTCTAAATATGCAACTATTGATACTGATTGTTTTCTAATGACACTGATTATTGTAAAATTCCTGATTTTGTGTTTTATGCATGGTGAAGGTAAGGTTCAATCTCACTGGTCATAACAGGAGAATAACCAGCCTTGCCTTGTCCCCTACATTAAATTTACTCGTCTCATCCGGGGAAGACGCTCAGGTGTGGTGCACTACATGCTATTTATTATGTCTCCTTGGTCTTTTAAATACATGAAAACAGTGCCTGAATCTATGAATTTTTTGTCTCATCAAGCATTCCATCCTTTATTACTTTTTTTGGTATTTGTGAATAAATAGCAGTGCATGTCATTGGATCTAGGGATTTCACGTAGAAGCCTCTCCTTCAGAGAGTCAACCAGTTGGAGAGGATTGCGTTTTCATCTTATTTAAAATTTGATCATTTGTTCTTATGCATGTGATATTTTTATGTCAAGATCTGCACGTGGAACCTCAGTGAAATTGAAGAGCCTCAAGAGAACAGGATATTAAAGCGAATGCCTCGTGGACGAGTATCTACTCTTGTCATGAAAAAGGTCCAATTTCACCCAGATGGGATGCATTTCTTGGCTGTGTGTAAAAGACAACTGTTAACATTTAAAGCATCTGAACTTAAATTGCTTCACAGGGTATGGCAATATTTTTCCCTCTTTTATTTCCACACCTTTTCTGCCAACTAACATGTATGAATTATGCTTCAAAACTTACAAGCACTAGAGCTTTTATTTTACTGCATCTTCTGAGACTGACTTTTAGTCTGAATATAATTTCTTTTTCCCCCCATTTTCTGGCAGATGAAATCCCCAAGAGCAATTACAGATGCTACATATTCATGTGATGGCCAATCAATCTACTGCA
Organism: Dioscorea zingiberensis; assembly: GCA_026586065.1. Taxonomy (NCBI): domain Eukaryota; kingdom Viridiplantae; phylum Streptophyta; class Magnoliopsida; order Dioscoreales; family Dioscoreaceae; genus Dioscorea; species Dioscorea zingiberensis. The sequence continues at coordinate 63,415,750 of CM048818.1, forward strand.
GTTTTGAGGATGGAAGTGTGGTTGTCCTCTCTACATTACTTGATTGTAAGTGTTGGATAAGCCAGAAAACTTATCTGCATCAGCCGATCAGGTATTCGTGTCCATGCTTGCTTGGAATCTTATGTCTCTTCCAACATCTGAGAACTAACAGAATGACATTGCGTGCAGCTTAAGTGTGATACCACATGCAATTGCAGCTCATCCTAAAATCCCCAATCAATTTTGCAGTGGGATTAAGCGATGGTGGAGTCCATGTTCTTGAGCCTTTAGAATCAGAAGGTCAATGGAGCGGAAGCAAACCTCTGCCACAAGACGTCTCTTGGAGGAGATACTATCCTCCAAGACAGGCTTGTTAGGATCTAAACTCCTCTCAAGGATATATGACAGTTATAGGGAGGCATTGTTGATTTGTTTCTCATTGCTAGCCGTTGTCTTACTTATTGAAATGCAGCTTAATTTTGTAGCCATTAATCAGGTCTATTACACTTGGATGTAAATGTGTACATAATTTTCAAAAAAAACAATTATGAGAACTCTTATACAAGGATTGAGGTAAATCATGGCCATCTTATCTTCTAGTCAAATGCTTCCTCAACACACAGAAAGGGCAATGAGAACCAAGGTTAAAACATGGTCATGTAGTAAAGCCTCAGATCCTCTTGCCTGATGGTCTGCAGATTCACTTGATATAGACTTGATACAATTGTCATGCCAAGGTTATTTTTCCTTGTATCAGCGCGATTTTGGTACTATTTACAACCTATTTTTTCCTTACATGAAATGCAACTCTGGAAGAATGACATCTTGTGGACCTAAGGTCGCCTTCGGTTCAGCTTAGAAGGCCTTTTTGATCGGTCATTAGAAGGCTGAGGTGCAGGAACTGGCAACACTGTGCCCCCTTTGATATCATCTACACCTCCCATGTTATCCAGAGTCTTCTGGGCCTCTATGTAAACTGTGAAATCTCTAATCTGTAAGACCAACAAATAATCAGCAAAAGGCCTCTAGTTGTTGATATTTCAATAACATTAATTAAATAGGAAGATGGAAAGACTTGCCTCTTCTTCCAGATCATGTATCTTCTCATCTTTCGATTTTACTACAGCCTTCTGCCTGCAAGATATGAACACATCAAATTCTGACTGCATCTTACTCATACAAGTGATTGCAGTACTACATTATGGAACTTTCACAGGTAAAAAAGAATTTTCTGCTCAAATGAAATAGTATGGACTGCTCTCTGAGTTTAGTGTACCAAATTTAGTTCTGTAATCTTCTTGAAGTGCAAAATTAAGTATATGGTCGCTTACATCTGTTTTGAATTTGGGAAAATGGGAAAGATACCAAAAAAAAAAAAAAAAAAAAAAAAAAAAAACGAAAAGAGGTAAAACTGTTTTTTGGGTGTCGGATTGGACGAAAGTGAGATTCATAAGTAAATGAAGGAAAATGCATAACAACGATTTTCTTGTCATTTCCTTTCCATCTTTTTCCACACTTTCTCTTCTGTTCTTTTCTCAATCCAAACACAGTATCAGTGAATGTTAACTGACATAGAATTTGAGCAAGGCTACAAGTCACAGAACTTGGCAGTATATATCATGTAAACAGTAACTATAATCCTGATAAAGCTTCTCCAGAGCCACTGCAACAATTGAGTAATAGCATACTAGTTTCATAAAGGTACTGCTTGCCAAAAGAACTTAACGTACGGTGAGGCATACATATTACACATCAGTTGAAGCCTGAGACCAGTTCTTTGATCATTTTAATCCATTTAACTATAATCCAGTTATCTTCAGTCAGCGATACTGATCATGATGGTTAACCATATTTGTAGCTTTATGATATCTTAAGTTTGTATTGTATAGAAAAGATGCAATATAAAATGAATAGAAAGAGAGAGAGAGAGAGACCATACCTTTCCTCAATTTCCTTTATCTTTTCACGCAAAAGACCCTGATTCTTCATAAGCTTCTCATTAATCTACACCGGAAAAAAAAAGATGTATTAGGCAAGCTTATGCTAGAAAGAATAATAGTTCTAATACTAAAAAACATGCGAAAAGGAACCTTACATCTGCAGCAGTTTTCCTCTCTGTGTCGCTCTTTTCAAGTTTGTCTTGGATGCCCTGCAGCCTCAAACTCACAGCAGTTTCCATTGCTTCACAAATATTTTTCTCCTCGTCTTCTTTAATCTTTGAAAGTAGAGCCTCATAATGCTGTTAAAATTCCATGAACAAGAATAACAATAGAGTAACTCAAAAATTTGAGTTTGAAGTCTGTAATGCAGAAGCCCAACAGGTCATAAATGATTGGAAAATTAGTAAATATACCCTTAGAAAAGTGGGTCATTGTGTATATAGCCTTATAAAATCATGTTTCCACATATATCCTTACAAACCATTGATATTTAAATACATAACCCAGCACTGAATTTTTTATCTTTATTATAGATTATAATTTATTAAAAAACAAAACACAGAGGGTTTTACCCTCATCTCCAATCTTCTCCCTCACCCACCAGTTCTCTACCACACTCTTTTTGCTTCGCTCTCTCCCTCTTCACTATATGGACAAATTTTCCTAAATGATTTAGGAACAAATATTTTAATAAACAATGCAATACCTGTTTCTGCTCTTCAAGAGTATTTGCAAGTAGCCGGTTGTACTCATCCTTTAACTGTTGTCAATTTTCACAAGTCAATATAATACGACACAATAATAAAATCGAAGATGAATTCTCTAGACAGATTAGATGTTGTTAGAAGATGAAGAATGGATTTTTTACCGCATCAACTTGGCTGCTAAATAGAACTCCACTGAAGCCATGCTCATCATTGCATTGACAACTTGCACAGTTAATATTGAACCTACAGTGGGACTGTAATTTGTCATCACTTTTGGATTGATTAAGCCGGTGAACATAGGTATCACCAACATAATCCCAAATTCGTTGTGCATGTGGATCAAGAGCATAGCAATGGTGAGTACGCCCCAGTGATCTCTAGCATGACCTTCTTTGTACCTAAAAAGCAAAATTTTGGAGATGTAAATCAGGAGATAAATGTCAATAGAAAAAGAGTATCATATGCATTATGCATGAGAGGTTTCCACGTAAATGATCGGACGCATGTGCACATTCTGCGGCATTAACTTATGATATTACACACACTCAACTGCAACCAAACTTTATGTACTTCCTCCATTCATGATGTAATGCTTGTGCACAATGACTTTGATTTTTATTTTGTTGAACTCTTCAATTGAATGTCTAGCACCACTCAAAACCAAATCCACAACTCCTGCAAGTAATAGCATACCTTTTACTTAACATACTTATAAATTTACTCTTGAAGAAGCATCTATATATATGATAAGGCACTCTCACAATCTAATGTTTCATACAAAAAATAGTGACTATGCTGTTTAGAATGCAGAAACATGGAAATAATGAATTTTGAATACTGATAAAGAGGTAAGAGAACAATGGTTATTGAGGAGAGAAGCCTAACTTCTCAAGATTGACCCTTATAATTAGACAAACTCAGGTATGTTTTCAGCTCAAACAATCATGTGTTAAGATGCATGAGAATGAACCAAACTCCGATGGTTACTATAAGATCCTTACCATAGGGATCCCTACACGAAATGAGTCATAAAACGTAGGGATCCCTATAAGCAGGACTTCATTGTAGGATCCTTGAGATGCCACAGTACCTTCGGACCGGACTTAATAAAGGCATGAATCTTCATCATCTTGGTCGGAGAAGTTATGACAGAGTGTGGCTTGGACAAGAAAAAAAAAGGTTGCCGGTTCAGCCTCTTTTATAGGCACAACTAAAGTGTCAACGGTCAAGAGAGCTGACCGTAATGGCCGTGCAAGAGTCACGCGTGCATGACGCGCACATGCAAAGGCAAAAGCATGGGTGAGGGCACGGATACGGGCGGGACAAGCACATGCACACATACATGCGTGCATGATGCTGTGTGTAAGGGTTCAATATAAGGGTTCGGGCTGGCACTTGTAAAGGCAATCAAAGAGTTACATACATTTATACTTATGTTGGATTGTTGGCTTTTCTTTCTCTTCTGCTCCCTTGGTTCGCTGTGGCACTTTCGAATTGTTTGGCAAGTTTGGGTTCTATTGAAACTAAATCCCGGGGACTTAGCGCCATCACAGTTGTCCCTAACTTTAAGGTCTTAAAAATTATTCTAAATCATTGATGTGCCCTGTGACAGCCACCATGCATGACACGACTACCTCTCTTTCTCAATAGGTACACACACATGTATCGTGTGATCCAAAAACATAGTTTGAGTTGACTTCATATTAACTATTGGATCTCAACAACCATTTAGATTTTAGATATGTCTCTGAAATATCACACAAACCTTTTTCTATAAACAATCTTTCAGCTAGGTGGGCAAGGTAAAAGACAAGTGCTTTAGTTATGGCCTCTCATTTATATCATTTAGACAGATGGAGATAAAAAGAATAAGGAACACACCAAGTGTACATAGTAAGTTAGCTACGGTATTACGTTATGTGATTATTAATCCCAATACCTTCCGCATCCCACAAAACCACAGATCAGACAGATCCAAAGATGTTCAGCCGTATGACAAGTCGAGCATGTAGCCTTTTGAGTGTGCTCCTGAAGAAATTGACAAACCTTCAAAAGAAAGAAGTTAACTTGTATAAGTATCAACCAATATCAGAATTGATAAGCACATATATTGAATTTAAACAATCCTTATGACTCCATTTATTACGGAACCACATGACAAGAAGGAAAATAAGCATCAACTTTGAGACTTTGATGACAAGATGAAAATAGTACAAAAATAATTGCATTTATTTTCCATGCCAGATGCATAGGTATGGACATAATATCATTGCTGTAAAATAAAGGCATACACAGAAGTGGTGAGAGAAATCAAGCCATTACTTTTCCAAATCAGTTTACATACTATGTTTCTTGTTTATCAAAAGAATACAGTAGACAATCTATCTTTAGAAAAAAGACTTCAAGTATAAGATACTCATGTCCAAGATCAAACTCCCAAATATTAGAATATTGAAAAAGGGAACTTTCCTTTTGTGTTAATTAATTCTTCAGTATGCAGTCGTAAGGGCTCAATGAACAATGAATCTGGAAACCTATTTTTATTCTCTCTGTCTAGCATATAAGGTAAACCCAGAAAGGTTTATAAACAAGACAAGCTTCCAAATCTTATAACATTAATATAACAAATTGTGCTCACATACTTCAGCTACATCTTAATCCAACTTCATCATTTGGATTTCCTTGTATCCTTGAAAAGTAAACAAGGTTAATTGTCCTTCCATGGTTAAACCAAGACTTAGTTATGTACAGTAATCCCTTTTTTTTTTTGGTTCAAAATCTACCCCATATGGCGTCGTATTGAAGATGATAGGAATCATGCAAAGCCATGGGCGGAATGCTTTTAAGATGTTCAGGATGTCGAAATTTCTGATCCATAAATTACTTGGAAACAAGATATGGCTTCAAACATTTAAGGAAAGGCAGTACTGATATTTTATGAATGGTGATTATGTTAGGATGTGGAAATAGCAATTAGAAAGCACATAAAAATTTGTGCATTCAGGCTAGACTATGGGTCAATACTTCAGCTATGCAGCGGAATAAATCACTTCTGAGGCAATGAATTTGCAACATGTTTTGATTGAATTGGAAGAAATCTACTCACAGGACAAGAGGAATTAGACCACTTTGAAGTGCTTGGAACAAATTGGTCAAAAGTAGTTGCAACAATCCCACTTATATCTTGATCCAGTTTCTCTGAACAGTTAAAAATGTAAAAAAAGAATAAATATACAGATTCCCATAAAAAGATGCAGGCAAGCAAAAAGATACCTAGACATACAAGCCAAGGACAGTCATACTTCATTTGTTAAACAATTTTCAAACAAGTCAATATGATAAAGTATAACTACCAAGGCATACACATACAGAACCAAAAAAATGAACAAGGCATAAGAATTAAATAGAAATATAGGAAATTTTGATCTACACTAAACAGAAAAGGTTATTAAGTGAATTTCAAAGCAAAAGTTCTAGGAAGAACCTCAACTAGGGGAACACATGAACAGATTTAATATATTCTGGATAAATAATATTTAAATAAAAACTAAACTGCAATTAGTTGCTAGGTGTTACAGGCACAAGTATTTATTTTAAGTAATTTACACTTAAAGAAAAACTAAACTAATAAAAAAATGTTAAAGAAAAACTCAAATAATAAAAAAGAACTGGTTCTTAAGAACACTTCAATTATAATGATGCCCCAAAATAGTTCAGTGATGCACTCAAAACAAAACCATCACAGATTAGATTTATTTTATGAACAAATACATTATGGTGCCAATGTCTAGATACCCATAGAAAACTGAGTTTAAAAACTACTCTATTCACATTCATAAAGTCCGTGTATTATAGACATGGTCTTAAAATTTTACTTTATAAATTACCATAATATCTTACTAAAAATTTTCAAATGCCAAAGTAGTAAGGAAAACAAAAGAAATAGATAGATGATTTCTTTTTAACCCTTCTTTGTTGTACAAAGTTCACAGTTGTGGTAAAAAACACATCTAAAATGGCCAAATGATAAAAAAAAAAAGACTGCATAAATACTTTTCAAGATTATTTAAATAAAACATCAAGAAATCAAACTTTCAGATCATTGTTGCAGCATATACACAAGCCAATTGTCATTATTTGGCTTTCATCACTAAACCTTCATAAATCCTACTACTCTAGGTGTAAAAGACGAGCTTTTTAACAAACATCATTTAGAAAATGTTAACACCTAATCTTTGCATTTTCAAGTATAAATGAATCAATGACCAGAAACCTTAAAGTTACAACATGAATTTTGTATAGAGACATGTCAAAAAATTTCATCATTACATTCACAACGAAGCCATATTGCACTTTTTTATAACCTTTAAGACACTTTTGCATGCCTACTAAGCTTCTTAGCTATCCTAAATTTGTTGTTCATAACCCTGTAGCAATTGCAAGTGCTTTTAGTTTATTGAATTATAGAACAATTTTTCTGTCTTCATTGATTTTAACAAAAAAGAAAGAAAAGAAAAGAAAAGAAACTCTATGAAAAAATAAAAAAGGAAAAATAGTTGAGGTAATATCATGCCAAAATATCATCTCGTGGCCTAAATGAGTTCAACACTTATATAAATCAAAATTATGTTAAATGGAACTTGGTAGAAGTTAAAATGTATCAGTAAAAGTTTCAAGAATCCAATACTTCTCCTGGTGTGAGAATCAAATCCATTGCCTAAATCACCCAAAAAAACTTTCTAACAATTGTAGAGCCATATATGCATTCGACTAAATGGATTTCCTCACCAATAATGAGGCAGACACTCAAACATCCATTGGTTAAAGTGATAAAGCTCAACCTTTGAGAATTCAAATGTCTACAATATTTGCATATAATACATATATAATAAGTGAAACAACAAAACGTATTATTTCAAGGCATAGCATCAATGAACTGGTAAACAAATGGAAACCATTTCTGTTTCAGGGTTGAAAAAAAGCACATATCAAACAATCCAAGAGCAAGAGACACATATATGAGATCAATTATAAAAAATAAGCTTCCATTTAATTAGCCAAGGTTGAGAATTAAGAAGACCATTATCTGAATTTTCAACTAATAAAACCACCAAATGAAACCATTCTGGCATATTCTTAACAAATTTTAATTGCCGAAAAGTAAGCTAATCTCTCTCACACTTATAGAACAAAGAAGTACAGGCAACTCTCACCAAGGCAAACAGGGCATGTGGGCAACTCTGAGAACCCAATGGGAGGAGTACTTGCAATCTCAGTGAACTCTGTGAACTCTACAGAGTCTAGAAACAAAATGTGGCACACCTCTGGCTGCATTTCCCATCAACACAACAACAATAACAGCACAAATGTCAGCCATAAAAGAGGGGGAAAAACTAAGAAAAAAGAGAAACAAAACCAATCATTCCTAAGATTCACAAGAAAACAGAACCTCTGAATCGGAGAGATGCCAGCCGTTAAGATCACAATAGAACCTATCCGCGCTTTCCTGCTCATCAAACCTGACCACCACGCTATACTGGTCCTCCACCGCATCGTTCCTAAAATCCCACAATTCACCATACAAAAAGAAGAAAGGAAAATCAAAAAGCAAAAAAAGAACAGTACCTAATGATCAGGATCTCGGAGGCGGGGCTATAAGGATGGCAGAATCGGAGGAAGTCCTCGATGGAGACGCGGCTTGGAACAGCAAGGGCGAAGAGGAGTGTGCTGCGCTGGCTCTGAGAATAGATCGAAAATGAGCAAATGAAAGACAAGGAGACTGAAGAAGAGGAGAGAAGGGAGAAGAAGGTACGGGGAGGAGGGATTCGGGCGGCGGGTGGTAGAGGGAGGAGGAGGAGGAGGAGGCGGAGGGAGAGGGAGAGGGAGAGCGGGTGGGATGGTAGAGGTGGATGACGCCGCGCCGATCTTGGATTCTAGGGTTAGGGTTTTGCGGGAATGGCGGCGGTGCTTGGTTGCTGCTGGTGGCGTCGGTGTTCTCCTCGGGATGGAGCTGGTCGACGGAGTGGATCCGGAGTCTGAACATGGTTGCTCTGATCACCGCTGTGTTTTGAGAAGCATGATATTTATACTTGGGTCCGTTGAGCTTTTAATTTATTTAGGCGTTTTTTTTCTATGAAAACAAAAATAAAACAACAACAACAACTGAGCCTTAATCCCATACTAGATGGGGTCGGCTATATGGATTCTCTGTCTTCATGTTGCTCTCAAATATGAAATAGGATAAAATTAAATAAACTGAAATAAGATGAAACATAAAAATTCATAAATAAATAAATAAATAATACTAATAACAAATAATTTTATAAGAGAATGGAATGTTAGAAGCAAAAAAGTATTCCCACAGACAAAGCTAGGCTAATGAAGGAAAATAAAATAAAATAAAATTAGCCGACTGATCAGTAATCCTATACTAGGCTGAGATTAAATTTATATGGATTCTTTTGTCTCCACGTCCCTCCTCACAAAAGCAGATCCTACTAATATCTAACATACGCAGGCCCCAGACACTACCTCTCTCCACGTAATCCCTAGGCCTACCTCTACCCCTCTTCTTACCTTCTACAACTAAACTATCACATTTCCTAACCTGGAGCACACTGGGGTCTCCTGCTGCACGCGCCCAAACCATCTTAAACGCCCTTCCTCGTATTTTATCTTCAATCAGCGTAAATACGCACCTTCTGTCGAATATGTTCATTTCTGATCTTGTCCAATCTTGTATGACCACTCATCCACCTTAGCATCCTCATTTCGGCCACACTCATCCTATGGATATGTTGAACTTTAGTTGCCCAACACTCGCTTCCCGTATAGCATGGTAGGTCTAGCCTTAATCAGCCCCTATAGAATTTTCCTTTTACTTTGTTAGGCATCTTTTTATCACATAACACCCCCGTGGCACTTCTCCATTTCAACCATCCAGCTTTGATTCTATGGGTTACATCTTCATCTATCATCCCATCATCCTGGAAGATGGAACCTAAATACTTAAAATGGTTAACCTTAGGCACTACCACCCCCTCTAGTTTCACTTCTCCTTCATCTCTCCTACTTAGACTAAAATTACAGTGCATATATTCCGTCTTACTTCTACTTAACCTAAAGCCTTTACTTTCTAAAGTATTTCTCCATAATTCTAGTTTTTGATTTACTCCATCTCTAGTCTCATCCACTAGGATAATATCATCTGCAAACAACATACACCATGGGATGTCATCTTGGATATAACTAGTTAATTCATCCATTAGTAGGGTAAACAAGTATGGGCTCAAGGCCGATCCCTGATGTAAAACCCTTTATTTATAGGGAATTCCTCCGTGACGCCTCCTACTGTTCTCACACTTGTAACCGCTCCTTCATACATATCCTTAATAATATTTATATATTTTACATGAATGTTTTTCCTCTCCAATACCGACCAAAGGACTTGTCTCGGTACCCTATCATATGCTTTCTCTAGGTCAATGAAAACCATATGGAGATCCTTCTTCTTTTCTCTATAGATCTCGATCAAGTTCCTTAATAGGAAAATGGCTTACATTTGTGGATCTACCGCATAAAACCAAATTGGTTCTCCTGACACCTTCGTGATATCCACAGTCGATGCTCTATTACCCTCTCCAGAGTTTCATGCATTATGACTCATTAACTTAATACCACGGTAGTTGGTGCAATTTTGAATATCTCCCTTACTCTTATAAATAGGAACCAAAATGCTCTTTCTCCAGTCGTCGGGCATTTTCCCCCCTTTTAAGATAGAGTTGAAGAGTTTGGTTAACCACTCCACCCCCACTTCTCCAAGACACTTCCAAACTTCAATCGGGATACCATCTGGGCCACAAGCTTTTCCAAATTTCTCATTTTTCCCATTGCCGTCTTGACTTCACTAGGCCTGGTTTTACGTGTGTAGCTAAAGTTCCTTTCTATCGTTGCTGCATAAAAATCTATAAAGTTATCCTCATGACTTGCATTGAACAAGTGATCAAAGTAGTTTCTCCATCTTTCCTTGATTTCCTTATCTCCTGTCAAGACCTGTTGAGACTCATCCTTAATGCACTTGATTTGGGTCAAGTCTTTCCCTTTTTTATCTCGTAGCCTTGCTATCTTGTATACTTCATTTTCCCCTTCTCGTGTCCCTAACTTTTGGTATAAATCAGCTAGAGATTTACCGCGGGCCTCGCTAACTGCTTTCTTGGCATATATTAGAGAATCCATATCATGAGAGTGACAAAATTTTACGCTGGCTGTCAACCTACCGCAACCCTCATCCTTTATCCGGGCTTGGGACCGGCTATGCATGCATAGGCGGATTTTATGAAAACAAAAATAATTAAATTTAATTAATTAATTAAATTTATTTTAATAGTATTAAATATGACATATGTTGTATGTAAAATAATTTAAAGAAAAAAAATTATGGTGATAAATAGAAAATGTATATTATAAATTTCTTGTGATATCATAAAGAGGAGATATTACCGGTTGATATGGCTTCTTGTTGGAGTACGTGTCTCATATTTGTTGCGTGTACAGTGGCATACAGGGGGATGTTGAATAGGGTTGGGGGTGTAGGGGTAATGCCCCGCGGTATGATACAGTACGAAGGATATTTTTCTAATTTTCATACATCTAGGATTAGTATGAATATGAAATTTCCGCAATTTGCTCCTATGGATATAGACACATTGTCGAACAATGTAAATTCTTTGTGTGCTATTTCTTATCGATTTCTTTGCTAGTTTGCTTCAATATTCACAACACTTCTTAGTTATTTTGTTTATCTAATTGCATATTTAACTTTCCAAATTTAATTTAATTTGGACATACCATTAAATCCGGCCTCTAGTGATCATCTAACCTTGATGTCCACGTTACACTTATGTACACAAATAGAGCATTAATGGTTGTCCAAATTCACATTGGTGACTTGTAATGTATACTTTCCACCTAGTGTCACCCTCAAGCTAATGTATGAAGAGGCTTTGATGTTTAGCATATCTTAGTTTGTTAATCCTAATTATGGCTAATAAAATAAGCTCTCTTCTACTTCTTGCTGGTATGACTGGTCGAAGTTGCAGCTAAGCACAATTGGAGCAGTTTTCCTGCAGCTTTATATTTGGCACCGCCTCCTTGGGCTATCAAATTAGTCAGAATTGTCCGGAAGATTTAAATCATAGATACTCACTATTTAAAAAATATATATAAATCATGTTCAATTTCTGTGCGAACATCCTGTCTTGTGTTGATCAAAAGTATCTCTTGGTTGAAAACTAAGCTTTGCTTCACTAGTTACTCCGTTTTTTTTTTTTTTTTTTTTGTTTGTTTGTTTGTTTGACATGAAGAGTCCCTACCTAAGTGGCCAACGATTAGTACTAAGTCAAGAGTGTGCACAATCCTCGCTATGAAACAGTATTAGTCGGGTGGGATCCAACACAATTGACAATAAATTCTCACTCACAATCACTGTTCATAATATCAGAAAAGTTCATGCTATCATCCGTGATTCGAAATTTCAAACTCGCACCTACAACGAGGTGAAGCTCTTAATGGGGATCTGCATACCAATATGACCCAAGGGTCGTTCGTTAGTAACTCCGCTTTTGCCAGCTTCATCCTTGCATATATGTGGCTTATATTAAACCAAGAAAAGAAAAGAAAATCAATGTTAATAATCAGTTTTATATATAATATCTTGACCATTACTAGTTGGTCCATAAAAAGAATATAAGAAGTTTGAAAAAGAATTAAGACATTGTGATAAATAAAGAAGAAAGTTCATTTCCTAAAAGATAAGGTGGCCCAGACCATTGTATTTGTTGGAAAAATAAGATGGAATAATGGAGGAGAAAGGTAGATGAACCAAACAGCCTTTTAATTGTTGTTGAAATGCGAACTTGCACTATTGGTTTTGTAGGACCGTCCAGGGTAACCCGACCACATCTCCATATTAGTGTGATATTGTCCACTTAAGCCCAATCCAAGGCCCAAGTGGTTTTATTCTTGGGACAAGCCCAAAAGGCCTCACACTAATGAAGATGAGTCCTACTCTTTTAAACCCCTTACACTTCTCTTCCACAAGCAATGTAGGACTATTGTTTGAACCCAACAATCCTCCCCTCAAACAGAGGACCACATGAGCCTCCCCTCAGCGATACACCTCGAACCATCCAGTAAATACCAAGCTGTTATCATTCTCGAGCGCATCCCAGCATTCTCAAGAACCAGCTCTAACAGCTCAAACATCACCGCGCTACGACACACGCCTTATGTGAATCCCCTTGAGCCTTCCTCGAGAGCCCGCTCTTCCCAGGTCAATGTCGTGGCCCATTGCCTGTTTTCCCAAGAGCAACCATGGTTCGACCACAACGTTATACCCGGGGATCTCCTCATGCCATTGTTTGATACCGGGGACTCCTCCACACCGCCGTAGGACCGGAGAAGGCCTTTCTCTGATACCACTTGTAGGACCGTCCAGGGGTAACCCGACCACATCTCCACATTAGTGTGATATTGTCCACTTGAGCCCAATCCAAGGCCCAAGTGGTTTTGTTCTTGGGACAAGCCCAAAAGGTCTCACACTAATGAAAATGGGTCCTACTCTTTTAAACCCCTTACACTTCTCTTCCACAAGCAATGTAGGACTATTGTTTGAACCCAACAAATTTCAACCCGAAAACACTCTTATATTTGTCTTTGTCCCTTTGATAATATAGATAAGGAAAGATGGGAACAAAAGAGAGAGAGAATACAATATGAAATTTGATGTACTTTGCCTCGCATAGAACTAGGCTATATATAGAGTCCCAAAGGTTTCATCACAAGGTTGGATCCCTCGGTAACATCTTTTCATGAAAATGGGACATCCTTTGGTAACATCTTTTCATGAAAACGGATATCCTATAGCAAATGGTCACACATCCTTTCATGTGAAGTAGTGTTCCTTCAATACCAATGAAAGGTGACATTCTTTTATGATAATATCTTTTGGTTCAACTTAAACACTAAAATAATTAATGTCATATGCAATTTACTCTGTCAATTTAATTCTCAAAGAAAAACATAGAAAAACACATAATTATCAAAAACATCCAACAGTATTCTCCATCTATCATGGTCACTCACATTTTCAAAAAAAAGAAAACTGAAGATGAACGTTAATTTCAGCTCTGTTTAGCCATGCAAGTAGCTTTCCAAGAAATTAAGAGATGGTATAGAAAACTAGCACTGCATTGGTTATTTGAAAAATCCATAACAAAGGGCAAGAAAACTCCAAGGCTTGACCTCCACAAACAAGTGATGTTTATCTTTCATTGATAAAGACATCAACCTCTTAAATATAATCTTATTTATCTTCTCTTCCTTTGCTTGCAGAAAAAAATATCGGATCGAAGCAATGGCGATGTTACCGTGCTCATGCAGTAATTATTCATGCATAGAAAGTTGCAATAGGGTACTCTGATCAAGTATGCTATGATTTTTGTAGGCATACCAAAAAGGGGAAATAGGCATAACCTTATACTCTTTTATAACTTCTCTTCTCTAACACTAGTCTCTTATGTTAATGAACCAATTAAGTGTTAATCCTAATTAGGTTCATGGTGTTTGGAGACTAACCCCTTAGCATGAGAGCTTATGTTGGAGTTTGTCCACCAAAGTTTACGAAGGAGCAATCAGAGATGGTTAAAGGATCATTTGATTTCATTGGATTGAATTACTGCACTAGCAATTATGCTAAAGATATTACCTTTTCAAACTTAGTTAACATAAGCTATATCGCCGATGCGCATGCTGAATTAACAGGTTATTCCTTTCACTAACTTTAGTGATATAAATATCCGCCACTATAGATTAGGGTTGTTAATAATAAATATTAACACTAATAAGAGTTTACACGGCAGACTTTCGGGGTAAATTTGTAAATAAAGGTTTTTAGCGGAGGATATCAATATTCACCACTACAGATTAGATTAGAGTGCAATATCTTTTTGTAGCAAATGATATGATAATCCGCGCTAATATCCATCACAACAACCACGGTTTCTTGTAGTGTTAGCTTTAAGTTTTTTGTTATGTTGATTTAATTTCTAATGATTTATTTTCGATTTAGGTGTCTGAAATGACATTCTCATAGGACCACAAGTAACTTATAATAGCTTATTAATCTAATATTGATTAGTGTATGTGCAATTTAAAGAGGAAAATGTCTCATCTTTGGTTGTTTCTGGTTTTTCGAGCAGAATAAGAGAACTATTGATCTACACTGAGCAAAAGTATAAAAATCCAGTTATTTATATTACTGAGAATGGTAATTCGATCAATTTCAAGAGCTTATGTTTTTCTTTTCTTGATTGAAGTAGACATGAAAACTTTCTTTTGATTTTGAAGGGGTTGATGAGGTATCAATTGAAGAAGCACTGAAGTATGATATGAGAATATAATTCTACAAGAAACATCTTATCTATATTCAAAGAGCAATCAGTTGAGTGGATGAAGTTAAAAAACAATTAAATTGTAGTGAATTATAATTGATTGATTTGTTTAATTGTGAACAAAAACAGGGAAGGGGTTGATTGAGAGGATACTTTGCAAAATCTTTACTGGATAACTTTGTGTGGGTGGAGAGAATTTTAATAAATCAAAGTTCCTCAATAAATAAATGTTCGGTAATTTCTGTTCATGGTTTGAGAGAATCATCATATCAGAATGTAATTTTCATGTAATGGGATGAATCAATTCCATCAAATTGTAAATTAAGAGAAGAATTTATGACATTTAATCCAACCAAAGTAACACTTTTCTACTTATTCTTATTTTGTGATTTGGTACTACATGATCCACAAATGTTTGAAGAAACAAAGTAAATTAGCATGACAGTAAAGATAAGAATCAGCTTCGATAAATCTAATTATCTGTTATGCTTTCAGTAAAGTTTGAGAATTGTTACAAATAATTACTGTTTAACAGTGTACATATTTCTCCAAATTATGTTGATGGATTTTCCGTCAAACTTAGGTAGTGTTTGGTTTGATGTAATTTCAAATATATGGATTTCAATTACAATGTATTTGTAAATACCTCGTTTTCAAAATATAACATATATAAATCTGACGTTTGATTCGATGTAACTGAGAATCTAGATTATAAAATGTTTTGTTTTGTTGGAAGGATTTGAAAAACTATTGTTTGTTGAATGCATTCAAGATATATGGTCATTCTCTTTTGTATCGGTGAACTTACCCTCTAATATATCTTTATGTTATATACAATTGTATTTGTATTTGATTAATTATTTTGGTCACAAATAACGGTCATATTATATTTTGCCTGGTTAGCGTGGGAGGACAAGCTTCCCACGCTACAAAACTTGGCAAAAAGAAATTGGTCGGGGGAGCGAATGAGATGCTACCTATGTGACAGAGAGGATGAAACCACTGAACACCTTCTCCTCGGCTGCCGATACTCATCCGACGTGTGGTTACACTACAAGCAAACCCTGGGAATTGGGATAAACCCCACACAGATACAAGATCTGTGGGGCCCCTCAACGCTAGCAAAACAACTGGTGAAAGATATCCGCAAAGGATGGAACCTGCTGGTGATGGCAGTGACCTGGAGTCTATGGGCAGAAAGGAATAGGAGATGTTTCAACGCTAAACAACGTGTTTACCAGGAACTAATCCGCCACGCGGACTTCCTCTTCCTAGCCTGGTACGACAGCACACACGCCAACCGTAAAACGCAGCTTCAACCAATGCTCCACCTCATCAAACGAAGTCTGGCCCAGATCAGGACAACCATGACTCCAACGCCCCTAGGGGACGACTTTGAGGACGAGTAACGCGGAGAGCGTCACGACCAATACGCATTCTGGAAGGCAATTTAACCCCTAGATCCACCTTAGGATCAAATGCAACCCAGCTATATTGATAATAAATAAATGAATGTGGTTTATCCACTTAATTCAAAAAATATATATATATTTTTCATTAAAATTAAATTATACAATTTCTTATAAATTATAAGATATTAAAATAATATTATAGATATCATGATAAACAAGATTACAATGGTGAGAGTAAATCAAATCCTGGATTTTGGATTACACGGATTTATCCTCTATATGAGGTATTTTCAAATATATTGAGTTTTGAAATCCCTCCAACCAAACATTAGCATTTGAAAACCCGATATTTTGAATTACATATAACATAAAGTCCTCCCAACCAAACACTACCATAGTTGACAATGTTGCTTCAAACAACTTATTTAGCTCCCTTGTTTTCAAAATCTTCCCTATTAGACATGTTAGACGAAAAACCGGTTCCTCTTGGAGTTGCTTCCGGTCTAAATGAAGTCTTTCATTGTTGAAGGACGAGTCGAATGTGTCTTCAAGGGAAAACCACCTAAAAATGGGACACTAGAATAACTATGAGATAGGGGAAGGCCTGGATACCCAAATCCAGTTTCGACGGTCAAGTCAGTGGGAGATCGCAGGAGAAGAAGAGTCAAGGAGAAAAGTCAAGAGAATTGGTGATTCAAAGTAAGAGGTCACCCCTTCTTGTACTAGTCGGCCTCCTTGGGACCTGGGCCTTGCCCCATCCCCTCTGGCCATCTTATTGGTCATCATGAGAGAAAAGCCATGCTCGTAATCAATATATATTTTGGACCTTATCTGTTTGTTGATTAATTGAATAGTTATTCAATTAACACATATAAATTAATTATCCAAAAAATAAACTTACATCACTAAAAGTGACTACAAATTGTTGATATGGCATAAGTTACGACATCAACAACTTTAGACAAAATATATAATTAAAAATAAAGGTACATTGTCGTTGGTTCCGAGATTGATATTATATTTTTTTATTTAAAAGATCAAATTGATCAAATGAACCTTCCACTAATACTAGTCTATGTACATCAACTTAAAAGAATCCAATCCCAAAGTAATGGAGAGCTAATATACCAAATTCCCAAATCCCCAATGCATGACCACCAATATATGCTTGTATAGAATCTAATCCCACTTTTTCGAGACACTGCCACTCATTATTTAACTTTCTAAAATCCCTTTTGGATATGTGTTTGAGATATTCATTTAGAATACCAACGGCATCTAAGCCTATTGGTATGTGAGTCCTAACAAATGAGGGGTTCTTTTGTGAAAAAATCCGAAATCAAATCCCCACTTTTACAAAATGAGGGTTAGGCTAATGATGTTCTTCTGTGGACTAACATGTGATCGAGCTGTTATACGGGTGATGTTCTTCTGTGAACTAATACAAGATCGAGACACTGCCACTCATTATTTAACTTTCTAAAATCCCCTTTGGATATGTGTTTGCGATATTCATTTAGAATACTAATAGCATCCAAGCCTATTGGTATCCGGGCCCCTTGTTAAAGTGTCGGGTTCTCTTATGGAAGAATCCGGGATCGAATCCTCATTCTTACAAGTAAAAATCAAACTGGTGATGTTTTCTTGTGAACTAACACAGGATTA
This sequence comes from Dioscorea zingiberensis, assembly GCA_026586065.1. NCBI lineage: Eukaryota > Viridiplantae > Streptophyta > Magnoliopsida > Dioscoreales > Dioscoreaceae > Dioscorea > Dioscorea zingiberensis. The sequence continues at coordinate 63,433,902 of CM048818.1, forward strand.
AAGCCGTCACGCAAGTGTGAACTAACACAGGATCGAGTTGCTCCGCTTATACAAGTCCTTGACTTTCCACATGGGGGCGTTTGTCGTCTTTGTCAAAAAAAAAAGAAAAAAAAAAGAGATTCATTTAGAATAAGTTCTCCATTCAGACAAAGGGAATTACCAAAAAAACAAAGCAAAAAATTGATGCTCTAAAATGGAATTGTGACCGTCAAGGAAGAATTTATGACCAGAGCATGAGAATGACATGTTCTTCTCTTGTAAATGCTATAAATATGGAGACGATAAACATCAAAGCATAAGAAAACCCATATAGAGTTGAAGAGAGGCCTTACATAAGGAGAAGAATCACTTTGATGGCCAAGACGACTTGCCTGTACTCTATTGTGAAGTTTTGGAGTCTTTCGATCTTTGGATGTTAATTTGTGTTTTTCCAATTCTTCATTTGGAACACCGGCAAGTTGTCTTGCCAACTGAGCGGTTCTTATCTCATGCTAGGCCTACTCTTCTTATTAAACATGCATCAATCTGGATCTACACATATGAAAGAGGTATACTGTATACACTCATATTTTTTTATATGCATGCATGCATGTGTGTTTATATATCTGAGTATTTGTGTTGAAAATAAAAGAACAGTAAATAGCGAAAATTTGGTTTGAAGATCATAATATTCTTTTTACCAACTTTTATAAGTTAACTACCGTACTCTCTCATAAGGAGTGGTTGAGGGATTGAAGCACACCCGAAACATACTTCTGGTTTGTGTGCATCTATCAAAAAAATACAAATAAAAATAACATCCTTTATTTATTGTATGTCTCTCACCGGAGAATGAAAATGTTGTCCAAATCATCTTGCATTCCATTAGACAATATTTAAATATGTGAAGTTCAAATAATTAGCTTAATTTAAGTCTAAGTAAGTATATGGTCTCACTGTCTAATTAAAATTCAACCTACTGAAGAGGATTGAAACTCATTGTTTCATGAATTATTTTTTGAAAATAATCTAGTATACCTTACTTTTAGGTTGTTTTGTTTTGTTTTATTTTGTTTTCTCTCACGCGTCCAAATTCCTCATACTCAAATGATTTCAACAAAAGGATGTTGGGGCAAGAATGCATAGCCTTATTAATGGGTCATTTGCTAATATAATTTTTTTTATAATTTTTTAGCTCATGGCTATTTTATTTATTAAAATGGTCTTGAGCCTGCCTAATCGGCATCCAAAGTGTAGATGCTGACTAGGATTAAAAATAATATTTAAATAATTTTAGTGGTATTAATGAAAAACATAATATTTTACAATTAAACACTTTTTTTTTTCTGAAGTACTCTAGAGCTAAATAATCTTTGAAAGACCGTTTAGCTTCAAAGAGTGTGTTTTGGGTTGCTCCATAGAGCAAAATGATCTTTCACAAACGTTTTAGCTTCAGAAATAAGGTCTATAGAACTAAACGACATTTCAAATGTTGTTTTAGCTCTAGAGAGTGTATCGTCTTAGAGTGCAGCCACCGAGGACAAGGAGGGAGAGGGGGCGTTGGACCTGTCATCCTTTGGAGTGCAGCCGCCGGTCGTCGGAGGGGAACCTGGGAGGGGTTATACGGCCAATAAGTCTCGGGTAAGTCTCTGATCTTGCTCAGTAACTTCCTGTTTTCTCAGTTTATAAGCATGAAGTATGTGAGCATGTATCCAATTAAGCTTGTGAGGAGAGGGCCTTGAATTTCTATATTGTTTCAAGCATGAGTTTAGAATAATAATTGTCTCTCCTTTGGTGTGATAGAGAGGAACTAGGGTGGTTGTCCACCGGGAATATTAGAGAGTGTTGAGGATTTGGTTTTGAATAGAACCATGGGTATTATATAAGTGAGTCATAGTAGTTGCATGTGGGCTGTGGGAGTGTTTGTTTTCTTGAGGGTTGTAATCTTCAAGATTGGATGTTCTGAGTTTAATAGTTTCTTTGTTTGAGGTTCCTCATTAGATGGTGTTAATGAGAGCTTTCATAGGGATGAATATGTGTATCTGAGCACCATGGAGTTAATTATAATGATAGCAAGAGTGGGTTACTGTTTGTGTGATAGAGATGATGGTCTGTGGTGGATATCTGATCGGTAATATAGAGGTTTAGGTCCTTGTATTGACTTGGTTTTAGATGGGTACTGAAGTACAGTCATGATGCATGAAACCATATGAGTTATAGGATGGGTTCTTCTAGGGTTGAGTAAGGGTATCCCATGATTTTATGTGGCTGGATATTTGAGTTGTGGTCAGGCCATGTTGTGGAAAAGTGGGTGTATCTGAACCGGTTTTGTGAGGCTGGTGACTACTAGCTCTAGTAATGAAATTTTATAGAGGTTATTGGGCCTTTGGAAATTAATTGAGGAGTTGGTTTGGATGTTAGAGTGGCACAAGTGGAATGATGATTTGGACTCTAACAATTATGTTCACTACAAGAAATGTTACATTTACTCATAGAAATTTTACTCATTTAAATTTAAAGCTAATTTAAAACTTCATATATAGTAATACACTTAGATCTACACGTGAGTATTAAAATAATTTATAGTCATGGTTATTTTATATGTAGTATAGAGATTTTTAGTCACGGATTTTTTTAACCATGACTATAGGTTATATATTATAGTCACGCTTAGATTTATGCGTGAGTATTAAAGTAATCTATAGTCACGGTTATTTTATATGTAACTATAGAGGCTCTTTTAGTCACAGATTTTTTTTAACCGTGACTATAGGTTACATATTATAGTCACGCTTAGATTTATGCGTGAGTATTAAAGTAATCTATAGTCACGGTTATTTTATATGTAACTATAGAGGCTTTTTTAGTCACAGATTTTTTTTAACCATGACTATAAGTTATGTGTTATAGTCACACTAAGATTTATGTGTGATTATTAAAGTAATTTATAGTCGCGGTTATTTTATATGTGACTATAGAGGGTTTTTTTTGTCATAGATTTTTTTTTTACCGTGCCTATAGGTTATATATTATAATCACGCTTAGATTCATGCATGAATATTAAAGTAATTTATAGTCACGGTTATTTTATATGTGACTGTAGAGGCTTTTTTAGTCACAATTTTTTTTTTGTCCCTAAGTAAAGATTATATATTAGTCATGTTTAGATTTATTTGTGAGTCTTGAAGTAATTTATAGTCACAACTATTATATTTTTAATATACTTAAAATAAAGAAAAAATCTGTTTCATTTTCTTCAATTTTTTTTTCACTAAGAAAAACTCATAATTATTATAGTTGGAGGTGGATAGTATAAGCCTGATTAATTAAATAAAAATTTATTAAGTATTAATTAATTTAGATTAATTAAGTGGGAGATACCGGACAAAGGTTTGAGTCTCAGTAAAGTAGATCTGGTTGGGTCAAAGTCGAGAATTTTGGATCTAGTTTGGTATGGGACAAACCTTGTGATGCTACATTACGCTCGTGACCACTAGAATCATTGAAGCCAGACTTCCCGAATCATGGTTGATGAATTTTTCTAGAGACACATGTGATGTTATAATAGCCCATGTGAGTATATAGTGGGAAGATAAAATTAAATGAATGTTTAATTTATTTTAATATAGTAGAATGAGGAATAATCGTGATTAAATGGGCATGTGATAAAATCTAAGAAATTTAATGGAAGAATATATATTATATGGTTAATGGACTAAAGTGGACTTAGGGCTATAAATCAAATTGAGATCCCTTCTCCCTTTCTTCACTTTCACGATCCCCTTTCCCCCTCTCTTCTCCTTCCTTTTCTCTCCCTTACTTGCCGTAGCGACCGCCGTAGGCGGTCTCCATGCGCCTTGATGAGCGACCCATCCTTGTCCGCTCGTACGGCCAGGCAAGGCACCACTGCGACCTCCGTCGGATCTCAATCTCAATCGGATCTAAATCTCCTCCGATCCGGTGATCCTTCAACCCCTTATCCTCTTCCCCTCTCTCTCTCTCACCATTTCGTAGATTCGCGATAGGGGGTGCGTAGCGTCGAAGGTGCGTAAGTGGTGGCGTGAGAGAGAGCCAAGGCGATCGGCCAATGTCGCGGTCTGGCCTTGAGGAGACAATGGCGGATCCGCGAAAAAGAACATCTTATCGGCGACCTAGCTCCTCGGTGCGTCGAGGAGCACGACTATGACACCCACAAGGTTGGATCTCCCGGTGGTATTCATTGTCGTGATCCAGTCGGAGATCCGGAGTTGAAGAGCAAACCCCAACGATATTTTCGTGATCGAGTTCACCCTTACGTTCGCAGGTATTCATTATGAAATTATGATATGATCCATTGACAATTCATTAGATGGATTGTAGAATTCATAGGTAAAGTTCAGATTGACGCACAAAATGAGAAAGAACTTCAACTATTTATTGTATGAACTACCAATATTACTTGCATACCATAGCATATTTCAGTCATCTATTATGTCATTGTCTTCCTGCAAGATTTTGTACTGGCAAAGGCATTTGCAGGTGAGGTCTGTGGTAGCAGAACTGCGGGGCCACAATCATATTAAACTAAGTATGGATTCATTCCCTTTTGCTTTTTATGTACTTGATTTATTGGTTATCGAGGTGAAAATTTCTTTGATTGTGCCATTTACTCCTAGACAATAAATTTGCGATTATTTTCTTTTTAGTACATTCTTAACTTGGAAAGAATTTTTGGTTATCTTGAGATATTTCTGCTAAATTTGAGTGATTTCTAGTAGTTGGGTTTTATTTTTAAATTTTGCAGGAATCAGCATGAATTTTTGGCTAGTGATTTCAAACTTATAACCTAAAAATGTCATTTAAAGCAATAATTGGATATTGTTCAATACTTGATCATTTTAATTGTTTTGATTTAGTGTAAGACATTAAGAGTTTCTTGTCTAATGTATTTATTATAGATATCCACACTTATAGTTTTATCTGATTTTTTATTCTTTTGCAATATTCTATCATTGTCTTACAGTCATTCTTTATATGCTGCAGAATGGTTGACATGTGCATGTGTTTGGGACCTTTGAGTTCTTCTCCCTTCCTGGGAATTGAGCAGTTACCACAATTTCCAAATTTATAACAGTTGCTTGGTCTAGCAGTTGTTGGTGGGGTTGTGGATCTGGGCAATATTGTGGAGCTACATGTTATCCAAACTTCAACGTCTATTGCCCCTCTTGGTTGGACAGGTATTCCTGGCAATAATCATGCAGAACCTTTGAAAGTTGATATTATTGGTCATGGTCTACATTTGTGCACTCTTGTCCAAGCTCAAGTAAATGGAAACTGTTGCATCTGATATATCATATAATAATTTGCAAAAATTTCTTTGCAATTCACTTTTATATATTACATCACATTAGATTGTGAGAAGATGAGAGAGACAAGAAACAACCCAATCACATAATCTCAATTAATATGTGCGTAGGGGTTGTTTAATAATGGAATTGGGTTGTGTTCTCTAAGGATTGTCAGAAACTGGAGTCCATCTCTAGAGGTTGTGCTCTTTATGGATAATAATGTTGGTTCACAACTGTCCAATCCAATAATAAGTATGAATAAATCTTATATATTCAAATTACTCTTTCTGTTCATAATCATTTTTGAAATAGTTTTTGAACCAAAATGGAAGTAGATCAAGTAGGAAAAAATCTTCATTTTGAATATGTGCTGCATAGTGTATTTGATTTGCATGCTTGGATCTTCAATTCTAATAGTTTTTTAAATTTAGTTTGGGAAGCTTTGTGCCCAAATCCCTAAAGTTGTGTGATGATTACTTGAGAGAAATATCATAATCTGTTGTGCTTGCTTTTGGATGTTTGTAACAAAGCATATTGTTATTTAAATGGTTGTTTTTGGGTAAAATTGTATTAATAAGAGACATTTACTTCTGTTTGTAGGGACCTTTAGCTTTCTACAAAGGTTTTGTTCCAAATTTCGGTCGGTTAGGAAGGATCATGGAATGTGATCATGTTCTTAACTTTGGAACAGGTAATATCCACTTCTAATATTATCTCGAATTAGGTGCTTGCTTATGAAAACATTGATCCCTTTTTTGTTCACCTACAAGAGAGCATCTGTTTGTAGTGTAGCAAAGGCCTTCTTATTCTTCATGACTCAATAATGCATTTAAATCATCGCAGGTGAAAAAACTTTTTGCAAGGGAGGTGCCAAATCGACCTACCCTCCAGAAAAGCAGCACAAAGGAGTGGAACTCTTGATGAAGTTTTTCAGTTAATTTTCCCTTGCACCAAACGTTGACAAGAGCCTATCAATTTTCTTCATTAGAGAGATGTAATCAATTTTCTTCACCAGAGAGGTGGGTTTATAAAAGGCATCAGAGTAATAATTATGCTTAGTTCTCAGTGTTTCGTTTGATGAACTCTATGCGGCAATAAAATTCATTATTGAACACTTGCTCTTCTTGTTGTTGTTGTTGTTGTTGATGATACTCTATTATCACGATATATTTTATTCATGTATAATATCCATGTGCAAGAGTAAACGGAAAAAAATAATTATTTGAGTGAAAAAAATAATAATATTTGTCTTTACTCATGCATAATGTCCGTGAGTAAAAATAAAGAAAAAAAAAAATTCTTATTTTTACTCACACATAATATTTGTGAGTAAAAAATAAAAAAATAATAATCATTATTTTTAGTCACGGATGATATCCGTGAGTAAAAGTAAAAGAAAGGTAATAGACACTACTTTTATTCACGCATGTACAAGCGTGAGTAAAACCTAAAAAATCTATTCTCACGGAATTTTTCTGTCACAATATGGCTATACCGTCATGCGTTTTTAGCGCCGGTATAAGGTTTTTTTCCGTGAGTAAAAATATTTCGATCTATACTCACGCTTATGAACACTTTTACTCACGCTTATGCTGGCGTGAGTAAATGTAACATTTTTTGTAGTGGTTATTAGGTAGTAACTTACTGGCTTTGTGAAGATGATTTAAATTTTAAAAGATTAATGTAATTGAGTTTGAATCATATGTGATGGCTGGATACTACAAAGGATAGTGATTCACTATAGTATCTTGGCTGGGCTTAGTAGGGACAATATTGGAGGTTAGTCCAGTCCTTGATGAGCATGATTAAAATGTTTTAAGGGTTGTTCAGGGACCAAAGTTTAATGAAATAGTAAGAGGTGCCCCATGGGTACCCTCAATCCTTGTGAGGATGGGTAATGAGTTTTTGTTTGGTACGTGGAATAGGCTTGGGTGACAATGTTGGAGAGTGAGTGGAGGACCGGATGAGGTGTAGCTTGCCAAGAGTATTTAGAGAATCTTAAGCTTAGTCATATTGATTGATTAGGTTGGCGCTAGGGAAACCAAGTAAAGACATGTGGATTGGGCTTATTTAGTGCTGGAAATATGGGCCAATAATTCAAGTAAACTGATTAGGTACAGTTCAAACTCGACTTGGGTTCAACCATGATTAATTAGGTTAGAGTAGTTGAAGTTAAGGAGGGACCTTCTGTCTGGTTGTCCCCTTCGAGGGACAGTTGGGCAGCCTGTAGAACCCCGATAGGGTCGAATAAGGTACCGTTGGAAAGATGAGCAGTTCTTTGGGACTGCGCAGTAATTTCAGGAATTTCGCTTTAATGTTGTTATTAATATTAATAGCCCATTTTGTGTCGGGGATGGTATTGAGTTGTGATTGTCACTACCAGATATCGACGTGGATGTGTCGGGAGGAGATTCCATGGAACACCAGGCTTAGTGATTACAGGTAAGTACACTTGCCTCGTTCCCACCCGGCTTCGGGTTTTCTTGGATTTGTTTTTGATTTTGATTCGTGATATCATACTTGGATATGATTTAGATACATGCATGTATTTTTATGATTTGGTTGGATTCTGGTGCATGTATGTTTGTTTTCGGGATGTTGGCATCCCTAGCTTTGGTTTGTCTTCCGCCCAGATTTAGTGGAGCAGGTGAGCTCCGGATTTTCGAGGAAGCGTTAGGGGCCGGGACACCACGGCGTTCCGGCATTCTGGCCAGAGGGATAGTACTGCAGTTGTCCCACTTGACCGATTAGGTCGATCGACCATGTCAACATGAGAGAGAGGTGGCGCTCACCGTGGGCGGATTTGTCGTCGGCGGTGATCTTTGTGGGATAAGTCTTGTGGGATGATCTTTTAGAAGGACACAGTTAGGATAGGGGTCCGTGCCTTTGATTCTTCCTTTGTGGTAGACCCCTAGGATTCCAAGATATGGGACGTTGGTCCCACTGTTTGTTGATTGTATTGTGATATGTTTGTTCATATCCCATTCTCTGTGTTCCTCGCAGGGTACTTACTGAGCTTTCCTTTTGAAAGCTCATTCGTTTGTTTTCCTCTTTTTCAGGTCCTCAGGAGTAGGAGGGGTGATCTAGAGGGATTGCACGAGGGCAGGGCATTGCTGAGGTTGAAGACCTCTTCCTTTATTTTTATTGTGAGTGAGGCATTGTAGGACCCGTTGTCCAGATATTGTAGGGCATGTACTCCCAGACTTGATTATTTTGCGACTCTGATTTTATTTTTATTTATTATGAATTTGTTTTTGTTATCTGCTCTTGTTACTTAGGCCTTGTATTCGAGCGGGGCTCGTCTTCACTCGGGTACGGCCGGTCTGTGAACGTGCCCGAGGTCCCGGGATCCGGGTCAGGGCGTTACAGTCTTAGCTCTCTAGAGCTAAGTGTCACATCCCCGTTCAAGTTGGCTCGAAAATTTCCGGAATTCTTTGGAGCGGAGCGGAGGTGCCTAGAAGGATCTAGAGTTGGATGGACTCAACTTAAATCTGGAAGGTTCTAGAGATAACTAGAATTATGTGGCACGCTGTAAGATATAACTTGAAGTGTGAATAACTTCTTGTATATTCTAGAACTAGGAAGAATATAGAATATTATAGAGTGGTGGTGCCACTCTATAAATAGGCCAAAGAGCCCCCATTTATAATCATCCTTAGGAATTCGAGTAATAGAAAACTTCCTTGAAAACTCTCTTGAGTTCTCTACTCTAAAATCTCTAAGTTTCTCTTAGCCTCTTTGGGAGAATTTCGGGTGAAAGGTAGGCTTAGTGCAACGGACTGCACTAAGTACCGCATGTTGTCTAGTAGAAGAGCTAGGAAGCGTGACATAAGGCCATTTAGCGGATAAAAATCTTAAGAGGTCATCAAACTATACCCATATTTCACTTTAGGTACTAAAATTCAATTTGTATCTTTTTGGTCACCATATTCTATTTGATTTCAGCAGGAAGGTATTACAGGGAAACTGATGATAATTATATGACGTGGCCGCTGGATTAGCCATGTGGAGGGTATTAAAATCCAAATTTACAAAAATCCAAACTAATTGAACAACATTTGAACCTTGATTTCGAATGTTATTCGTTTTGACTTTGTTGAAATCGAGTTTCAAATGTTGTTTTTTCTCTCCAAATGTTGTTCAATTAGCTAGGATTTCAGTAAATTAGGATTTCAATACACTCCATGTGGCTAATCTTGTGGCCACATGAGATAATTATCGTCGGTTTCCCTCGGGTACCCTCTCACTGAAATCACATAGAAGTAGGGTGACCAAAAAGATACAAATTGAAGTTTGGTACCCAAATTGAAATATGGCATAGTTTGGTGACCTCTCAAGATTTCTTCCCGCCGTTTAGCTCTAGAGATGAAGTTATTGGAGATCTTTGAAAGACTGTTTAGATCTAAAGATGAAGTTATGGAAGAAATCATCCATTTCATGAAAAGGAAAGGTGGGGTAATATTCAAAGTCGACTTTGAGAAAATGTTTGACTCAATCGACTGGGATTTCCTCCTGGAAATCCTGGGTTTTGGCCATCGATGGATTGGATGGATCAGGAAGATCCTTAGTTCATCAAAGTCAAACTTTCTAATCAACGGATCCCCGAGGGGGTACGTCAGGCACCGGAGGGGTTTGAGACAGGGTGACCCATTGTCACCTCTGTTGTTCATCCTCACCATGGACGTCCTCACCACAATGGTGAAGCACGCAATGCGCGAATCTATGTTTGAGGGGTTCCATGTCGGTACAACGGAAGGGGAACAAATCCGGCCTACGCTTCTGGCGGACGACCTCGATTCTCGGTAGCGTGGAAGAGCAGCGACTTCCAAACGCTGAAACTCATTTTCAATCTGGTCGAGGGGATGTCAGGGCTTAAAATCTACCGGAGACAGCGGCAAGAGACCTCACAGCTATAATGGGGCGCCTGCACCCGCTCCCTATAGACTACCTCGGCATCCCGCTTGTTGGGGGTCGGCCAAGGAAGGAGGACTGGAACAAACTCATCCAAAAGGTCAGGAGCAAGCTGGCCTCTTGGAAAGGACGTTTACTGTCAATGGGAGGTCGGATCACCCTAATCAATTCGGTCCTAGAAGCAATCCCGAATCATTGGATTGGATGACAATATATAACCTCCCCATCTGGGTAATCCGGCGTATTGAAGGCATCTGGAGGGACTTCCTTTGGAAGGGAACAAACCCTGAATCCAAGGCATACTGTCTGGTAAAGTGGGAGATGCTAACCAGACCCAAAGATATGGGGGGTTGGGGTATCCTCGATCTGAAAGCTTTCAACAAAGCACTCCTGGGCAAATGGTGGTGGCGACTCTTGAAGAGACAGACTGGCATCTGTGGCAGGATTATCTTGCATGCCTACTACAGGAATTGACAATACACAAGCATCAGTCAAGTCAAGCATCATTTTTCTGGAAAGGGGTAATGGCCCAAAGGGACCTCATGATGGCTAATATTGTGGTCGTCCCTGGAACCGGGGGATCCATCAGAGCCTAGTTCGACATCTGGTTTAATAGGCATAGCCCATGTAGGCAGTTCCCAGAATTTCAGACGCTATGGATGAAGGCGGACCACCCTCGGCCCGTGAGGTACCGGCATCTCCAGTTAGGGTTTCTGCCGCTTTCTCGCGGGACCCCGTCGCATGTGAGCATGGGAATTGTTGCAAGGGCTTCAAGAGCGCCTTACACAACAAGACGTGCATCGTGAGGATGCCTGGTCCTGGAGGCTCACCTGCACATGGGAATTCACGGTCAAATCCATTTACCTCTTTCGTATCGATGGAGGAACGAGGAGCAATATACCAACATCCTTTTGGAAGCAGGCGGCCCCAGGAAAAGTTAATCTCTTTGCCTGGTTAGTGTGGGAAGACAAGCTACCCACGATGCAAAATCTCTGCAAGAGGAATTGGCAAGGAATCAGATCGCCCTGTTATCTTTGCGATGACTAGGTAGAGACGACTGACCACCTATTCACCCAATGCCCATACACGAGGGGGATATGGCGACACTACACACAACTGCCGGGGATCGCGATGTAAAATCCGAGGATTTTAGGAAATTATTTGGTTGATTAAAGGAATTTTTCACAAGCTGGAAAATAATTGTACTTTATTAGAAAAGGAAGGTTAATTGAAAAATCTCTTAATTTGGTATCATTGAGGACCTATCGGAAATTTCAAGAAAATAGGAGGGTTGAAATAGAAAGTGCCCTCACAAGAATAAAGACATGTACGTGAATTTAAAGATAAGAAGGGGGTTATGTGCAAATATAAAAAAATAGAAAAAAATCGGATGAGATGAGATAATACTTTCATATATTCATATAAATCTATATTTAAATCTTAAAGATGATTTGAAAGGTGTGATGTGATATTTTTATATATATATACATATGAGTAAGGATAGGAGGGGCGTGTATGGTTTCATGATAACATGTTATTTATTTATATATGTAAATATATAGAGACCTATATGGTTATGTGTATAGAGAGATGTAGAGACAGTTATAGAGAGAGAGAGAGAAAGAGATATGCTTGGGATTCTCTTTAAAACAAAATACGTAGAGAGAGAGTGAGAGAGGCATGCACGTGAAAATCAACCATGTTCCATATTACAAGTTGTCAATGGCCCAGATTAAGTGCTATTTTGCAATCCAATGGTTGGCAGCTAGTTGAAGTGGGAAAAAGCGTGAATGCAGTGGCGAAGCCACGTAGGGGCCAGGGGGGGCACGTGCCCCCCCTGGATTTAAAAAAAAAAATTAATATATATATATATATATATATGTGTGGGCCCCACTTTTTTTATAATATATAATATATCTATAAAAAACAAAACAAATACACTCTCATAAGTCATAATCTTTCTGTCTCCCCCAATTCTCTCTCTATTGTCTTGATATTTATGATTTTATCCCTATTCTTCTTCAATTTTTATTTTTTACTTTTCCACTTATATTCTATAATCATAACCATTTAATCATCTAAAATAGGGTTTTTAGGGGTCAAATAGAATAAAAAGTAATTCATTCATCTTTATATATGTTTAATTTTATTTTATTTAGTTAAAATCATTACTTTAAATAGATATTTGATTTTAAGTTTATATTTTGATAATTATCAATAAAAATAATTATTTATGAATATATATTTTATAATTTTTTGTTAAATTTATTTATAATTAGTTATATAAGTTTTGATTGTAAATACATGCTTACTAAGTATTTGATAAAATACCTAGAATTAACTTACTAATCAAATATTAAGTTCTATAAAAATACCTATAAGTTGTATATCCCATATTTTATCGATTACTAATATTATCATTAATTTTGTCTGGTTCTATGACCGCTATTGAAAGAATATTTTCTGGAATGTATTTTGTGAAGACCACGTTGCGTAATCGTATTGGAGATCAATGGTTGAATGACAACTTAGTTATTTTCATTAATATTTTTTTTTTATCATATTAATAATGAAGTTATTATGCGACGTTTTCATAACATGAAACTCGTTGTGGAAACCTTTAATTTTTTTTTATTAAGTTTAATATTTTGATAATATATTTTGTATTGTTAATTTTATCGAAAAATTTTTATGGTGCCCCCCTTGACTTTATATCCTGGCTTCGCCACTGCGTGAATGTGATGCATATTCATATAGAGAGATATATATATTTATCTTCTAGAGAGAGAGTTATAAAAAAAAGAAATATCTATATTAAAACTTGTATAAAGAGAGACACCTAGAGAGAGATCCAAGCTTGTTAATGGTCTTACGAGGGATAACACATCTTGGCCACCGTAGAAGGTTTTAAACCATGAGATAAACCCAATCCAAGATACGAACCTTATCCATAACTCTCCGCCCGGCGCCTATAAGAAGAGAGGCAAATCACGGAACCCTAGTATCTTTTCTCGTTTGTGGACCAACGCCAACGGGGCCGGGCGGGAAGAGATCACCGGGCGTCGCCCGAACCACCCGGATGCTAGTGAGTTTTCTTAGCCTACGCTGCTCGGTTTAAAAGTGATTAGATCAATGAACTTCGATTAAGCGTGTGTGGCTTTCTTGATGATAGAAAGAGTTTAGCAGGGCTTTTTAATCCAGGTTTAACAGTTTAACTATATGCATGCATGTTCAGAGGGGCTTTGTTTGGACAGAGGCTATTTAAGAGGAGTCTGTGATGATAGTAACACATGAATGAGGTGTTGGGTTCATGGTAGTTTAGCATGGCTGGTAGGTGCTGGTGTTCCGTCTAAGATAAGACAGGAGATTATCGGGTTTTGTTAGGCTAATGTGCATGCTTAGTATGGTTGAAGAGGAGTTCTGATTACTAGTTGGCTGAGATTCATTAGAGGATTGATCATGATATGTGTTGATAAGAATTCAAGGATGAGTTGAATTTTCATATGAGTGAGTTTGGTGAGCCTGGTATTTGGTTATTCGTGGTCAGTTTTGAGAATACAATGGTTGTTCTTTTTGAAGTTCTGAGGAGCTGTGATTTGGAACAGAATCATGTGTGAGGTGAGGTCTTGGGGGTTCATTGATATGTTTTGTGGGATCATTGAATAGGGATGTGGATGAACTCCAAGGAGGCTCACAGATGATGTGACAGAGGCATGGTCTGGATGGTCTCGGGTCTGGGTTGAGTGATTAGTACCTGGTTTGGACTTTTGATTTTCTGGTGTTAAAAGATTTAATTAAAGAAAATATTATAAAACATAGTTGAGTTTTATCAATTGTATAGTAGTTGATGGTTAGTCAACATAGAGGTTGAGGGTTCATTGGACTAGTGACCTGATTCATGGATTTATTCTTAATTAATATTCTTTGTTTGGGTTTACTGTTATGAGATATATATTATCTCATATATGAGATATAGATATATATATGGTTGTTAGATATAGTTTAGATTACATATATCTTGTTTAGTCCCACATTGGTTATTTATCTTTGGTATACATGTTCTTAAGCACATATATAGGCCTCTATAACGTATATTCAAAAATATATTATATGATTCTCTTTATAACCTTTCTCTTAACATGGTATCAAGAGCATATGTTTTGAATCCTCCTAAAATAAATTTTTTCTTTGGGGCCGGGTCCCTCTCAACCCGGCCCCAACCCCAACCTGTCAGATTCTTTGCTCCTCTGTCCATTTCTTTGCTCATGTTGCTCAAGGATCTTCTTTGGTTTTTCTTCCCGGATCTTTTTCCCAGGATCTTCAGAGTTCAGCCAACCCCCCAATTTGTATGTTGTTGCTCCTGCATTTCTTTCGCTTTACTCAAGGATGTTGTGCCCGTTCAGGGCTTCCCCTCACCCGTCTTCTCAGATCTCCCCAACTTTGTCAGATTCGCTTCTATATACCCATTCTTTGCTCATGTTGCTCAAGGATGCCGCTCCGATTTTCTCCGGCTTTTCTCAGATCTTCTTTTTCGGATCTTCTTTGGTTTTTCTTCCCGGATCTTCCCGGCTTTTCTTCCCGGATCTTCCCAACTTTTCTTCCTAGATCTTCCCCGCTTTTCTTCTCGGATCTTCCCGGCTTTTCTCCGGATCTTCGCGGTTTTTTTTTTCTTCCCATATATTACAGGCTTTTCTGCCAGGATCTTCCCCGATTTTCTTCCCCGATATTCTAGGATTTTCTTCCCGGATATTCATGGGTTTTCAACCCGGATCTTCCTGGCTTTTCCGAATATTCTCGGCTTTTCTTCTCGGATTTTCTCCGGATCTTTTGAAATCGGATCTTCTCCGATCTTCCCGGATCTTTTGAAATCGGATCTTCTCCGATCTTCCCGGATCTTCTCCGGATCATCCCGGATCTTCTTGACTGGCTACTTCTACACCGACGACCACCACACGGCCCTGTCCGCGAGGCTCTTTCTTCTCTCTTGGTGATCACCACACGACCCTTTTGACGGGATGTTTTGTTGGGCTCTCTGTTGGCGGCTTCTCACTTTGCTCCTGTTACATTGCATTGATTAGGCGGTCTCCCGCCCGCTATCTTCCATCGAGGTCCAGTTCGATTTCCTCACCAAGACTCAAACACGCGCCTTTCTGATTTCTTCTCCCGGGCGACCACTTGTAGCGGCCACGCCTCAGCCGGTGATCTGATTATCCAAACTCAAGCCTCTTGATCCACCTTGAGTTTGAGGGGGGGTGTTATGAGATATATATTATCTCATATATGAGATATAGATATATATGGTTGTTAGATATAGTTTAGATTACATATATCTTGTTTAGTCCCACATTGGTTATTTATCTTTGGTGTCTATGTTACTAGCCTATATATAGGCCTCTGCTGTATATTCAATAATATATGATATGATTCTCTTTATAACCTTTCTCTTAACATTTACAACAAAGATGAAAGAGATGAGGGATGTTATGATTTGGATGTATTGAGTGGCCGGTGTATAGAATAGATTCCATGATATTATGTGGATTATTTCCTATTGACTGGAGGATTTGTATAATTACATGATTTTATGTAAGTATGTTATTAAATTGGAGAGCTTAATTGTCATCTTTGGGATTGATTGGTCACTGGTTCGTTGCTACTTGATTAATATGCAAGCAAAGGAGCAAGTTTATTGTAATTAGGCTCTTTGTGATTAAAAGGTGATCCAGTTGGTTGGGATTCAAATAAGATCAGTGTTGGATTGTTCTATATGGGCTTTGGGCCGGACTTGTGGTCTCAATTAGGAAAGTTAAGCAAATTATTTGAGTGGTGAGGTTAAAAAAGATAAATTGGGTTTATTTAATGGGTCGGGCCCATTTAGTTGCATGTGTTATAGGTAATGATCTTAATGAACGCTCGTGCATATATTGAGTTTGGACTCATGCTTACCAGATATCGACGGGGGGCGTTGAGCTTCGTCGGGACAGATACAAAGCATCGGTTGGATTTCGATTAGAGGTAAGTTACCTACGCCTCGATTTCCGCCCATCCTTGGGTTTTCCTTGTTTTTGTTATTGCTATTTATTTTAGCATGTTTTTTTTTTTGAGCTTACATTGTGGATGCATGCCGCATTACCTATATTTGCTTGTGTTCCTTCTTTTGTATGTGCATGGTTGAGAGCTAGAGTAGAGTATTTTTATTGCTTGTATGCTCGTTGGACACGCCTGGCGATTGGTAAGACTTGGCGGCAGTGGATACATGGTCACCGTGTCTTGCCAGCGGTGGCGTGCTTCTCCGGGCGATTCATTTTCGATTCGATTGGGCCAGCTCAAGAGAGTGGGCGTTCGGTGAGAACACCGGCGTCTCACTGATGGTTCCGTCTTGCGGGGAGGATACTCAAGCGGTCCCTACAGCCGATTAGGGCGATACACCGGCCGTGTTAACACGTAAGAGAGAGGTAAGCCTACCAGGTAGGCATGAAAGAGAGTTGATTTCCAGTGAGGTAATTTGAAATTTGTGAGGAAAGCTTTGGTGTCATTGAATCTATTCTTGGAATTCCATTTCGGGCCCGAGGGCCAGTGTTTGACTAGGAGTTCTTGCTTTGATTGTTCTCTGGTAGACTCCTAGGATCTGATTGTTTGATGATTCATTGATTATGACATCATGTATCTCTTATTGTGCTCACATCTTTGAGATTCCACGCAGGGTACTTACTGGGCTTTCCTTTCGAAAGCTCACTTCACCTTCTTTTTCTCTTCCAGGTTAAGAGGAACAGATGACTCAGGGTTTGGAGCTGCGCATGGGACTGGGATAGGTTGGAGAGGTCCGAGGACCTCAGGTTGTGTGAGAGTTTCACTTGTAGGACCCTTATAGGGCCTGATTTTGTATAGAGCTTTGTAGGGTACCTGGAACCCTTCATGATTTTTAATTCCGTTGTATAACTCTGATATTGTTCTTTATTATTAATGAACATTTGATTATTATTGTTATCTGCTTATCATTTTTAGGCCTTGTATTCGAGTGGGGCTTATCTCCACTTGGATACGTAGATCTGTCCGGCGTTCGAGGGTCCACATGTAGCAGGGTCGGGCGTTCTGATGTGTCTATGCGCCCGACCGGATCCGGAACCTCGCGAGACGCGTCTGACCGGCGTACCCCAATTGGAGGCGAGGGCTCCACTCGGATACAAGGCCTATATGATAAAGAACAGATAACATTTTTCCATTAATAACAAGAGTTACAAAGCGGAAAATTGAAATTTAAAAAAAATACACTATAGGCCCTACAAGGGTCCAAAAATAAAGTAAAAGGTCTCTTTCTCTCTACAAGGTTTGTGATCCTCGAACCTCAACGCGCAGCTCCTGAGACGGTAGACACTATTCTCTTAATCCTGAAAAAGGAAATCAAGAAGAATGAGCTTTCGAAAGGAAGCTGAGTAAGAAGTTCCCCATGAGGGGATCTCAACAAAGCTAGTCAATATAATCAATAAATATAAGAACAAGCAACCGGGACTACGCCCGCACAATCAAGAAACCTAGGAGTCTATCAGAAATATTCAAAACAGCACTCCTTGCCAAACACTGGCCCTCGAGCCCAAAGTGGAATTTCAAGAGCTTGATTTGATGGCCTTAAAACTTTTCCAGTCGACAAATTTCATTTGGAAATCAACTCTCTTTTCATACCTCGGTAGCGCCACCTCTCTCTCTTACGTGTTAACACGGTCAGTGTATCGTCCCACTGACAGGTAGGACCGCCAGAGTATCCTCCCCGACGCGGAACCATCGAGAGCGCCCGAGGGGTGTCCACCGATACGAGCAGCTCCACTCTCTCTTGAGCGTTCGCTCCAGCTGAGAGAAAATGGGCAACCATCCGAAACACGCTCACACAGCGGCCTACGAGACCATGTATCCCGCGGTCAAGTAAGCCTACCAGCACAAGTGTCCAACGAGCATACAAGCAATAAAAATACTCTACTCTAGCTCTCAACCATGCACATACAAAAGAAGGAACACAAGCAAATATACGTACGTGCATGCATCCAATAACAGAAGCTAAAAAAAAAACATGCTAAAATAAATAGCAATAACAAAAACAAGGAAAACCCAAGGATGGGCAGGAATCGAGGCGTAGGTAACTTACCTCTAAAATCACGTAGTTTGGTGTCACATGAATATCCTCACAGCCATCAGCGTAGATATCTGTCAAACACAAGTCCACTCTCAAGACATACTCGTGTGGTTCGTATTGACTATTACCATAAATTAAACCTAGCTTAACCGTCCTAATTAATTAACCACTTAATTAACTGAATGCTTACCTTAATTAAGCCCATAAATTATATTGGATTGATTCCTTTACTATTATTAGCCCATCTTCAACTCATTCAAGCCCAACTGGCCCAAAGGCCCAACTAATAATTCCAACTCCTATACATTCATTGAACCTAAAATCTATTGCTCCAATCTATATCTTTTGAAACTAAACCCAAGTCCAAGCAAGTTAAAGTCTACTAATTATTCATGCATGAGCTTCAGAATTTTCACTAACGCATCTATTTGCCTTTAATTAATCTCCCTTTGACTAACTAGAATACTCAACATCACCTATGAACTTCATCTCCATAGACCAAGCCCTTATCATAACACAACTCTTCCCCTCTAACCACTTTGCAGTGTTGCTCACTTCCTTCAACTCCTCTCAGCTGAGACACCCAACCACAAGCAATCACTAAGAGGAAACACCATCCTCTGATCCACCACCATTAACTAACACAGAGCCATACACACACCATCATCCCTAACATAAGATTACAAAGAAGCCATCTATGCTCAACATCAGGATCTTCAACTTATACCTCGCAACCTCTAACTGTCCAGATTTTATTGGAAACCAAAACATCCAAAAACCCAAGTATTTAATAAAAACCTCACCACTCCCCATTACTACGTACTATTATTTCCACTGTCATAAACTAAAAGTTTTTAAAACCTCCAAACAAGTGCAAATATCCCTCACTTAACTAGATTCGTTCATCACCTTATATGCCTGTATACTTGACAGAGGTTTAATTTTCCCATTCACCACACAAGTTCAACCCCACCTCTCGGACCATCATGTCTACATTAGAGACAAACAAACTCCCATGAAACCTCTGCTACCGTAGTAGTGTAGTACCATTACAAGTGTAAATATATACTATCATGCATATTCATGATTAGTTAGATCTCCTTCTCATATGAACTCATCAACCAACAAAACATGGAACCAATATATATATGTACATATATATATAATCTCCTAAGAGTGCAGGAGCTTACTGAAGTGACGGCATTCGCGGCGCTTCCGAGAAGAAGACCCTGGTGACCGAAGGTGTTGTGCTTTTCTTTGCGCTCCCCTCTCCGTCGGCCTCTTCTTATCCGATGATGACTCCGTTCCCTCTCAATGATGGTTGGGGTTTCTTCAAGCCCCCTCTTATATAGAGCATCAAGGAGATCTCCAATTGATCGGATAACACTTCAAATCCTTGTTTAAACAGAAAATCAGAATTTGGATAACACCACGGCCTTATCTGCTTGGTTGCTTGGCGGCGAAGTCGCGCGCAGCGACGCGCGTTGTTCCTGGCGAGGTGTGTCGCACGCTCGCGCCTCGCGATCGCCGATCTCCACGAATCGGACGGTTGGCAAGAATGCATGAGCATACCACGTGCACATGCATGAGTTCTTGTCCTTTTTAATAAAAAGCCCTTGTATTTGTTTCAATTTATATGTAAGTGAGAGGACGATTTTCTTTTAAGTCCTTTTTTTTTTGTTTTTTTTTTTCAAACTTATCAAATTAACCATTTTTAAAGTATATGTTCTTATTGAATAATAACTATTATTATCTAATAATTTGACTCTTAATCAAATTCTCTCATCATCACAACCAACATAATGTTTATCCATATAACTTCTTTGTAATTTGAAGGTTAAGAACACCATTAATATTTTAATTAAAAAAAATAACTAGAAAACTTTATTTCTGCTAAAATTCCAAAAACAACCCTTGGGAGACTCTCCCTTATTTCCTAACAAGTTATGAAAATAATAAACTAAAATTTAATAAAAGAAAATAAAATCCCTAAAAATTATGGGCTTCACAATCCTCCCCCCCTTGAAAGAATTTCGTCCCCGAAATTACTCATGGTCCTCAACGCCCATACCTGCCTCTTCTCCGGCCTCGGTTGATGCTGGGACTGCTTCAGTAGTCATGTGATAAACTCGCCCGTATGCTGGGGGCCTCTGATTGGAGGAGGATAGTTGATTTGTCCAAGTTCCTTTCCCTTTCTTGTCCCCACCGGGTTGTCCCTGAGTTGGTGCACCGGATTGCCGTGTTGGTGCACCCTGTGTCCCTTGACTAGTCCCTTGCTTGGCCAGATGTTGAGGACACGTCGATCAGCAAGGATCTGGAAGAAGGCCCAAACAACGGGTGGTAACTGCTGGCGATGGCTATCACCTGGAACATATGGTTAGAAAAGAATAGGCGATGTTTCAACAATAAACGACGTGTTTATCAGCGAACCATCCGCTAGGTGGATTTCCTCACCCGTTCATAGATCGACAATGCCCATCCATCCAGACAAACCCTTCTTCATGACCTGAGGACCCTCATCAATCGCAACCTCACCACCAACAGGGAAACACACAATCCGAGGCCCCCAGACAATGATTTTGAAGATGGGCCCCTGATCGGTACGATTAGTGGTCCCCATCACACGGGGGATTGATGAACCGCAAGGGCTTCACCCAAGGCTCTCCTTGGAACCTTTGTACCCACCCCGAGGGGGTTTTGTAGTCTGCTTTCTTCTCTCAATTAAACAAAGGAGGGTGGTTTATCCACTTTTATCAAAAAAAAAAAAAAAAAAACACCCTAGAAATGGTGTTTAAAAAGTTTTTTTTTCATTTAAGCGCTCATAAAAAATTTTGTTTTTTATTTATTTAAATCTTTTTTAAAATTTTAGTTAATTTTTCATTCTAGTGAACATCCAATCAGAAGTAGCACAAAGTTATTTTGACAAATGATTTTGGGCTAAAAAATAATAATTTTTTTAAAAAAATCCATTGGCTAATAGCCCTTTATTAATACAAAAAATGCTGACGAGTGATGATGCTAATCCGTTCTTGAATTTCAGACATGGCTGAAGTCGCTGAACTATCGGAGAAGAAGCTCTCAATCCGGATTGAATTGTCTCTCTCTATTTATCCACCATGCGCTCGGCCATTGCGCTATGCCCACCCCGCTCCCATCCCTTCACCTCTCCCTGGAGCTCCAGGGCGCTCTTTCTTCGTCCCCTGAGCTTGCACTCCAAACGCGCTCTCACTCTCAGCCCCTCCCTTCCTCGGGGGAGTGCCCTTGTTGCCGCCGGGAACAAGCCACGCCACGTTTCCTCGGAACCAGTCTCCAATGCTCGAGGTTCGATTCTCCCCTGATTGCCATTTATTTCTTCTTCTCTTTTGGAGTTTGAATATCTGAAGCTTGGGATCAATTCTTGCCGGCAGATGAGGAACCTGGTGCTGCTGATGAAGAAAGCTGTCCTAAAGGGGTTGGATTTGGGTTGGCTGCCGGCATTCCCGCATGTTTTCACAGCATCCATGGCGAATTTCCTCTTTGGGTATCACATCGGGTTGGTTCTTCTACTCAACTGAATTCCTCATTAGGTGATGTGTCTTGTATTCATGTTTTTCAAAATATATGCTTGATCATAGATATAAACACTAGCGGAAGCATGTGAATGATTTATCTTCCTTAATAGTAGAGAATATGATGCTCACCCTAAGTGTGGATATAACTATATAAGATCAAAGATCTGATTGAGGATTAGCTTAATATAATATAGATAACATATTAATATGTCTAAGACCCAAACTGGCTTGGTTAGGCATAGATTGTGTTGTCCAAATTACATCACTTTTTATAGAATCTCAGGGATCAAATCATGTGCAAAGGATTTGACAAGGGATCATGTCTATGCTTATATCCTCTGTGTTGAGAAGTGATATAGTATTGCATCAAGCTAGATAAACTCACCCAATTGGTGCGTCTATGCTGTGCAGAGGAAGCATGCTAAGCATGAAGATTTTGATTGCTAATTTGCACTTCTGAGACAACCTGTTGAATGTCCATGAGGTGAATTTCTTGTGATGGAATACGTGGTTAAATATTTGGTTTAACAGCAGTTGTTCCCATAAGATGATCACTTTATTCCAGGATCTCCTCTCTACTCTTCCTGTATCAACAGTGGAACTTTCTCTAATGCTATTTCTTGTCCATAAATGAGATATGCAATGGGTGTTGGCCTCTCTTGTTCTCCATCCTAGATTGCAATATCCATTGTACAGGGTGGCAAGAGATTTGTTGAACCATCAAATTTGCTTGTAGTCAATGTCCTAGAGCTGGATGCCAGTTTCTGTTTATAACCTTGTAATCTTGTCCTGTATCTTGAATCATTTGCACATTAGATTTGAAACTTATAGGGCTGAATCCTAGTTAATCTACTGAAATTCTGCTTTAAGGTAGGTCTCATCTCACCAATTATTTTTAAGGTATTACTTTTGGCTGAAGTTTCTTGCTCAGGGATTAGTAACAAATCCTTAGAAGGTTAGTAAGCAGGCTCATTTAATTTCATTTCTTATTCATAGCCTTCTAACATAGAATTCAGCTCATACTTGTTTTGATTTGATACCTCCTGAAAATTTTATTTCAATTGGAATTTGGTTATTCACGTTGTACTATGATCCCTGATTTATGTGCTTCAACAAACAATGCTAAGCAACTTCTTCATAGTTACCCTAGTTGAAGTTATGATTTTTTTTAAAAAAATAATAATAATATCCTTAGAAATCTACTTAATCTTGTTCCAAATCTATATTTGATAAACCTGTTAAAAGTTCTTGTTTTTCAGGGTTATGAATGGTCCAATACAAGCTATAGCACAAGAACTTGGTTTTGATGGAAATCCCTTTCTTGAAGGTCTGGTGGTGAGCATATTTATAGCTGGTGCTTTTATTGGAAGCATTAGTTCTTCTACCCTCATTGATCGGCTTGGTTGTCGGCGTACACTTCAGATTGATACAATACCATTAATTCTCGGGGCTGTTTTGAGGTTCACATCATTAATTGTTGATTTACATCATTAATAATAAATTGTTATTGATATTATAACTTTCATTGTTCTTGAAGGAAAAAGATTGGCTTCATTCATTGATTCTTTATTTCTTAAATTTTGTATATTTTATATTTGTGCCATTCTCCTCTTAAACATAAAGCATTTATTTTGTTTTCATCCAGCATAAAATAGTCAGCTTATTATGCAGTGCTGATTACTAATTTCAACCGTAACAGTGCACAAGCACATTCTGTGGATGAAATGCTTCTAGGGAGATTTCTTGTCGGGCTTGGCATTGGTGTAAATACTGTGCTTGTTCCTGTTTATATCTCTGAGGTAATATTTCATTATAAAATTTAGCTGGACAGTATTTAATCATTGGATTGACAGAAGAAACACTTAATTGTGGAGTAACTGTAAGAATTTCTTCCTGTTAACAGCTGCTGTGTGTATGTCTTTCCAAAAGAATATTTACATTTCACATGTGCATATTTATTTTTCTTGTGGACATTAGTAGACTATGACTAACATATTGGGTGGGTGATGTAATCTTTATTTTGACTGTTGGATCTGCAAATTGTAGACTTCTTTGGAACATCTTAATCAATATGTGGCACATATATCCTTATGAAACGTGAAGATAAGAAATCTGCATAATATTTCATCTCTCCGCTTTTTTGGACTAGTTGAAGTCTTTCAATCTCTCATGTTTTATGCTGATGGATACCATTTCTTGCTGAGCAGGATCCCATCCTTTTCTTGTAAACCTCACTGAAAAGCCTGATAAAATTTACCTTAAATTGTAGCCTAAGCAACATCTGTTGTATTTTACATTTTAATTTTTCCAGTGATAGGTCCATCTAAAAGATATTTCTTGTTATTTATCCTCAAAGACTCCTCATTTTGCCATGTTGTTACAGTTCTTACACAAAAAGAAACTTCTGATTTTATATGCTCTTTTTATGCTTCTGAAGTCTTTCACAATAGTTGCTGAGGCAATTTGTGCATTCCCTTGCTTTAGCGTATGGCCCCTTTTGATGGTCACAGCAATTTGGTGGTTGTCTATATGATTAGTTGCCTTATCCTAACAAACTATTTATTTTTCTTATTTTATATGTACCTTTGACTTTGTTTACATAAACAAATGTTCAATTTTATCTTAGGCCTTCCCATTCTGATGTAGGTTTCTCCAACAAAATATAGAGGTTCATTGGGAGCATTATGCCAAATTGGCACATGCCTAGGAATAATTGCATCACTCTGTTTAGGGATTTCTTCTGAAAATGATCCACATTGGTGAGCTATTGTTCTTCTTTATGGTCTCATGTAAAAGCTCTAAAGTTGTTCTGAAAGTAATTGAAGCACTTAATGATTTTTTGATTTAAAGGTATACATCTGCTGATGGTTTAAATGAAATGCAATTCATGAGAAATGCATTTCACCAAATTCAATTGAATAGTGTAAATATTGCAGTTGTATAGCCTAATTCATGCTTGTGGTTTTACTTTTATTCTATAGGTGGAGGACAATGCTCTATCTTACTTGGCTGTTCCTGCTTTTTATTCTTATTGTTGGCATGCAGTTTGCTGTTGAAAGTCCTAGATGGTTATGTAAGGTAATTTTTGTGAAATAACAGCAAGTATGACAATTAACCAGCTTGCCTTTCTTAAGCTTTGCTTAATGGCATCTCTTCTTTCTGTTGCTAGGTGGGGACGAGTTGCTGATGCTAAGAAAGTAATAGGAAGTCTTTGGAGTGTTTCTGATGTTGAGAGATCCATTGAAGAAATTCAAGCTGTTATTACAAATGATAGTATTGATTTGGGAAGTAGCTGGTTTGATCTTCTTGTGGAGCCTCACAGAAGAGGTTATTTCTTACAATTCTAACTTCAGGAAGGATGACAGCTCAAAGGATTATTAATGTAGTATGGCACTTCAGTACTAAATAAATTAGGTCCAGTTGCATGCATGAACTTCTAATATAAAATCTAGTGTTTGGTTGTGGAATAACCTGGAATAAACCAGATCATACCTATCTATTTTGGAAAGGGGGAAAGAACTAGAATAACTATTTTTCCCAAACATGATTAGTTACACTAATATCAGCATTAATCCATCCAACTAAATTTTAATTGGGTTAAATTACTTTAATGCCCCCACATTATAATTTGGGTTAAAACTCTTTTTCCCAAATAATCTTGGCCTCTTGACCTGAATTTTAAAAAGGGCAGCCTTGTGCTACAAAGCTCCCGCTATGCGCGGGTCCGGGGAAGGGTCGGACCTCTTGGGTCTAAAATATACAATAACTTTAGGGTGATTACTATAATAAGTCATTAGGTAAACGAGGATCACGGCCTTCTTTTTTTGAATCATTAGGTTCAAAACATTATTGTATCTTAAATAGAAAGTTACTGCTTAAGTAACATAGTCTGTGTAAACTCTCTATACTAGACCTACCACTAGATCTTCTTTATATTGAGCTTTACTGAATGAGTGTAGTTCTTTTTTGAGCTCAGCTTGTTGTCTATTGAATCTGAAATCTTGGCTCAAGCTTTGCTTGTTTGTTATTTAAACAATTTTGAGCGAGCCAAAGCTCAAGAATTTGTGAATTGCTTGGCTTAATTGACAGCCCTAGTTGTTTCATAAAACCTTTTTTTAGTTTCTTGTTCTTTTATTTTTTTTAATATTTTAATGTTAGGTTGATTGAGGAGCATGTATGCTAGGACCAGGGGTCTTATTTGTTTCTCGTCGGGTTTTTAATATAATCCTGAAAGTTTTTTTATTGCAAAAAAGTTGATGGAAATTGTGAATTTTTCACATAATTTAGTATTATGGCCCATTTTATCTATTCTAAAGCTTTGTATTTATTATGGTATCTGTTTTATGTGTTCCTAATTTCATTCAAATTCAAACTGTAGGTTTACTTATCTTGTTTAGTCAGTGAAGTTTCTTATTCAGCGTGAAAAAAATATTTCTATGGACTATTATCCCAAAGAATAATGATATATAGCCCGACAAGACTTTCGAATTGTTTTCCTGAATCTAACCCTGCTAGCTGGATTTTTAAACCCGGTAGCTGAATTTGGTAATCCAGCTAGCGGGGTTAGAATTGGGAAAGCAATTCGGGAAGTCTTGTTGGGCTGTATATCATTACTCATCCCAAAACAGTCTAGTGATTTTTCATTTATATTTGGAAGAGATACATTTGTTTCAAAACAGTTGCATATTAATATTAGCCAGCTAAGCTGCTTTAATATGAATTATTATCTCCAAAAACTGCCTAGTGACTTTTTTGTTTTTATATTTGGAAGAGATAAGTTTGTTTCAAAACATAAGTTTTTCCATTTGATCTTACCTTGTTCTGACAGTTGCTTTTATTGGAGGATCTCTTTTCATACTTCAACAATTTTCTGGAATTAGCGGAGTCCTCTACTTTTCCTCATTGACCTTCCAAGATGTGGGGATAACAAATGGTGCTTTAGCAAGCTTATTTCTTGGAATTACAAACTTAGCAGGTTGAAGTCCATGATCTTTAATTTCTATATACATTCTGCTGAAAATTTTGAAAAGAAACTCATTGTTGATGTCTCAAACATTTAGGTGCATTATTTGCTTTATACTTGATGGATAAGCAAGGACGGAAGAGGCTTTTAACTGGAAGCTACTTGGGAATGGTGAGTTATTAACTTAGGTGTGCTTTTAATATATCAGATTATTCTCTTTCCCGAAAAAGAAACTTGCCTAAAATATTTAATACTACATACAGTTACATCTCCATTGGTTAAAATAGACAAATGGATATCTCTCAGCATTAGAAATAACTTAACTTTCTAGTAGAAATGTTTCAAGATAAATTAATTAGCATTGGTAATGAACATTGCATTATCAATTATCTTGGTTCTTTTTGTTAAAAAGAAAATACTATATTCTTTCCAACTGAATGGCTGAATGGTCAATATTAATTTTTCTATGTTTTAACATTGAATCTTGAAGATGTGCAAGGTATGCCTTAACTTATGGTGTTTTATCTGGATAATATTTATTTAAGCTCGTTTACCCATAAGAACTTCAACTTATATTGGTTACTAAATAATAACATTTAAAGTATTGCAGACTTCTCCTATTTTTGTAGATAATAATTACCATTTCAAGTGCTTATATTTTCCCTGTATGATGATGGTATTGCACTGTGTGTGTTGATGGAAATTGACATTGTATTGATTTTGAGAAAACAAACTGAATGGATGTATACTATGGGCTTCTAGCCATAAGAAAATTATGAGGCTAGATGAAAAAAAAAAAAAAATAGAAAGATCAAAAGGAAAAAGAAAGGAAAAAAAAAATATGGCGACTAAGCTGAAAAGAAATGGGTCCAATCTTTGCAAACATAAATAGGTCAATGCAAGTTCACAACCTAAAACCAAGGGGCAAAAGGCACCCATTATTCCCAAGTTCTTATAGTCCTATAGCCAAGTGTTGTAACCTTCAGAATTGCTCAACCCTAAATTCCTTTGGTAAGCCTTTGAGAATGAGTTTTAACTTTCAAACATGCCCAAAGTGTGTCAATTTTACAGATGACATGCATGGAGTGTCATGTTGAATTATCAAACTCTGGCATCATCTTCTTCTTACCACAGTAAACCTAGATATATGACACCTTCCCTAACTTTTAAGGTAAAGTGCAACTGTACTAATAAAATCCTTTTCTGAGGTACACATGTTTCAGTTTGGTTCAGCATTACAAAGTTTGTCCAAGAACAAACTAATTAATTCTTTTATATGGCAACTTGAACTGAACCAAACTCAAACCTGGTTGGGACAAACTTATAAAAATATAACTGTATTAACTATTTCTTGTGTTTATTTAGGTTTGCTTCAATGTACAATTGATGGTGCACATGATTTAGTAAATTATCATAAAACATGAGAAGTAAATCTTGTGTGGATTGATATTGTATTAATATAATTAATTGAATTTTGTAACAAGAGTTATCCCTATTCCATGTTATTCAGTTTGGTTGGACAACTTGGAGTAGTCCTGGTCATCCCAAGTTATTCTGCAAGCAAGCGTGGCATTAGAGTTTGGTTTTCTATGTGGGCAAAATAAGATCAGGTTCAATGATAGTGCATGTAAATAAATGAGAGATCTTAGTCATGCCTTACGGACTTGGTGTGGGTGCCATCAAGCTCTTAGATGGACTTGTACATATCTTGTAATTATCATTATGTTGCTTAAATTTGATGCTAAAAATGCACATTTTTCTAAGGAGAATTCTATGACCTTTATCTTTTTATAACTTTATTCTGCTAATTGTTTTTGTTAAGTCAACCAATAGTAATTAACTAATTGGAAGTATCCAATTCAAGATAATATCCTCATGTCAATGTGAATAATATAAATATAAAACCGAGGATAAGGTAAGCAAGAAGTTTAGAAGGATAGTTGATTAACATTTTAGAATATCAGTCTAATTTGATTTTCGAAACCTTTTGTTGTTTAACATTACTATGAGTAGTCATACTAATCAGGAAATTTTGTTTGTTTGAGGATGAAGGAATGTTGCTAATTTCCAACTTCGGCATATAGTTTATTGTCTTTTTTTACTAAATATACTCCCTTACATTGATTGTGCTATTTTATATAATTAGTTATAATTGTAAATTAACCTTATCATGATAATGTTTTCATCTTTTGTCAGGTAATTTCAATGTTCATCATAGTTTATGCGATCAACTCTCCAATTGATGAAGGGCTTGGCCATAACTTATCAATACTTGGAACTATCATGTATGAGTCCTTGCTTAGTGAGATTTTATTTTTTATGAGTGACACAATTCATTTCCAGAGAAACAGCTGTTTCCATTTGTATTATAGTGAGCTTTAGCATGCCCAGTAGATTCAAGGCTGGGTATTTTTAATTTTAACTATTACTGAAATTCTTAAGTATGCCATAGTTTCTAGCACATATCAACATGTATAGTTTAGTAAGAAAAAACAAGATGAACTGCTTAATAGACCTTGATTCCTTTCAGTTCTTTGACAAATCTTGCTTGTCTCTTAACTCATCAAAGTGAGGATTGTAACCTTGTCAAAAACCGAAATAATATGACTTCAGTGCAATTAGTCTATTAAAAGAAGTCCTAGATGGTAACTTTTATTTTTTGATTTTCTGATTCACAGTTTTAAGTTGGTTATTATTGTATTCCAATGATGTCACTATTCAAGGCACATTTTCATCAATTGCCATGACTGGCTGATTTTTACTTTGGATATTTTTTACTTAAAAAAGTGTTCTCTTTATGCAGGACTTTTTTACTTTGGATAATTTTTTTCCCCTCTTTCTGATTATGTGCTAGCAGTTTTATATGGGTACTATTGTGGTAAATTGGATATTACTAAAGTATTTTGTTTCAATTACCGAGTGTCTAGCTTCTAATGCATGATCATTTCTATCAAATTTGTAAAGATGGACCCCATTATGGAAACATTTTTAGAGTCTTTTTTGAACATTTCTGCCTACTGGAGTGTTTCATCAATATACTTGCTGAAAATTTGTCAATGTTAGATTTAATCTATTATGAGCTTCATCCCATTTAGTTCTTTATTATCGGAAGCTACACTGTTATCATAGACATGCGTTTACATCATTAATAATACAATGTACATGTCTATATCTCAGATTTGTATAATGGTTAATATATGGTTTGATCAATTTGTTGCTGTTGAAACTGTAGCAGGCCCATACCAAGCTTCTGGAAAGCTTTGATAAACATACTTATATTGCCAACAGTTGGACCTGATTACTGGTTTTATCACAAGCAACCTTAGTGAACTAACTGAAGAAAGTGAAACATGTTTTCTTATCTGACCTGAACCACCTTATCATCCTTCAACTTGTATTGAGAAAAGGCTGTTTTTGGAATTAACCTGCAATTTGTGCTATCCTCTTTTAGATTCTTGCTCTCTTATTTTATCTCAATCCCGAGTCATTCCTCACAAATACTGAAGTCAGAGAGAAATTAAGTGAAGCTCTTTTTATTTTCTCTCTTTCTTAGTCCATGGTGGTTATTCATACAGTAACATTAGAT
Organism: Dioscorea zingiberensis; assembly: GCA_026586065.1. Taxonomy (NCBI): domain Eukaryota; kingdom Viridiplantae; phylum Streptophyta; class Magnoliopsida; order Dioscoreales; family Dioscoreaceae; genus Dioscorea; species Dioscorea zingiberensis. The sequence continues at coordinate 63,464,344 of CM048818.1, forward strand.
TCTTTTTTAAGTTTTACCATAATGGTATTATAATCAACTTTTTCATTTCCATGCAGTTATATATTCACATTTGCAATAGGTGCTGGGCCAGTTACTGGTATTATTATACCAGAGCTAAGCAGCTCCCAAACACGTTCAAAAATCGTGAGCTTTAGCTTCTCTGTGCACTGGGTATGTAGTTTATATATACTCTTTTCTTACTGTACCGTTATCTTGTGCTCTGATCTCATCTAAAAATTTCATGGAGTCAATGGGGTCATTCTAATGTCAAAGTCAAGGTAATTGCTTTGGTTGCCTAGTATACTTTTTCATTTTGATAGTCATCTCATAGCTTGGTAGCCAAATCGTTTTGCTGATATGGTGTTCCACATAATTGCAGTTCTTGGGAATATGCCCGATGTTTTCTCTTTGTTTCAGTATAATTAAGCACACCCTCATTTTATAGAATTATGTAGCTAGGTGGAGGCTTACCTGTTGTACTTGTGAATGATACAACCTAGTTGGTTGAAACAAGAATCTTCTCATAAAGCCTTCCAAATTGAGGACATGAAAATTGGAAAGTTATGTCATGTTCCCTTTATAATTGTCAGTTACTTTCCACGGTCCCTCTTTAAAAGTGTTAGTGGGTCCTTTTAATAATCTTAATTGGGATTATAGTTCTCTATGGTCCAGAGGATGGAAAGGTAGGTGGTAAGAGTCACTGGTAAAGCAGGAATGATCACCTTAACTTGGAAAATTTAGGTATGGCAACATGATCAGCTCCACCATTTCCATCTGTCTTAAAAGTAGCTAAATCAAATTATAATAATCAGATCATTCTTCTTAGTGACAACAGGTAAAGGTGCATATAGATAGATCATGGTAAAGACTGAGTGTCTCCGGCCGGTATTGAAATCATGAACAATTTCAGGAAAGTGGCCAGTGTTTTCCCATAGTTTTTAGTGACTTGCATCAAAACATTAATATTAAACTGATTCATCTCTCTTATTTGTAAATGAGTGCTTTTTTATTTCTGAGAGCAAGGTCCCTTACCGAAGCTTATATTCAATTATCATAAAGTTCATAGCCATGGTTGGTTTTGTTAAAATTCAATCAACCGGATTTCCATATTAATGATAATTCTGGTTTTTTCCCCTTTGTTCATTGCTTCAGATTTGCAACTTTTTAGTGGGATTATATTTTCTGGAATTAGTGGACAAATTCGGAGTAGGACCTGTCTATGCAACATTTGGAGGGGTTTCATTGTTGTCCGCAATTTTTTCGATATTTTTCATTGTGGAAACTAAAGGTCGATCTCTCGAGGAAATAGAGACGTCCTTGAACTCAGGTGTCTTCAGCAAAGATGAGTAAGCTATTCCAATATTAGTACAATCATACAACATGTTTACCGACACCCGGAAATGACACTTTAAAAGGTTTCATCGAGAAATTTCAGAAGGAAGAGCACAGGCAGATTAATGGAATTATGCAAAAGATGAATTCATTCAACAATTGAAGCAAGGCCTATAACTTATCTTGATAAGGTACCTGCTGAATCCAGAGAGAAGGTTGTTGAGTTATATCACCAACAGAAATGAGTTGCACGGAGGTTGTACATAACACCACTTGGAGTTCTTCCAGTCGTTGAATTAAACTTTCTTATTAAAATTGCTCTTCTTAACTCCTTTTATTTGTTGCATTTCATTATCAAGCACATATTGTGTTATATATTCTCTCAATCATTGAATAACAGACCCACAAACCATAATATTGTTTACAAATAAAATTATGAGTAGTGTGTTATTGAAGTCCTACCAATGCAGATGCTAGATAGATCATAGGTCTAACTTTCCATTCGCTTTTTTTTTCCGAAAAAGTGGATAAATCACATTCATTATAAATTGAAAAAGGTTCTTTGTTGAACCATTGGTACAAGGACTCCTGGTTTGTAGTTAAACCAAGGAGATGGATCGACCCTAGATGGACTTGTGGGCTGGAGTGGGTGATTCCCCCCTCATCAGGATCCGTCATAAATAAAAACATGTGCTCTTATCGCCGTAACTAATAGGTAGTAGTCCTACTAGAGTATTGTATGCCATATTGATAGACTCATGCAAATTGGAATAGTATTAGTAGCATGACGTTGCCAGGTTGGCCTTTCAAACTCTTTCCATTTGCTTTTTGGATTCAGTGCATTTCGGTTTTTGAACTATATTTTATTTGATTCACAAAAAGAAGAAAAAAAAGTTGAATAATTTTTTTATTCATATATTGATGTCATTGCTCTCACTAGTCACTACACATGGAATGTTGAGATTATTTATATGTTTTCAAGCTAATTAGATTTAGACATGACTTGCCGTCCTGGCGGTTCAATTGCCCCACTCCACTCTAGCTTTGACTCATACAAGGCCACAACTGATGATCAACAGTATATAATTTTATTGATTTAAAAACTCCACACATTCATTCCAGTGACTCAAATATCCATTTGAAGAGATAGATGACAATAACAACAGTGCTTGGCCTACGTTGGTTGCAAGCAAAGCCTCAAAATTAAAATAAATAATTTAAAGAAGGGTGGGATCGGATGACAAGGAGAGAGAGAGATGGCGTACGTGGAGCATGCAGTTGTGGGAAAAGTCCAAGTATTTTTGAGAAGCCAAAGAAAGCAGCGAAGCATATTCCATGGAATGTCCTCTGAACTTTTAATAAAAGAGCTCGCATAATGACTGACACCTCCTCTCTTTTGGTTATCTTTTGGCGTCTTCTCTTCTTTCCAGTTTCCTCCCAAACTTGACCAATTCTTTTCACGACGCCCCCTCTCCTATTTATTTTGGATTTCTTTACATTATACTACTATATATATATATATATATATATATATATATATATATACTCTCGTATATATTATAAAAGCCGTAGGATTAAATGCCAAGTAAGATTAAATACAAGTTTAGTGAAACTTGCGTAGTATTTTTGTGCGTATAGATGAAAAGAGCATTGAAAAATAAAATTTTGGCGTGTCGATTTTAAATACGATTTGAAAGCTTGTAGGGTTTTATTTTAACGGATGAAAATTTATAAAAATCTTTTAGGTTCGAAATTTCATTTTTAAGATGAAGGCCTCTGCAATTTTGAATTGTATGAAAATTGGCATCTTGCTTTATTTTTAATGTTAACTTTCCATCCATACGGTTCGATTTCTTCAAAATCTTGCATACTTGAGTGGGTTGAAGCAGTGGCCAAGTATTTCTGGCGATGATGAGATCGACCGCATAGAATCAACCCTGTATATATATATATATATTAAAATTTACAAACACAAATAAACCATGACTAATTTTATTTACTAGCAATATGATAGATATTATTTGTTTTGGAAGAAACAAGGACTGCAAACAATCTAGAAATATCACCTCTATTCAAAAATTGGATTGGAAGATATTATGCAATGCTTGCTTAATGCTGATTGGTGCCACTGTTACCTGCAAAAAAAAACATTTGATAAAAATAAATAAACTATATTTATTTATTTATGTGTTAAAATTATGTTACAAGGGTCCTTTATTGAAGTGTTACATCAAGCTCCTGCGTTTTGCGGGAGGGGAGAGGTTGGAGCCTTCAAGGTCGTCCTTTTCAAAATCCGCTCCTGAGAGTCTCGGCACGTGCTCCTCCTTAGTGAGGGTGAGGCTATGTTTAACGAGGGCTTTCACTGCTTATAACTATGTCTACAGAGTTGCACTTACATTGGCACTGTTGAACCATAAGAGAAAGAGGAAATTAGCCTGGCCGATGAGTCTCTCATCCTCCAAAATTCACCTCTCAAAACTTACTATTTATTTTGACCATAAATTATAATTTTAAAGAAATTATTTTTGATTTTTTGATTTAGTGATCAAAATAAATAAATAAATAATTTTTTTTCCAACTCCACTAGATATAAATGCAGGAGCTCGTCAAAAACCAAGTACCTTATAAAGCATTCAAGTCTTCCATGAAGACTTTCCTATATTATTAAGATGAAAAAAAGTCTCCCTTCGCTTCTTCATTCAAACCATAAGTGCCACATGTCCCACCAATCTGACAATACCTAATTTAAATCTAGATATTTTGAGGAAAAAATAGTCGGTAAAAAAATAAAAAGATTGAAGAAAAAGAGATGTTAACATAAAGGTAATTGTATCAACTGATTCATGAGTTGGTGTTGGCGACACATCAGCAGTTCAAAAGTGTTGGTTCTTAAAAATTCCCTTTATATATATATACATAATATAAACCAATGAAAAGCATTAATAGAGAAGAAGACAACATGACTCATGAGGGCGAGTATATAAAATGATCAATTAAAAAAAGCAATCATTAAAAATAAAAAATATATTCTGAGAATATTCTCCATACCATATATAAATATATAATAGGTTTGTTAGTTTCCACCCAACAAACTGAAAACACAGGGTGTGTTTTGCAAAAATCCCTTATTTAATTAATTAAAATTCATTTACAAATTTATTTTTTTTTTTTTATTATTTTGATTTGATACGGCATAAATCCGCCCAACAGGTGATGATAAGGAATAGAACTCCAGCAAAGCAACGTTAGCAATGAACTCTTTATTATCATAATAAATAAATTATATTTAATTTATTTAATTTTTTAAAATAAAATAAATAAAGTTTGAAAAAGTGATTAATTATCGATAAATTAAATAAAAAAAATAAAAAATAAAAAAAATGGAAAATGAGGATGTGTCCACCGAGTCCTCAAGTATAAGTATCCAAGATTCAAGCCCTTTTCAAAGCACAGCAAAAAATAAGAAAAAAGAGAACACGGGGAAGAAGATCTCTGAATATTCGGAAGTCATGAAAATGGAAAGGATGGGAAAGACCGAAGAGGATGATAAGGAGGAGGAGGAGGAGGAGGAGGAGTATGGCCCTGGTTGCTTGGATTTCGCGACGGATGGCGGGGAGGAGCTATTCGTGCCACCTCTGAACTTCGCCGTGGTCGATCATGGCGTATATCGCTCAGGGTTTCCCGACGTCGCTAACTTTTCCTTCTTGGAAACCCTCAAGCTTAGCTCTATTATGTGAGGATGTTTTCTTTTTGCTTTTTTTTGGATTGTTGTGAGCTCTGTTTGGTTGATTTTTGGTGTTTGGATTGGCATTCAGATGTCTTTGCCCGGAGCCGTACCCTGAGGCGAACGCGGAGTTTCTTCGGTCTCATGGGATCCGGCTCTTTCAGTTCGGCATCGAAGGTTACAAGGTACTTGTTTTCTTGTTTTTTTTTTTCAGTGTTTAGTGGATGATCTCAATTTGTTTATTGGGTTCTTCACTCTGTTTGTTCTTGCGACATCTAATCTAAATGCATTTGAATTTGTTTGATGTCTGCAAGCTGAATTGGAATTTTGGTTTGAATCAGCGCTGACATTTTTTTTAAAGACAATTATACTGCTTAAACTTTGGTGGTTGTGATTGTGTTAAACTTGTTTATTGTCCTTTTCCATCGATAGATTTAGGTAGGTGAGGATGTTACTATTCTTTATTCAATTCCGTCAACTAGGACCCAGACTGTGTGTGTCCATTACAGAGCTAACCTCTGCTTTCTGCTGCTTATTGCAATTTTATTGGCGTTTGTTTGAAGGTTTTTTTTTTTCGTGATGGTAATAATCATAGCAATCATCCGCCTTGTAGTCGTGAGTTGTCTCAATGTTCTTATCTTTATAATGCAGACATCTATAACACATGCCACTTTGTAGTTTGTTATTTTTATTCTAACTGCATGAACTATCTTTTATATTTCCACACTCACTGGGATCAATGCCCTAACATCATTTTCCTCTTATGCTCTACACCCTATTTCCCTTTCCTAGAGGGATTCTGATTTCTGGATCAACCAGTTTTATTATGTAAAATACATCTAAAGTCACCTTTTGAACTTGCTTTAAAAAAATAAATGATAAATATTTTGAATTGATTTAATTGTCAAATAAACATTCCAACATTTGTTATCATTTATGATATGATTTTCTTTGCATCGGAAATGGGTATTTAGAAGGGTAGTTGATCTGGCTATGCTATGAGTGAAATTGTAATTGAATAATTGAAGTTGTACATTTCAGTGAAATACACGAAAGAAAATAGGGTACTATAACCAGAAAAGTGAAATTGAAATACAATTTTAATGACCCAAGGGAAGATATTGGTGGTTTTGTGTTTTCCATTTCCTTGATAATATCTTCAAAAACCTTTCATTCTTAGATTTAACCGCTTGCTTATTGATGCTTGAGAGCTTCTAATGATATTTGTATTTGTGGTTTATCATGTTTCTTGCACTTGAAGGAACAATGCACAACTTTATGGATAAAGATTTTCTGGTTGGATAGATATGGGATGAGTATATTTTATGAAGTATATTAGTTTCTAAAAGTCTATGGATGACAGCGGGATTATCTAGATATTATTGTTCTGGGTTTTTAATTCAACTAGGTCAGTGTTTGGATTTGAACTTTGGAGCAACTTTGTCATGTGTAATGATAATTTGCACAAATTTGGTGAAAGTAACACGAAGAAATGAATGCAAAGCAGCATTAGTTAAGAGTGCAATGCAATTTTGAAGCAGCTTGAGAGCTGTTACAGTCAAAAGCATAGACTAGCTAGACAACATTCTTTGTCCTGATCAGGCTTGTAGATGATCAAGGTGCTGCTGCTGGTTGATGAATATTATGATTTGCTAGGGAAGGAAGCTTAACAAATGATGAATTATGTGATGCTGTAACTTTTAAGTGGCTTCTCTTCAATATTTTTAGACCTCTTTTTTTATATGGTTCTTGTTTCCTGTGTAACTATCAAGATTCCATTATTTATAATGATTTTGACAACTTATTTTTAATTGCATGAATGCCAAAAATTATGACTAGGCTCATGGGATGATGAACATGAGAAAATTTTTAGAGTTAATTGCTTTCAAAAAAACTCATAGGAGTATAGTTTTCTCTTTAGGACCCTTTTAATTCTTGTTTTGCAATATCTTCTCTTTTTGTTACATTCCCTTGATTTTTAAGAATTAAATTCCTAGCGATGTAATATAGACATGTTTGGTTCATATAATAATCTATTCTACTTTAGCATTTACACATTTTATTTATAAACAATAGGAAAAATATGTGCATATCATATTTTTTGAACATCACTAAATGATGTTAGATTAAGTGTTTGAAAAGAGATATTTCATCGGTTGGTTACTGCATGAGATGCCTCCTACTAGGTGCAGAAAGTGTGTGCACAGATAACCATTGAACCTCAAGCATATCTTTGGACCTATGATGGAAACAAAAGGTCTTTATTTTTATGCCTATTAGGTGATGAGATTATGCATTGCATATAAGTCTAATCATGCTGCTTTCAGGAGCATGTCATTATGTGAATTATGATTTGCATTTGGCTAACCTTCTTGTCATCATGTACAACATGCAAAAAATGGTGTTACAAATATGTTACGAATATGCTTCTACAATTATGTTTTTTTTTTTTAAAAATAAAAAAAAATTCACTTGTTACAAACTCTCTTTGCCATTTCTTTATTCTAATATGACGTAAGCTTCAAGTTTTCAGAAAGTTATTATAAATAACTTTCTTGATATTTAAGTTATTTAAATTATTTTTTGTTTTCAATTTTTCAGTATTTCAATTATGTAAATGGGCACACTTAACTCGTATCTTAGAAAGGGACACTTGGTCCCATACCCAAGATAGGGGCCATCTGCTCCTTCCATTCCTGGCCCATTTTTTGCTGCTCTTGTCTACCCTCTTCTGCCCAATGCAACCCTATTTACCACGCTCCACAGTCCGGATACCCTGTGCAATGTGGAACCTCAAGTTGGAGTGCCAGTTTTAAAATTTAGTTAACTGGTCCTGAATCTAATTGGCTTTAAAATTTTCTCTCTATATATATTTGTGTGTATGTGTGAACTCACGAGCATGTACATGTGGGTCCCAACCTTTATTCATTTTAAAGTGGTTTGGCTTTCGGGCTGTCACACACGACACATGTTGGCTTTCGGCCTGAAAGTTTCATATGAGACATAGCAAGGCTTGTGGATCATAATACATGAAGTATGTGGGACAAGTAGGACCCAAGCAAATGTGCAAAGTGAATAGGTGAGAGGAGAGGATAAGATGAAAGAGGAAAGACGAATAAAAAAAGGCTGAAGAAACAAAACTGCTCTGTTTATGAGATCGTGTATATAGATTAGATTGTTGTGGTTGTCATGAGGTTCGACTCAGTGTCTATGTATAAGCACTTGTTACTTAGGTTTTCCATGTATATGACAAACCCATGAATGGTTCTCCTCAAAAAATTGTTTCAAATGATTTGCCTGCCTCTCCTTATAATCTGCTGTAGTAGATGGGTTCTCTTGTACCATGACTTTTTCCCTGGTATAGGTGTCGTCCACAAAGTTATATCTTTGATTAGTTATTGCGTAGATTTTTTGTTCTTTTTTACCAATCAACTTCACAATTGATTCTCTGGTCATTTGTGCAAATGTAATGACTACCATTTTGTGACTGATTGGAAACTCAATGTCCTGAAGTTCATTTGATCTGACTACTTGTTCCAAAAAATTATGCTCACAGTAGAAATAACATCATGAATGGCTTTTCTTATCTTTCCTTTTACTTGGCAATGATAATGTTTCCTCATTTGAAATCTGTCTGATCTTGGTGGAAACCATTTTTCTTCAGGAACCTTTTGTAAATATTCCGGAAGATACAATCCGTGAAGCTCTCAAAGTCGTCCTAGGTACTGTGGATTCATTATTGACTATATTTTATTTTCATGACATGCTTTGCGTCTATGGAGCACTCATTTCAATATTCTTGTTTTGATCTGAGATGTAAGAAATCACCCACTTCTTATTCATTGTAAACGAGGAAAGGTACCAAATTAAATACCGAGTCACTCTCTCCTTTTCATTACCCTAATTTCAAAGTTCTAAATGTCAGTTCCTTTTGGTGCATGTACCAATCCAGCATCGAACTGGATTTGTTTAGTAGGATGTTTGAGAAAACTGCAGAAATGGTGTTTAACTTCAGTTTTCGATGAGTACCAGCGGTTTGCAGCTGCCAAAGCAAGGAGTTTCTGATCAGAGATTTATGGAACGATTTGATACGTCGAGCCTGAAGCATTTGCCAGTTTCATTTACCTGTTTGAAGAAGTCATGATGCTAGTTACTGAAGACAGGCGTATACAAATAAAAGTTAGATTCAAGCATCTTCTTTATTATAGGAATTGGAGCTGCATGGCAGTAGAATTCACTAGTAGTGCAATTTGTTCTCCCAATTGTCCCTTTTTCTTTCAATGTGTCTGTATGAACAGCTATTGAGGAAGCTATATGAGCCTCGCCTGAGTATCATCTTTTGTTTGTTAATTTCCCCCCCTTATTAATTGTGAGTTCTGTTTCATATATATATATATATATATATATATATATATATATATATATATATATATATTTTTTTTTTTTTCCAGAAGTATTTGGGTTTTGTTTTTCAAGCTTGGGCTCATTTATGTGTACTCCTGGGGACCATGAAGCCTTTCTTCAGTAGTGTGACAATCAAATTGGTCGGCTGTGCAAAGAAGTTTGTCAAATCAAAGCTGCTTTTATGAATGATGTTATTTTCACAGGTTTTTTTACTATATATATATATATATTTTTTCAAATTGTTTATCTTCGTTGGAAATTATAGTAATCTTTAATAGAGGGGTAAAAAGTTATTGTTCATTTTGGAAATTAATTCTTAAATACCATCTAAAACGCCAAACTACTGCAGACTTAAACTAGAATCCAGGTCCAAATATTAAGCGTCAATGATCCTCCATGGCCCTGGGAACTAACTAGACATTATACCCACTTGATCAGATATATATATATATATATATATATATATATATATATATATATATATATGCAATAATAACACATTATATGATCAACAAGGTAAACAAGTTTTACTGTTCAATCTTGGATCACATCATATGCTATCCATCCTTCAGTACTAAGCCTTTATTTCAGTCAGAATGATCAATCTGGATAACACACAGAAACGGACGCCACAATCCCAACTAGCCAAAGCAATCTCTTTTAACAAACATGCAATAATAAAACCCAAAATAAAGGAAAAAACCATCTCATGCAATAGGCAGATATGACATCGGGTAAAGATTGAAGCTCTATATAAATCGCCTTAGGCAACCATAAAAAAAAAAGCCTCATGAAATATAAAACTAAAAAAAAAAAAATCTTTAAAAATATGAAAGATACAAATAAAATAAAAAAGTTTTCTAATAAATTAATGTCAAGGCTTCAATCCGGATATTGCACAATTTCTGCATATTTACCTGTCAGAACTTCGGAAAGTAAACATTGAACACTGGTCCAAGTGATGTTTTTACATAAACCGTTCACCGAAGTTTATGCTTCGTCTGGAAGAACATCCGAGTGTAGTGACCTTACAATTTCTAAACTCCACCAGGGGTGAAGATTGAACTCAAATTAAAAAAAATTGGACAAGAAATAATATTGATTTTATAAAAATGATATAAGCAATCACTACAAAACAAGTAATATTTACACGAACTCGGGAAACATTTCATGAGAAGCATGCAAGTACACTTGCCTTCGGTATCTCATGTGCACTCAGGCTGCGAGAACAAGAACTTTAATGGTTCCCTGACTGTTTGCAGTTAGCAGTGTAGGACTGTCACTCTTCCAACAGACGGCGCTTATGAAATAGGCTGCTGCATCATCATCTGTATCATCTATGTCCGTAGTTGAGCCGAACCTATGCCAAGCTGCAGGTCTGGAGATAGCCTGCAAATACCAACTTGAATTCAGTAACGTGAAGATGGTGACAGCCAGAGTAAAGGCTGTTATCTAAATCTTGTACAATATGACAACAATCTAAGTTGCACAGGACCTAAGTGTAGAAAAAGTTGGAGGATTACCAGCGGAACCTGCATAATAAATTCTTACCTTATGGTACAAGAAAACTTCATTTGTTTCACTCCCACAAGATATATACTCACTGTTCACAGTAAGACCTACAAAGTTCTTCTCATTTGTGTGGCCTTTAAAGATTCTTACCTGAGAAAATAGTGAGGTTCATCTGGTTAATGTAATATAAATTACAATCTAATTAAAAGTCAGGCAAAAGGTAAGTAAGCTTTCTCTAAACAATATAAATTAAAGTGGAAAAGAAATGTGGTCAGCATATGTTAAACAAAAAACACTGCTTTACAACTCACTTTTAGTAAAAATAACTTGAAATAAAATAGAATTATGATGGTACCTTCAGAACCTGGTCAGAAATCACGACGGAAAATGATTTTTGGAAAATGACTCAAGAAAATTAACTAAATGGAAATTGTACGAGTATATGGAGGCTCCCAGGGTTTGGAATAATGATATGGACATTGTGGAGAGAGAGAGAGAGAGAGAGAGAGAGAGAGAGAGAGAGAGAGACCAGGTTATTCTCTTTCACATCCCACAAGCACAATGTACTGTCTGTTGAGGCAGATGCAAGTTCATTATTGGACAAAAACTTCACATAGGAGACAGTTTTTCTATGTCCTCTGAAAACATGTACTGGTGCACTGGTGTTCCTCAAATCAAAATAGTGAATATGATGATCAGCAGAGCCAACCTAAAACAGAAAAAAAATGGTGTTTTTTTAAGTGATTCAAAAGATAGAAACTAAATCTGAATATAGATAGTAGCATACCGCCACATGAACACTAGATCCAGGATTGTATTTCACACAACAAATATTTGCCTTCATATCAATATTAAGGACACTAGCTTCTTGGTTCGTGCACCATACTTTAACCTGTTAAAAAAAAGGATTACCAGATCAGAAAATCAATCACCTTGAATATTTCAGGGTGTCATGAAAGCATCTAAAGTGCACAGCTAATACTGTCAACTAAAATGTTTAGCAGCCAACATCTACCTAATATATTAAAGGAATTAATCAAAAAGGTAAATTTACAAAAACTTGAAAGTCCTGAATGGCTAGAAAATTTTCAAAAGAGCTTTTGGGAACCAAATCATGTGCACAAAAACAGCTATGCAAAGTTAGGGCAAGGAACCCACATTTTAGATATTACACGCAAAACAAGAAGACAGAATAACCAAGAAGATAGAATGTGGGGCCAAGCTTTGAGATTCAATTCAGAAATAACCTTTGAAGGCTTCATCCTATCAATTAAAACAGAAGATTAGGGTGCATTGGAAAAAAAGAGACATGCTCACAAGTCACAAAGTGAGAGAAAAATAAAGGTACTACGTTAACCCTACTAGGGCATAATTCTAGTAAGGGCTGTGTTATCACCTTGCAGTCATCACTGCCAGATACCAACATTGAAGGTTCTGTGCGTGAAAAATCAACACTCCATGCTCGCTTCTCATGTTCTTCATATTCCATCATACTCTGCATATAGAAGGATAAAAAATACTTATAAGCAATGTTTGAAGACCAGGACCACTAAAATAATAAGAATCATTCAAATGTCAAAAAGATTCTTGAGAAGCAAATTTTACCTGCCGAGTGTTTACATCCCAAACAGTAACTATTCCTTCATAGTCACTGCTTGCAATAATGTTTTTTGAGTATTTATTCCAACTCAAGCAACTTAGTTTAGACCTAGTGGACATTTCTACAACAGGGCAGTGCACATCAGCTGGTTCATTTACAACCTGAAATTATTTGCTAGATTAAATCCTCAAACACATTTCAAAGAATCTACCGATAGGGTAAAAAGAATGAACTTAGGAAAGACCTTACTGTGGAAAATTCAAAAACTTTGATTAAGCTTGGAGACTCCAGCAGTTGCAAATAGCTTCGTCATCACGATCAAATTCTATGCTGCGAAGATGACAAATGGTCAAACAACTCTGTCTTCAATAAATTAAATGACCAAGGTGATGAAGAAAAGACATAAAAGCTGAAGGCATGCAAATCATAGATTCTCTCTCCAAAGCAAATTAAAAATAGTGACAAAAAAGGAAAGTGGTCTTGAAAAGTCAAAAGTAGATGGTTTCATGAAAGAAATTTCCATCCTTACATAACAAAGCTGTGTTGCTTTCATAAAGTTTATTTGTTTATTCTATGTAACTTGAAACGGAAATAGTACAAAGATTGTTTTCCAAATTAAAAATCATGTTTGGTTATTATCTGTTACATTAGCAGGATAATTGACATCCTCTTTTCAGTTATTTATTCAGAGGATCAGTTCAAAACTAACCAGTACAATAACTATCATGTAATTTGTCTATCACACAGAAGATGAAATGGTGGTAATGTCATTTTTTACTTTTCCAACTGATCAATCTTTTAAATTGACTCTACAAAAATCAACTAATACAGAAAAAGATGCTCTTGTTATATCTGCTTACAAACCTATTAAAAGTGAACATAAAAATACAATCTGATTATGGTTAGTAAGCACCAAAAGAGAAAGGAATACCCAATATGCAAGATGCGCATGAAAGATGACCAAAACATAAGGTTTCATGAGGGATGAAAAACAATACTCTGACAGAATAAATCAATAGATCCAATGTTACTTGAAACTTGAAAGAAGCTGAACCTGAAGGAAAGGAAAGCAGGTAATTAATCTAGTCTATAAAGTGTCATGGATGGGTAGGTACTGGTTGTTTATTGTATATGACAGGCTATTGATGGCAGTAGATGTACCCATGAGACTGGTTAACTCATTACTTGAATGTAGCATTTGTTGTGCTTAACATCCTTGCCATAAACCAGGTAAAATATGTTATATAACCCCAAAGTGTCCCAAGAAAACGGCTCGAGCACTTTTACAGAACATCTCTCAATCACTAACATTGTGAGTGTGACTGGAAAATATGGTGTAGGATTGAACCCACTGGTCAGTCTTACAGCAGTCTAAGTCAAACATTGAAGGACCATGAGAGCAATAAACATTTATGTCAGAAGAGAGAGTGAAGTTGGACTGTGGTTGGGGATGCCATGATTACATGGGAACTGAAGAGCATTGATCACAAAGGGCCCAAGAGACAGCTTGGTAGTGCAATGAACTAAAACAATCAACAAACATTAAAAAGTCAAAAACTAAGGTACAATATATAGATACTAAAGAAAAACCAAATGTATGCACACTACCTGTCTAATAATTAGGATAGTTGATATAACATGAAAAATGCAAAGTGAAGATCAGATCAAGCAAGTCCATTGAGAAGACAAAAATAAATAAAGAAGTCAAAAGAACAGTTAATAGAAGCCTAAGCAGAGTAAACCAAAGGTGCTATAAATACATTTTTTCTCCATAAACATACCTGGAAACAATATTTGCAGGATGGAACAGATCTCCATGTCTAAGCTCCGCAATAACACGCAAGCGACTGGTTTTATGGGGAATGATATGGAGTGAGGATTATAAAATGAATTTGCAATAAGAACAAAAGTAGGCAAGAACACAAACTTAAGCTTCAAATTTATACTGATTTTGGATAATCATGAAAACCTGTATCGAGTAAAGGTGGTCAGTACAGACTGAAAATCTTCAAGACCAGCAGTATAACCTTCTCTTTTTATTATATTCAGATCTCTTTCATCTTGCTTTTGTAGATTGTTTGCTCCATTGCGCCTCTTTTGTAGGTAGCACTCTTGTAACTCATTAAACTATGACAGAATAAGAAATAGATGACTCAGATTCCAAAGAAGATAAAATAGAGTAATATATGGAAGTGCTCACTGTAACCAGCATACAAATTTCGTTTGACAGCTAATTTCGTTAATCCAACTTGATGATATGCAATATTATAAGCAAAAGGCAGTAAATAATAATAATAATAATAATAATAATAATAATAACAATAATGACAACAAGAGGCAGTTAACTATGCATTTCTAATGTAATAACCACAAAAAAAAAGTAGTATATTGAGAAATTCTGAATTAAACTCTTATGGAGCAAGTCATCTTCTGGTGATAAGACAACAAGATATGACAAATAAATACCAATCTGTTGTCTGTGAAGTACCAAAACAACAAAAGCGCTATGAAAACCTGAGATCTGCGCAGTTTTTGCACACTATCAAATGGATTAAGTTTACATAATCACATTCATAACAATTAGCAAATTATCATATAGCAAGTGCATATGGTTTTGAATGAATTTACTGATAGCAAATTACCAGCCCATACACTATGGATGTTATTGTGAAACATAAGTTCCTAAATTATGAGATGGTGTTGGGCAAAACTAACCTGTGCATGAACACGCCTTTTTCTTGCTATAGCAAGCCCTGATTGTGTAAGAGTATGTTGTGGATCTGAACCATTAAAAGCATCCTTTCTTTGGTTCCCCTGATAGCTTCCATGAGTCTTCATGTCAACTTTCTTACTCTGAAAATTTCCACTACATGTCCCACCATGTGAACTGCGAGCCCCAGAGACAGGGATGTTGTTTTGCTTGTCAATCACAGAGGGCCATAATTTTGTAGACACAGGGTCATCAAGAAACATCCGTAATTTCACTGAGTATCTCTCCCTCGCCCTATATAGTTCAATTCTGTTTCTCTCTACAGCATTTATATCATCTTTAATGAATTGAAGATCAGTTTGAACCTGCAAAAAATCCCAAGATATACTAATGAAACAGAAAGAGAGAGAGAGAGAGAGAGTAAACAGTATTAAACTATGAATATCATAGGGAGAATTTGTTATACTC
The DNA here is from genome assembly GCA_026586065.1 of Dioscorea zingiberensis. NCBI lineage: Eukaryota > Viridiplantae > Streptophyta > Magnoliopsida > Dioscoreales > Dioscoreaceae > Dioscorea > Dioscorea zingiberensis. The sequence goes on from CM048818.1 coordinate 63,480,094, forward strand.
CAAGGGGAACCATTATCTCATGAATGACAAAGCAAAAAAAGAGTATCATGAAGAAGTAGGAAGCTGAAAATTATGCGAACATAACCTCATTCAGTTCTTCAAGCTTTTGTTTCCTAAGGCAGTGTAAAAAGTCCAGAAGAATCTGCATATTCGTTTCAGCCTCTTGCTGCTCCATTTTTCTCTTTTTCTCTGACAGGAGAGACAACAGAGTATCCAGGTCCTTGACTGACATTTCACAACCCTGTCTACAAATAATAAAACCATCTAAGCTCAAAGTGAATCTAAATAGAGCATTTTTTACAGCAAAAGAACAAGTAAAATATCAATCTAAAACTTGTTTATGACTAGCTATACATGATTGAGATCAATTTAAAGCATTACTTTTTATGAAAATGAGGACAATATCAACAATATGCAATTGATAAAATCATTCTTTGGTAGATTAGAGAGTAATACCTTCTCAATACCATTAAAAAAAATGGTCAAATGTGATTGAGATATTTTTTTATGTTCTTGCAGTTTCCAAACATGAATGTACTCAGCCATATTTATGGGAAAAGAAGTTTACATACCACTCTAAATCAAAAAATTTGTTTAGTACTTCATTACCTGATCACTAAAAAGTTCTTGCGGTTGTTACACACTCTCTTAGTTGAGCAAGAATAAACCCAAATTAATACCATGGAAAGACTTGGGGAGAAGCCTAGACTTAAAACTACCAAACAATAAATGATGTTGAGTTATATTACAGAACTTTAGCTTTCTTGCAGTATGAAGAGCAGAAAAGCAATGATTTAGATAACAATGTTCAAAGATAATCGACAAAAGAGGGATAAGAAAGCATCTTCTAATGAAATTACTTTAGGATACTGAATTATTACTGTGAGAATCAGCCACCAAATTGAATCTATCCTATTTTCTCGAACTTCATAGTTCTGTTCTATACTTTGAAAATAGAAAAAAAAAAATGCACAGAACATTGGCAAAGAATTTTTATAAAATGAAGATGATACTGTTATATCTTACATCAACTGAAGCAAATATCTTCAAGATGAAGATAAATATTCCATGTATTCTTTCAAATAAGGAATTTAATGTATTATTGAGTGGAATACATTGGACTCTTGTTCTTCATTAACACTACTAGGACTAAAAATTCTCATTAGCAAACAAGGAAACATTGCATCAGCCTCTAACAAAGATAACATTATTTTATGATTTTCAATGATTAAGTAATAGCTGACCTGTTGCAGTGCCAGCCGAAGATGCTCAATGGGTGATGCAGATTTAGCAACTTGACGGACAGATGTCTTTTTCAATAGCTGCAATAAGAAGAATCATAGATGTTGGTTAGTTTGCACTTTGTAGAGTGAAAAGATAACAAGTAACAACAAAAGGAACTTAAAAATGGTATAAAGAAAAATCAATTTTTTAAAAAAAACTATAATTGCATTTAAGTGAACAGAAATTTCAAAAAATGAGACCTATCACGTTTGAATAATTGGAAAATGATATGGAAGTCTGGTCTTAATAACTGTTCCCACAAAAAAATTGGCCTATAGTAGTCCTCTATTCTAATGACCACTGAGAGAATGTCTGCAAAAAAAAATGGTCTAGTTAACATATATTCAAGATCAATTAGCCCAAAAAAATCAAAAATCTTTGATTGAGCATCACCAAGTCTTTGGTGCCAGAATTCTAGATGCCACCAAACCAAAAAAGAAGGGCATAATTTATGATTTGAAACAGAGTGCCTCAAGTGCGAAATGGGAGAAACATCATGCGGTTATCTTTCAGAATTGGATTAGAGCATTGAGATCTTTGCCACACACTGAACTTAGTTGTTATTGCTATTTTCTGAGTTTCACACCTCCACTCCAATTGAACTTTTTCCAATTGAAATTAACTATCAGTATCAGACATCTTTTATCAATCCGATTGCTCCATTTCCAAGGAAACCATAGCTAGTTTATGAGAGCAAATAATGCCTCTAATGCTAAAAATCTACACCATTCCATTATTCCCAAGTTCCCAATTTGCTTGCTTAATGGATTGAATACCATGAAATGCATCATATCTGAATTCTTGATCAAACTAAACAAAACATCCATTAACAAAATCCATGAAAACAGTGATCAAAGCAACATCGACAAGAACAGACCTTGTTAAGGAGGAAATTCGGGTAGAGGTGGTTCTTGGTGAGGTAATGCGCGCAGCAGGGGCAATCACTCTTATTCTGAAGATGCGTGACGATGCACATGTAGCAGAAGCTATGACCGCAGGCCGTCAAGAAGGCATCTTTGATGATGCCCATACAGATCGGGCAGAGCAAGTCCTTATCCTGCTCGGCCTCAGGCACCGCCTCCGCGGCGGCATCAGGTCCCGCCTCAGCAGCCATGCCAGCGGCCGCGTCCGGTGGTCTCGGAGGTCGAGAAGGCACCGACAGGCGATGTCCGCTGCTCCGTCTTCACAACAGAGGGGACGAGAGCCCCGGCGGATGCGTCGCCCATGGAGATCGAGAGGAGATGGAGATTAGGATTGCGGGTGATTGTTGTGCTTTGTGGTGGGACGTGCGAGGGTTTTGTGGAAGGGAAAGCTAGGGTTTTCTGAGGCCTGGAATGGACCACGTCTCTTTCTCTCTCTCTCAAAACCATCATCACATGCTTTTATAAAACTCATTTTAAGAAGGAGAAGAGTGATGAGACGACGTCGCCGAGGTCTCCAGCAGTTGAATGCCTCGAGATCGCCACTCGTGCCATTGGATAGTTCATCACAAGGCATCCAAAACAACAGCTTCTGGCATTCTCCGGAGTATTATGATCATGTTAAATAACAAAATTACTTACCACCTATTTTTTAATAATATCTTATAATTTTTTATTTTATTAGTCATTCATTCTTAATCTTGAGTTAGTTGTTCTGACCAAAAATCTTGAATATCTTTTTATAAAAAAAATTAAAAACTAAATAAAAAATAAAAATACTTTTTTTTCAATAGTTGATATTTACCTACAACTAATAAGTAATTAAATATATTCTAAAATATATATATATATATATATTATGATTTTATTAAAATGCTACAAGTAAATTTATATTTAATTTATAAACAAAAGAATATATGAGATTAATTTATTTTTATTTAATTTTTTAATGACATAAAAAGTACAAATAAAATAAGTGATTAAACTATATATAAAAAGGTTAAAAATGTCACTTCACATATAAAAGATCTCGCCCATGAAACGCACCTACAATTCAACCAACCAATTGAGAGAGAATCAAGAATTCATTTTTTAGCGCGATTCATCCTTCCCAAACACAGCATACATCTCTTCATTGTACTGCACTTTACGTCTGATCCAAGTTAAAACTTTTAAGTTTGTTCCAGAGTGTAATAACTAATAAATAGAATAAAAATAAAACATAAGATTATATAATATTACTAGAAAAATAGGGGAGATGATAAGTGATTTCACTATTATTCAAAAGTGGTGATAAATATAAATATCTTATTTTAATTGTGTTCTCATAATATATTAAAACCACATTAAATATTGTTTTTATACTAATAGTAATAGATGCCTGAAGATCCAACCGTTAGGCATTGAATAGCTCATCTTGAGGCATCCAAATAAAACATCTAAGGGAGGATATTCCAAGTAAATTTGAGTCTAAATTCCAATGTTCGAAGTACCTGTTCTAAAGGTCCAAGTTCAACACTGTATTTCAACACTGTATAATTTAGACCATGACCATTCACATAAAAACTTATTACATTCACAGAACAATTTTAGATGTTGCAAATTGCAATGCTGTTATATAACATCTTCAGAACTCATTAAAAAATGTCCAAAATGTCCAACAGCATTCCAACAACAGCTATTGCGAACTGGGTTGAAAGGAGGATCTGAAAGTACATCTCAGCCAGATTTGTTACTCTATTTTCCGAGTTGGTTGTCATAACTCATCTTTGTCAGTTGTTTCTCCTCCCATGAGCTCTTCAAGTGAGAATTCATCCTCTTCAAGAATCTGGCCGTCCTTGCCATCCCATGGTTCTGTCACAAACAATGGTAGGCGTGTTTTCTAGAGGAAGGTTCCCTTTGCCACCGCGACCTGCTTCTTTGACAAACTCACTGGAAGCATGTATTTTAATTAGTTTGACCAAGTGAACATCAAATAAACGAGTATAACAATAACCAAGTAAGCAAATAAATAAATAGTATTATATAAATAAACGAGAAAATTAAGCCATTAAATTCCTTACATAATTTGGTCAAGCTCAAATGCACTGCGAAGTGGAGCATATGCGCCTTTCTTCACGTTCAATGCCACCAAAGCTGGGTAACCATAACCACCAACACCAACTTGCTTCTCAAGGTCAACTTGCTTGCCTGCCGCTGTCCAAACATAGCTGCAAGATGCACAAACTCAGAACCACTACATATCACTATAAATGAAGCACAGAAGAGAAACAAAAGTTCTAGGCACACAAAGAAAGTTCAAAGTTTGTTAAGGATAGTCAGATTTGAACTTCTATTGTTTGATCTAGTTAACTCACACACAACAGTTGAACTTCTCCATTACCTTACTACATTACCCTGTTACTGTCAACTCGTTCCATTGGACTATTATGCAGACGAGCTATATATGCAGCTGAAGGTATTAAAAACCAGAGGTTATCCATGAACATGAAATGATAATCAGCATTAGTCATCATTACCTTGAAATATCCAAAGTCAAGAAGCAAATTCTCCAAATTTACACGGCTTTGAACATGACAGCTAGCAGGTAGGGAGAGGCCTGATAACAAGCTTTTAAGTCTATGAGGCTCAAAAGTCTGAATATAAGCCATGCAATCAATATTTTAAGAAAAGGAAAATTGGATGGCTTTATTGGGTCTTAACCAGAAATAATGATACCATTAATGATGATTCATTTGGCTATTTGACTTTCCAACAGTGATCTATTTTCAAGAGGTCATTACGCTTGTTTTCTAACAGCATTGTTTATTTTGATGATGGCATATATCTCTACTCCACTATAAATAAAGAGCCAAGTCAATACAAACCTAATTTTGGCAACTGTGTTTTCTCCACCTACTTCTAAGATTACAAAAGGTAGTTAGGATCCATACAAACCTGTAAGGACTCTTTTTAAATTTTTCAGCGACTGATAACAGAAGATCGAGGTACTTATTCCTTCCCTCTGCTTTCGAGTCCAAGATGTCAGGAAGAAAAGCAACAAAACATATAGCAGAGGAAGCACACTTGTCTGTCATCACATCCTACAAAAGGAAATAAAATAAAATGATTATTATGTTCATATCAGATTAATGTTACTTGGTAATCAGCTGGCAAGCAATGAAGAGAACTTACAGGCCCAGTCAACTCGGAAACTTCAGGTGGAGGAGCATTTGTATCTAGTTGCTCAAGCGCAAATGATTCAATTGCAGAAGCAACCCTTGCCCCCTCATAAGGATATGGGCTATCCTTGTCAGCACCAAATACCAAAATTGTAGGGAAACCTTGCACATTGAACCTGCTCATCAAGGACTGATTTTAACACATTATGTTAGAAAGTACTTGAGTAGAAGCACAAATAAGCTGAATAAAACATTCAACAGAGAGTTCCATAGAAACTGCCAATAACCTGAAAAGGAATATATACTGAAGGAATTTTTAGTACATAAAAAAGAAAAAAAAAACCTTTATGATGAACAGAACATGTATCCTCCAATAAAATATTTACTTGTTATTATTCTTCATTCTTCTTTTTTAGGGAAATTTAAACAAAAGAAGATATGAACCTTGAAACCTTCATACTCAATTTATTCTTTCATCTCCTTGCACTTCAATTGTGCACAACATTTCGCCCAATAGTCTTGTGGTCCCATTCAACCCACTGCTCCCTCTCACAGCATGCTTTAGATTCTCATTGAGCATACATCTAATTGAGAAGAGCACAGGTTGGGTGACGCTAGTATCAGACAATCAAATTGCAACTTGCAAAGTGATCTAAGATAGGATCGGATGAACTCTTTTGTCCTAGAACACTAGATCTTTGTTAGGTTTTGACACATGTTGGACTTTAATCCAGCATCTACATTTCTAACAAATTTAGTGCTTTTTATATAGAACCCGAATAGTAGGGACTATTATTGACCAAAAAAGGCATTCAAGAGTTCTACAGAAAAACAATGACAGGTGAAACTACAGTCAGCTCAGCAACAATCACCAAGAAGCAAACTGCCAACTTGAAGCACCTCATGTTTGGGACAAGTACATATCTTTCCTAATGATTTAATCAGAAGGAGATGCCCAACAGTTTCGTATTCCGTAAGGCCTAACATTTAATTGTTATTAATTTTCATGTAGATTGAACCCTGGCCAACATTGGTAAGTCTATATGAAATCTCTTGCACTATAGCATAAGGTTCATGTTAACTAATTTTTAGATATAAATGAGTACTATAATAAAATAATTTGTCCCAAATCAGTACATTGAACTGCAACACATGAATGCAATTATATATAATCCATGAGATAACTCTTTCACTTAGTTTTTCATTTTGTGATATATTCTAGTGATCTTTACATAGCAAATTACCAAGGCATTCAAAAAGTTGAATATAGAAGAAAACACTGTACTACAAAGTTAATAAAAACAAAAGAAGAGCAACTTGATTGACAAAACAAATAGAAACGAATTCACCTTTTCAGCTTCACAGTCAACATGGCCCAGTTTCACCTTCCCCTTCAAGTTATTTGAAGCTTTCTTCCATTCAGGTGCAAGTTTTTTGCAGTGTCCACACCTGGAACAATAAATGCAATTCATGTTAATAATGAATTAGGGAAGAAAACAACCAGGAATATTTCAGACAGATATAAATGAAAGTTATGGTCCTGCAATCAATAGAGCCAACAACTTTCAAGAGCCATGCAAATGAGTAACTGACTAGTTATCTTTTCTCAAATAACATATTGAACTGCAAATGTCAGATTTGAGATTAAGAGATAAAAGATTTGAAAGCTTAATCAATATCAGGAGGTTGTTTATTGTGAGCTTGCTTAATGAGTTTGAAGTTTCATAAGCACAAAAAAAAGTACAAAATAAGAGTGTTGGATAGTATAAGAGAAAGAAAGAAAGAAGAAAAAAGAAAAAAACAGAGAATGCTCCTGTACTAAATGTTTCACAGACTAGCTATATGTAGCAGCAATTATCTGATTGAAAATGCCAAATTCTATTAATAGTAGTATGAAAGAATTAAATCTAATGAAGCATAATCCCCTCCTTAGTATAAGTATAACACAAATTGTTGACAGTCAATGCACTCATGATGCCTAAAAAGTTTGTTTCTCTTTATTTAATGAAAGAAAATGTTTCCACTTAATTATAATAACTACAATATTCCTAATTTAAAATATATATATATATATATATATATATATATATTTAAGACAACTTGTTAGAAGACTAGAAAGCCAATTCACTTGAAGTTACCTACTTGACAGGTATCTATAAATGCAAAAAATCTTCAAGATCAATCACCTCAATCAGAAAAAAAAATGTCCTATATTTGAAAGAAATAGTAGTAGATGTAGTTGGAATAAGCATCTATTAAATTTATAGGAAACATCTATAGTACATCACATCTCATGGGCCATTCTATTAAAAAAAACTATCAAATTGTCAATCTCATTTTGGAGTTTCTTAATAATTTAAAGCCTCAATGTCACACATAATGAACATAAAATGGGCAATATAGTTTTGTGAACCCATAAGGTGTGGAGAAGGGCTGGGCATACAGGCCATTAACATTTTGGAGAGGATTTACTTAACAAAGTGGTGATTTTACCACAGGATTCATAGTTCATGTAAACAGAAGACAACTAGGTCACAGGTTTTATTATAAAAAGGGACACAATTTTTTTTTTTCCTGCACAGCATTGTTAGCAACTCAGAGCAACTCCTAAAGTTTTAGCATACCACATTTTTTTTAACATATCCACGAGTTAAGATTCCAAAAAAAAGTAATATTGACAGGAATAAAAAAAATTCCTGGCGATATTAAAGAAGACAACTAGGATTCATAGCTCATGTAAACAGAAGGCAACTAGGTCACAGATTTTATTACAAAAAAAAATGTAATATTGCCAGAAAAAAAAAATCCCAAATTTAAGAATCTTCACTAGTTTACTATGCAAGCTATTGAGATGGCATTTCAGACAGTGAACTATTATCTTCATAATAACACTTTATTATGGTGGTGGGACCACTAAAAAGAGCTTTCTAATGCTTTTAGCAACCATCTTCACAGAAAAATGAGGCCGCTATAAAGGCCTTGACTGTTTAAACTATATAATAATATCAGAAAGTTTGACCACAAGAACTCTGGGTGCCCTTTCTTTGGTAATAACTGTATTGCTAATTTCCATTTGCCTTATTCACCTTATAATTCAATTAACAGTTTTATGGTCAATGTGTTGAATTATATTGGTTTAACAACAACAAAAAATGACTCTTTACTTCTACTTCTAATATTAGAATGAGGCACACATGATGAACCAACGATTGGCCTCTTTCTTAACAGAAGCAAGATATGGCAGGAAGAAACTTTACATTGTTGGACAGAAACTAAAGAATGTAAATGGTGAATGTGTAATTGGTTTATATCTTGCCCTAGTTGTGTGCACAAAATTTCAGTGCAATGTTGTTTATCTTTCCTGTAGTGCACATGCAAATCAAATGACAGTGGGAAAAGCTAAAAAGCTAATCCGCACATATTTTACCAACTCACCATGGAGCGAAAAATTCGACGATCCAGAGTTCATTACTTTTGATGACCAGTTGATCAAAGTTGCTTGAAGTCAGTTCGACAGAAGCACTTGTCTCAGTTTTTTCACTTGAACCTCCAGTTGTCTTGCCATTTAACCGTTCTTTAAGAAGAATCTTTATCTGTATTTAAGAAAAAGAATCACATTCTTCATTTACAAAAAGAACAAATATCAAGATTCACAGATAAGTGGATAACTTTCAAATAATGTGATAACTTAACCATGAATGACAAAGAAAATAAGATTTCTTAGTGAACTTTTAAAATTAAACAAAAAAATTCTTGAATGACTAATCAAACGTTAGAGATAGATAACTCTGACAAATGGATCAAAATTTTCTCCTACTCTAGAATTAGGAAGTCTCAGCACTCCAATCTTCTATTAAATAGAAACAAGAAAAGTGACTGCAAGTAAATGACTTAAAAAAACTCAAAATCAATGGCTCATAGCTCTGGATGGGATGGCACTAGTCCAGTTCAAAGTAAGGAAGTTTTTTGGTCAAAGGATGGACTTACCAACCCCAAGCATAAACTAATTATATAACAGAAACATACAACCGAAGCCAACCAGAAATACAACTCAATTTCACTTTATCAACTTCAAAACAATCCAAATGCCTAAAGATATTTTCTATATACTGTAGAATAAGATCATACTTAAACAGAAATACCTGTAATATTATGAGTTTCAAAAAAACAATAAGCAAAACAAAATGTGAGATGAAGTTTTCAATAACCTGCTGAAGGGCAAACTCAGCAATAGGCTTGACGTCCCTTGCTCCTTGGTAATCTACAGGTGGCTTGCCAGGTGAAAACACCTTAATTGTTGGAAACCCTTTAATTCCATACTCCTGAACAATATCAACAGATGCATGTGAAGGTTTATCCAGGACACAAGATAGAAAAATAAGATTTACAAATTTCATTGAAAGTTATACGGCAATTTTAAGTGTCAAAGTTACATTGAATTGCTTTATATGATATCAGATAGATAAATGAACATTCACTGAGGTGAACACAGAATTACTTTGATATATGGTGTGCCTTGGTCCAGATGTCTCACTTTTTGCTTTGTTTAAGCATAAATTGACTCTTAAGAATTCCACCCAAATGGGTTTTCTAAATGGAACTCATAGAGTTTAAAAATTAACTTGAAACTCACATTATTAATATAGACCTTAATATGATGGAACTCATCGAGTTTAAAAATTAACTTGAAACTCACATTATTAATATAGACCTTAATATGATGATTTTGGAGTTGAAAGACTCAAATGGAGGTGTTTCCTGGTATAGATAGATAGATAGATAGATAGATAGATAGATAGATAGATAGATAAAAGTTCTATGTAACACGTCACAAAAACAAGAACAGTAAAAGGATAGAAATAGAGAAGAAACCTCATTGATGGTACAAGATGGACCAATCAGGCAATTGGATACTTATCCCATGGCTTAAAATATAAGAATACTATCCATTCACAGTGTCAGGGTTTAAAGCTATGAAAGTATCCACCGATTTTATACTCAATGCAATTATTTCGTTGAAATCCTACAATTTTCGCACTAATTAAACTATAAATCAAATAATTAGACATACTTTCCCACCAATAGACAACAGCATCAGAAATCCAACCAAGACAAAAGAGAAAGAAAAGGTTCTAAATCTGTAAAATCTAGCAACTACTAACATATTAATGCAATGACTATCAATTGAACAAACCAACAAGTAAAGAAGATCAAATCATTTGATTAAATAAATAAATAAATAAAAGTTCCAGCATCAAACCTGAGCGAGAGACTTATGGGCATCGGCATCAAGGGCGGCGACAGTTGCGACGCCTTTCAGCACGGTGGCAGCCCTCTCCCAGGTGGGCGTCAGAGCCTGACAGTGACCACACCACGGTGCAAAGAACTCAACAAGAACAACTCCATTCGAGTTCAACACCTGCGATCCAACTAGTTAGGAATCAAGAGAGAAACCCCAAACAGATCCAGATGACGAGAAAACGGGAGATTAGAATGCAAACCTTGGATTTGAAATTGGAGGGGTTGAGTTGGAGAACGGGAGAGGATGCCGAGTAGAGTGCTCTAGCGGGAGAAGCGACAAGGGCGAGCAACGCTAGGAGAAGAAGATGGATGCGCTGCATTGCTTCTCGCGTGGATCAAGTGATCTGGTTGTCGATCGATCGGGACGATAGTTTTGGTTTTGGTTTTTGGGGTTTTACTTGCATTTTATTTTGGTGCGATGCGAGCGGAGTGGTGCATTGGCAGGTGGACGCGTGTGATGACCAATGGAGTTCCGCCACGTCTACGCCACATCAGCAATGACCTGAGGCTAGAGAGAATTAAGCCGTGAGTTGGTGTGTCGTGTATGTGTTTTGTGATGATCTTAAGATTTAGTTCTGAGTTTGGATAACAATGATGTGTAGTGTGTATCTGAGGCGTGTTTAGATGCAAATTAATATATTATGTATAATTTCTAGTAGTGCTTAGTAGTGATATATATATATATATATATGATCATAAGCACCCCCGGATGATTCAACTGTCAACTTAACAACCTGGTCATCCAGCTTTCTAGAAGGTACCATATGGTTCTGAAAGCCGGCAACTAAGTGCCTCTAGTTTGGCGCCTATCTAGTTGTATTCGAGCTGCAGACAACGATCTCCTAACTTGCCAACGACCTCAAGTCTATATAAGGAGGACCTCAGCACACATCTCAGATCATTTGATATTTTGATATGATACACTACATGGAGCTCCACTGAGACTAATCGTCTATTTTTACATCTCTTCCTTGGAGTTTTTCTGACTTAAGCATTGGAGGCTACACGGGGCGTGGGCACCCCGACACTCCTCTCTTTGTAGATCCTTCTCCCGACAAGACATGATTATTAAAGGTTTGATCTCAAGAGAAGAAGTCAATCATGTTAGCAAGAAGTTTATCCGAGGAGTCGTCCCCAAAGCCAATCTTTCCCTAAAATTCACTGAAGCTTCGCAATCATCATCAATCTCTTTTATTTGTTGATCTGGACCTGTTTTGATCTTAGGAGAAGCATATCTCGACATCAACAATATATATACTTCCATTGAATTTTATTGACATATATACCTCATGTGGTTAATGATAAAAAATATCTTAAAATCACCATTTTACCTTCAAATTCTTTAATTAATTATTTATATATAATTTATATTAATATGATAAACATATTAATGTTTTATGAGGGTATAATGATCATTTTCACTAAATTGTAATTAAAATAGTATATATAATTATGGGCATTCATAAGGATATATACATAAATTTATTTTAATAATAATAATAATAAAAGGGGTGAGAAGCAAGTTTTTGTGAGTTGAAAGTCCGTAAAAGAAGATGGGACCGTTTTTATATTATCCTATACAAAGATTCTAGGAATTTTTCATTGTACAAAAAACCAAACAACGATTATAAAATTTTTCCTATAGAATGTTATCAATAAGTTAATTAAAATCAATTATAAAGGTAAAATAAATGATAGAAAAGGTTGCATTTTTTTTCCAATAGACATAAACAATTGGCTTTTCTAAGTCTTGATGTGGGCCAACTATGTGTCTGAGATTGCATGGCTTGGCTCAACCACAATGAATCCAATATAGAATTGATATTTTAACCCAAAAAAATAGTTTTTATAAAATGATTTGATAAATGCAGACATGTAAATTATTTCTCTCCTTTGATATAAAATGATTTGATAAGTGTGAAATGTAGGAAAAGTTTTTATATTTCTCTCCTTTTTTTTTAGCTTTCTCTAAATCAAATCACATATTAAGAAAAAATCAAATAAGAATGAAAATTACATCCATATATTTGGTTTAATAAAACAAAGTGAAAAAAAATATATATTATTGCTAATAGGGATAAAAATGGGAAGACACATGACATCCAACCAAGTGTGCATGTGGCATAACTATAGGAAACTCTCTGTACCAGATCATAGGGCATCCCCCCTTAGATCCAGGGTTCAACCCCCTTCGGAACCCAAGTACCATCCCCTTGAATCCAAGGGCAAAGCGATGCCACCTGATCCCGAGTCGCACCGAACCAAATCAAGGCCATTCGAAGTCGTAATACTACCTCCCTTCGGATTCGAGCCAGTAGTGGAAGAGCCCCCCTCAAACAATTGTGCATCGTATTCAGAGTCCCATGGCGTACCGCTCAACCGCATTCAAAGAAGGGTTTCGAGAAGCTTCGAGAAGAATAAACGGTTAGAGCCGGATTGGAGCTGGAGCGCTAACTTGGGCCGCATGATGAACAGTAACTTGAGCCGCAAGTAAAACAGTGGCTCGAGCCAAAGACAAAAGATTGAGTCACAAACAGCAATAACTTGAACCCCAAGCTTCCTCCAGTCTATAAAAGAAGGGGAACATCTCACTGAAAAGAAGGTCTCCCGGCAGCGAAGCACTGCCATTTTGAGAACCCAGCTCTTCCTATTCTCCATCTCCCCATGTATACATGCTACAAAGCTTCCCTCACCAAAGTATCTTCTTCTTCTCCATTGTATTGAGAATGATTAATGGATTTTGTTCTCATTGACAGAGCTGGTGGTTTTTCCCCACTTTGAGAGTTTTCCACATTAAACTGGTGTTCCTTTCTTTGATTGCATGATTTCTTTTTTATTTCCTCAGTACTTTAAATCTTGTAATTAAATAAATTCAACCTTTGAGTGAAGTTGAGATTAAGAACAATCACTAATATGAACCATTAATCCTTTGAATCCTCTCCTTTCCTCCATCTCTCCCTCTAACTCTAGACACTAACTCCAGACACATGCAAACTCTCAGATCTCCTTCTCGTTCTTCTTTGTCGAAGTCTAGCTGCTTCTGCTGACAGACAAGCCACAGGAAGCCTTGTCCCCTTGGTTCATGAATTGGCTTCAATGTACACTATTCACACAGGGGAAGGGAAAGATCTCAAATGGATCAGGTCTAACAAAAATATTGGGTTTTCTTACGAGTATACTCTGAAAAATACTGTATATATCTTCCATCAGATGTTTAGCTGCATGGTTTAGAAATGTGAAAAAAATCATTATACTCTTTTATAATTATATCATAAAAAATTTATTTAATTATAAATTTATAAACATATTTTTAAAAAATATAAAATTCAAAATAATTAAAATATTTTTTAGAAATATTAAATTTTTTTGGTAAATATGGATAAGTTATTAAAAATATATAATTTAGATTTTATTCATGAGAGTGAATAGTGTAACAGTTTAATCCACATTGACTATTGGTTTAGTGTGCATATAAATGTTGGGTAAAACTATCATTCAATCCGAGTTTTGGGATAATTAGACCTGATATTTGTGTGAGGGCTAGATCCTGCAGCCCAGTCTGTCACAATAGACTAATTTTTTTTTAATGAAAACTAATATTAAAAATATTTTATTTTATTCAATATTTTGTAAAATATAAGTGAGTAAAATAACTTGAAGATACACAAATAATAAAAAATAAAAAATAAAAACTATTTGCAGGGAGGTTCCCAGAGGCTTCCTCTCTGCCTGCTAACTTTAACTTTTAATCAACGCATGTCTCGTCTTTTATTGGGCACCAGCAAACTCATTAGTACGAAACAGGACTACACTAGATTCCCACTTTACTCACACTGACTATCAGAAGTGTTTACAGTGTTTGCTTCGAAACAACCAAAATAAATTAAATGGAAGATGGTTGCCTCTATTATTGAACATTATTTAGATTAAAAAAAATTACAAAAAATTTGACAGTTCCCACCTGACCTCACCGGCCCTAATATTTCCAGTACAAGGTAAAGATACACTATATGACATCATTCTCACACACACTCTGCATGTTCAGTATCCAGTCAGTACCTTAAAGCGATTACCAACCACAAAATGATGACATGTGGTGGTTGTTTAGAACTTCAAGCAATCAATCGGCTCTTAAGTGTTCCAATCAAAAGGGACCAAAAATAGAAGCAGAATTAGAGATTGCATTTATAATTAAGCTTATAAACAAACTACCCGAAGATTATATATAACACATAAAATCTAAGATATAGAAGTAGAATAATAGTTAACAATAAAGATAAAGCCCTAGAGCGGTTTCACACCAAAAACCGGCACGGTCAGCAACAACCCCCAAATGTTCCTCATCCTTTCGGCGTTGTGCTTCCTGCGCCTGCGCGCGTTCAGTATCTCGTCGGAAGCGCACAGTTTCCAATCTCTGCCAATAAAACGGAACTTAGTCAACCTAATAATAAATGTATCATTTTAAATAAAAACTTAGAAGAATATCTTTAGATTTGAACAGTGAATTAGTGGGTAAAAGTACGATTGTCCCAGGAAAAACAGTACAGGATCCAGCACGCAAACAGACACAAGACCACCAAAAAGAACACGAGGCGTCACATCACATGGTAACGCGAGCCGTGCGCGCTCGTGACTACCACTCATGTCGAGCTGGACCGCACCATGAATATACGAAACGATGAATCCTACTCCGGATCTGAGATCCGGTGAGATCCAAGCCCTTGAAAGTAAATCAGACGGTGAAGAAGACTTACTGGGGAGTTGAGAGACGACGTAGCCAGCGCCCAGGAAGTCGCAGGTGCCGGCGACGCGGCCCTTCTTCTGATAATAGCTATTGAACGCGTAGGACGCGTGCGCTTCGACGGTGTTCGGGTCGTAGCACGTCGCGCCCGGTTGGATCTCCTTGCAGTCCGCGCCACCTTCGCCGCAGGCGTAGTCCAGCGCCGCTTGGAGTTTCTTTTTCCCCACTGCGGCATTCGCCACGCACCACGTCTCGCCCGTTGTGCGCTCGGATAACCTTCCACTGCTATTGCCCTTCACATTGCCACCATTATTGTTGTTGTTGTTGCTGCTGCTGCTGCCGGTTTTGTTGTGTCGTCCTCGGTCTTCCTCCCAGCGGAGGCCGCCGCCATTGGCGCCTTTGAAGGTGAACTGGACGTCGTAGACTTTCTGTTCGTCTGGATAAAAGAGGCCGTAGTTCCTCTCGGACGTAGGCCCGGGCTTCTGGTTCTCGTTGAAGAGGGCGAAGATGTAGACCTCCAAGTCGGCGGTTGGGCGTAGTGGGGTGCCGGCGTTGCCGGAAAGCACGCGATTGATGAGATTACCGTTGTACGCAGCGGCATTGTTGACACCAGCGCCGGTCTCCTTGGGATCTCCCTTGGAAGGCCAGCCGGTCTCAGATACCACAACCTTGACGTCGTCGTACTTGAGAGCGGACAACGCGGCGAAGACGGCGTCGATCTGGGCGTCGAAGAGGGAGTAGTAGCGGTGGTTGGTCCCGGGGTCGAGGACGCCAGGGTTGGGGCGGAAGAGAGCGTAGTCGAGGGAGATAACGTCGGTGTTGGCCTCGTAGGCGAAGAACGGGTAGGCATTGACCATGAGGTAGGACCCGGACTGGCGGATGAGCTCCAGCATCGGGCGGAGAACAGGCTCGACGAGTTCGGCGCGGAACGCGCCGGCGGAGGGCGGGTACGAGGACTGGAGCGCGGTGAGCGCGATTGGCGACGAGATTTTGACCGGGCCGTCGAGGTGGAGTTGGACGAGTGCGGCGTGGATGTTCTGCATGGCAGGGACGAGGTAGGAGGTGAGGTTGCGGGGGTCGACGAAGACCTCGTTGCCGACGGCGATGGCGTGGACGAGGGTGGAAGGGTAGTAAGCGGCGACGTTGCTCTGGACCCAGGAGAGGGCGAAGGCGGGGCGGGCGGAGGCGGAGGAGAGCTGCTCGTTGGGTAGAGTGACGACGACCTTGATGCCGGTGCCGGAGAGGGCGCGAAGCACGGCGGGGTCGGCGTCGTAGAGCTTGATCTGGGAAATGCCATGGGATTTGAGGAGTTGCACCACTTTGGTGGCTGATGGGAGGTTGTTGGCCACGCGGCCGTAGTTCACTCCGACGGCGGGGGTACCTTCTGAAAAGGTTTGCGGCGTTGTATTTATGTATAGTTAGGAATGTGAAAAATAACCGATGTGGAACTAATTTAGGAGTACTAAGCTTACCTGAAGAGGGGAGAGAGATGGAGATGAGTAAGAGGAGCAATGCGAAGACATTGCTGCTGAAATGCTCCATGCTTGGAGTCTCACTCTCTCTTTCTCTCTCTCGCTCTCTGGCGCGCGCGCTCTGGGGTGAGTGAGTGAGAGAGAGTGAAGATGAGTGGGGGGAGTGATGGGGTTTAATTAATAATGACGGGGAGCAGAGTGGTGGGAGAAGTGGGGACCACCCACGTAGGAGGTGGGCCCAACCGGCAACGGGAGGGCAGGTTGGAACGATTAGTTTTATTGTAGTGGGGCCCGCGCACGAAGTCGGACCGTTTCAAGAGGATGAAGGGCGGGCAAATCGGGTTTTAAATAGATTTTAATGAAGGGGGAGGGAATGGGAGAAAATTAGATGCGGCCAGTAATGGATTGGGTCTCTCATTAATGTGATCACATATGTATAAAACTTTATAACAGATGGGTCTTGTTTCTGTTAACGGAATCTTAAAAAAAAAAATTAGTTTCACTCCTCTCATGCAGTGCAGGATGATCTCATCAGTTTTCCCCAAAAAAAAAATCTTAGAAAATATATATAAAAAATAATAGTTTTAGTTTATTTTAAAATATTTTGAATTGTAAAATAAATTTTATTATCATAATTTAAAATATTAGTTGGAGATTGAAACATGATATTCTCATAACCACACACAATTTAGGTTAGGAGAATCATTGTTTTTTTAAAAAAAAATTTATCATGGTGATTCACTGATTTGTTCTTAACGGATGTTTGATACAATAAAAAAATATTAGATAAATTATTATTAACATAAAATGCTAGGGAGAAAATTAAAAATTTCAATAAATAGCCTGCATATTTATATAATTTGATGGTCGATGCATTCCGGTAAATTTATAGTTTTATTTATATTTATTGTTTGTTAATTATTTATTTATTTTCTAAATTTTGAAACATCCTTCATTTGATGGCATCAAGTTAAACTCTATTTCTATTTTTATTGTAATTTTTAAACTTAATATTTGATTTTTTTTTGAAAATTAATTAAAGGCAACAATATAATTAATTCATGATTTTTGAATTGAAAGAATTTTCAAATATAATTATTTAGCTATCTTAAATTAAACTTTAATCATCTTAAAATTTTATTGATGGGTAAGATGTGCAATATTTTGCATTAAAAAGTTGCAAGAGTTAAAAAGAAATCTAATTAATACACAAAATAAAATTTTATTTTTTTGATGTTTCTTAAATAATTAGTTTTCAATGGAACTTAGGGAAAAATTTTATTAAATATTAATTACTGTTTTTGAATGGATTATTTTTATTAAATATTAGTTTTTTTAAAATTCTATTAACAAACAGAAAAACCATATATTACAAAACTTTATATATTTAATAAATATATGTGTCATCACATAAATCACATAAATGGAAGATCAATCTATTGTTGGATGAAGCCAGCATAAAATACTCTCCCTCTTCCTCTCCCTCTCCTGATGGAGGTGGCTGCACTCGTCATTCATAAGTCTTTTATTCATTTGCTAACATGTGTATAATTATATTTTTACCCAAAAAAATGAAGATATAAACTCAATTTTATTATAATTTATTTAATGACACATGTTTGCAAATGAATGGAAGACTAGTGAAAGATGACTACAAATTTTGCTCGAGTGAGAGAGAAAGAATGAAGATGAGTTGGGGATTGACGGGGTTTAATTAAGAATGACGAGAGGAGAGTAGATGAATAACGTGGGGACCACCCATGTAGGAGGTGGGCCCAACCGGCAACGGGAGGGCAGGTTGAAACGAGGCAAATCGGGTTTTAAATAGATTTATTAATGAAGGGAGGAGGGAAGAGGACAAAGGTGAGAGAGCATCGTTACTGGTGGTAATAAAAGCAAGGCTGCATGTGGAGCAGATGGATGGACAGTGGGGACTGGCCCAACCAGTCCCGTCCAACGGACACCTGGGTTCGTAGAATCCTAGACTACGTCGGATTGATTGATGTTTTAGTTTTAATTATTTAATTGTGAGTGCACACCTTAAGTTAAAACCAGACCTTGTGATTGGAATTCATTTTTTTTTTATGGTAAAGTTGGATGAACCCAAGAATTATTTTATTTAAAATTAATAACTCATAAATTATGTGAACAATGCATAAAAATTGATGAAAGCATTCAGGATTCAAAACAAAAATTGAAATGATATAGAAATTATTGATTGTGTACATCAAAATCTGTGAGGAGAATTAAAATTTTATGATTTATTGAACATTCCATAAATATATTTTATGCTTAAAACTTCATAAATCAAATAATAACAATCCATATATTATAATTATTATTATTTTTTAACATGTGGAATAAACCTCTCCTTATAAAAACGTCAAGAGGTATAAAAATTTTATGCTCATCAAATGAATTACCCAAACTACACATCCTATTTAAAACTCGCAAATTAAGCGATTTACTCATTACACGGGACACCCTACCTTGGCAAAAAGAAAAGAAAAAAGATAAAGGTAAATGGAAGTTGCAGACTTTTCTCCCCAATTTCCATTATCATCGAGCAAGTTAAAAATCAAAGAGAGACTTAAATAATAATAATAATCAGATTAAAACTTTGCTATAAATGATTGTCTGACTCTTTTCACAGAAGGGTCGTCCTATATATGTTACAACATCGGCTCAGTTGATACTATGAAGGAGAGCAGGGCCGTCAATATTTACAATAAGGTCATTGGTGGTAGGTAATGTAAAAAAGAATGGAACAAAAGAATGCAGCAGCAATGCGGTCATGGAAAACACAAAATGGTGTCTATGGACTCTTTAGTTTATAGTCTTCTTCAGTCCTCCCTCCTTTGTCCTTCTTCCTGCTCCTCCTATGCAGTCTGTCCTGTGACTGCAATGCACATCTGGGGAAGCACATGTTATTGTTGCTTTAAATTTCAGATGTGTTTGATATATGAATACCTGGAGATAGAAATATAAGGAACACCCACTTACTTGGTACTATGTTTTTGCCTTTCTCCCAACTGCAACAAGGACATCACAAGCAAAATTATCAATAAAATAAATAAATGTTTATAAAGTGTTGGATATAATGAAGCTTTCTATGTGCAAATCGAAGATGCAGAACAACCTCGAGATATAAACAGTTTTTGCTAATCACAGAGCCTGGATCATAATCAGACTAGTTGAGAGATTGAAGTAAAAAGCCTAAAAAGTTGTATGGTAATTAATTGCATCCCAACTTTGAACTATGTCCACATTAAGAATATGACATACCTTAAAACTATTACCCTAAATGGTGAGTTAATGTCATCAAGATTTCGGTCAATTATCAAGGCTGACCAGCATGACTAGAAATTGAACAGTGCTTGAAGGAATGACAAGATAGCAAGTCTGCCTTGGGACTATATTATGGTCATAAGTTATTTACATTTACATAAAAGTATCACAAAGAAATACTCGTCCATCAACAATTGAGCCTTTTATCCATTTTGCTTTTGAAGACTAGGCCACTTCGATTAGCAAAGCTTAGATGGTAAAAAGAATGAAGGGTTAATGTCTTCATGGTACAACTTAAGAAGCCAATTTATACACAAAAATGATGGCATAGAGAGCAAGACCACCCAAGAGCAAACAAACACCAATAGATGAGACCAAATGAATAACAAGGGAGAAAATCACAGAAGTTACACTATTTTATCACAACTACAGAGTGTTAAACAGAGAGATTATCAATCAGTACTCTAGTTGATCTCATTTATTCTTTTACCATATGAAAACTATTATAATAGAAGAAACTTCTAAGTCAACTAGAATTAAATCAATCATTTGAGAAAGCTTACTGGATTTTTAGGTCTGATCTGACAACCATCAGTGAATTTTGCACTGCTTGATCTGCGGCTAGCATGAGATAAATGCAGAAGAAACTCTTGGATGTGATTGTAAATACTGCATTCCCTCACCAAACATGATAAATTATCAGAAAACAGGAAAATATATATATACCAAAAGATGGTCACATGAAGTTTCAAATCCAAAACCATGTCAGTAAGAAAACCATGCCACAGACAAGGATAATGGCTAGTCAAACAAAAGTAAATCATATGGACATCGAAATGATAGTTTTGTTGATCCACGGAGGAAAATATACCAAAGCATTTTACCAGTGTCCTTAATCTTCCAGATAATAAAACTGAAAATTCAAGAATAAGATTTACTGATATTATTGCAACATACAAAAAACCAAATATTTGAATCACAGAAATAGTATTTTATCAACATGTAATCAATATAAGTAATTTTTCAGAAAACTGATGGAGGTAACATTATTAAAGTCAAAGTTGCTCTTCAGATTGCGAAAT
Source organism: Dioscorea zingiberensis (assembly GCA_026586065.1). Taxonomy (NCBI): domain Eukaryota; kingdom Viridiplantae; phylum Streptophyta; class Magnoliopsida; order Dioscoreales; family Dioscoreaceae; genus Dioscorea; species Dioscorea zingiberensis. Next base: position 63,501,343 of record CM048818.1, read on the forward strand.
ATGATACAAGCTCATAGAAACTCAAGAATAATTTAAAAGCCAAACTTATACCTCAACCGATGCCTATTGCAGGTTGTGAAAAAGGCAACAAAACCATATAGAATACTTCGAACTGCACGGAAAACCTGGAGCAATTTTTGTCAGAATCTCTAACATGAGGAATGTGGTTAATCATAGAACATTAACAGGCAGTCAAACCTGAGAAAAGAGGTCATTCCAAAGTGAACGCCACATGGAAGGTTCATAGGCACCCAGTGCTGCTTCAGATGCAGTTCCAAATTGAAACATAAGCCCAATAGATGACCAAGTCTCTCTCAGGATATAATAGGTGTGAGAGAAAATCATTGTAATGACACTTGCTATAGAAAGAACCAGACGAAAAGGGGCAATTAATATCTCCCAAAAGACCCAAATGACAGGGTATATAACAGATGTTGCTGTGACACCAAATAAAAATACTTTTAGCTTATGACAATGCATTAGGAAAATGACTAACAAAGATATGATATTTAACAGGTCAATAATCCCATACCAATGCTCCATATGACAGTGAAGATGAACCAAAAAGGCCAAAGAATAACCTGCACTATTCCTAGGGCCATACTGCATGTAGATCCAAACAATATAAATAGCAAAGAACTCAAGCTTTCCACTGTTTCAAGACAAACATTCCAGAAAGGAAGAATGAAGTCAACAAGCTCCATAACAGGTCCAATAAAAGGCTTCGAGAGAACTGAAAGCAATGATCTACAGGCCCGAGTAATCATAAGGAACCACTTAACTGCTTTCTCAAAGTTATGGAGAAACAGCATTGTTCCCAAATATCTAATCCTGGAAATCATTTCCCAATTTTCGATCCACTCAAAAAAGGGCCCAAACAAGCGTGCCACAGTTGACTTTAACAATGGGACATTTTTATAAAGGTCATAGAATCCTATTAGCACTGTGACAATAGAAATCAGAACATATAAAGCTCTTGCCAAAGGGCACATCCACGGGCGATAAATTTTGCAGAACACTGGATATGACTGAAGAAAAATTACCCAAGAAGGAAGTCCATACTCCAATAAAGTAAGCAGCCTCAGATCAGACATAATTATGTCCTTCAATCTAAATGGTAAATCATGATCATTGAATCTAAACAGAATTAACACATCCTTGTGATTGGTAGACCCAAAAATTAATGGTTCATTCTCACTCTCCGAGCTGAAACTAGAAGATGAAGATATTGAACGTCTTGGAGAGCTCACAATTTCACTGAATGCTTCTTCACAAACTTCATCCAGATCACTCCCCATGCTCGCTGATTTAATTATTTTTCTTCTCTTGTAAGGCCCAGTAGCAGGAGGTGGTGTGTAAGGTGAGCTTGGGGTGTGTTCTGTTTCTCCACAATCAACCATAGATTCACCAGAACCTTCCAAATGAAGGTTCTCAATCGGGACCTCATCACCAATATTAATTTGTTCTACAGAGCTTTTAGAGGTGGAATCAGGAATATCTTCTGAAGCGTCATAAAATATATCACCTGAATAGAACATCTTTTATCATTCACATAGATGAAAATTCGCAAATTTGCACAAAACAAGGACTTTGTGGTTTGTACATACTTACGACAGAGATACTATCCAAAAAACTTCTCAAGAGAAAATGCTCAAAGTGGGTTCCTGAAAACCACGAAGAAATGTGGCATGCAGCTTGTTCAACACTGTCAAATTCCCACCTTTTCATTAACTTAGTCTCCAATGCCATAGAGGTGTCAGTCTGTCAAAGAAAAAGTCAGGAACATGCATACCCAACAAATCCCACACTTATGATGAACTGATGAAGTAGGGAAGCTAGCAACTGGGATCCAAGAACAGTACCTGCAATTCATTCAGATAGTTGATGCCACGAACATGAGCCCATGCCACTTCGAAAACAATAAAACCATATAGAGTATGATGCAACTCCTTGTTCAACAGAAAGGAGTTCTTTAATTTTCGCACAGGCAGCATTGCTTTCTCTTGATATAATGCTGCATCTATCAAGGAAAACCATCTATACAACCTTCTCCCCTTTAGAGTGGATCTTGAGCCATTTCTAAAGTCAAGCTTTTGTCCAGTGTCTTTTATCTCAGATGAGCTATTCCCTAAATTGAACCTTCTTCCAAAATCCTTACTCTTCCTCCCGCCCCGGGTGTTTGCAAAAGGAGACAGCCGAGACTGAAAGGAATAGAAACTGGAGTTAGTTAGAAATGACCGTAAAGATATCAGAAAAAATTGAACGTTTGAATTTTTGAGTCACCTTTGTAACCATCAGTTGCCATAGATGAGCAGGCCTTGTATCCAGGTCAGTCAACCATGGCCTATTGTCAACTAGGATGAAAAGCTTGTTGCTTTCAGGGGCTAAAAATATGGTTAACCGTGAAAGATAGGATTGCAAATCCCTGAAAAGTGCACCACAAAATATATTGAACTTTCAGTATTGACATCCAAAAAGTACTACTCACAGCATTCTCAGCAATACAGGGACTGAAAAAGATAAATTTAGATTGTATTATGCAACATAGTTTATCTATTTGAGACATTCACTGATTGAATGAGAAATAAATATACAATAAATAAGTCGTCAAGAGAAAATGGGTATGATTTGTTTGTGAATTTATCAAAATCCTTTGTGATTTTCATATTCCTGGGCTGCTAGACTAAGGCATGAATCCATCTAAATGAAAAGAACGAAGCCTCTTTGAGAGTAACAGTTAAGCCTATCCAGTGGCTTCCATGTGTCCTAGCCTCTTCACGGGATGAAGAACATGTAGATCATATTAACAACATCTATTTTCAAGGATTATTTTGAACAACAAAACAAATATACCAATCATAAATAATAACTGATAGCAACTCACTTCAAAGACTATCCATGGAATTGTTATGATGTGAAAGTCCAAAGTTTCCAAATTATCAAAACCTAACTAGTAGCATGACTCTTTAGAGACTAACTCTATGAGGAAACATGAAAACCCAACTTCTCCAAGTTATGAAGACTCTTATGATAACACCTTATAAAAACTACCTTCGAAAAAGATTATCTTTCTTCCAATACTATCGTCGGAATGATAAAAGATGTAAATTTCTCTAGTACAAGCCTATTCGAAGTAAAGCACCTAATTAACTTTAAATCAATCTAGCTAGCTTAATAAAAGTCCTGCTTGGGAAGAATAGGATTAGTTTTTTTTATTCCCTATAGAGTTTTTGCAATCTTTTAGGCTTAATGACAGAATCTTTCTTATTTAATATAAATAGTGACAGGGCAAATAGGTAATGGGATTCTTAGATTTTTTTTTTTAGAAATTGTGGATTTTATGATAAATGAGACTCCCAACTATCCCGCTTTGTGAAATAGTTTGTCCTGCTCCTTAACAGAAGGATGAAAACAATAACATTCTATCAATCATACCGAAGTTCATTACATCATTCCTACTCTCAAGATCTTCCCATCCATAAAAAATGGCTATTGATTCAGAACCCAATGTAAAAAAACACAAAGTGTTTAACCTCTTTGTTGGATATCTTATGCCAATTTTTTTTAAAATTTTCTTTAGCTTTTATAGATTTTCAAAGCATTCAAATAGGGTTTCAACGAACAATAATAAGGGGAATGGTAAGTAGGGTTCATTGTATCTTGCCCGAAAAATCTAATGTATTATGTATGTCTTGACACACCAATACAAATCCATCTACCAAGAGAACATTCTGCTCAAGTTGAGAAATTTCCACAAATAGAAACATAAAAGGAAACAAGAAAAATCCAGAGTAAAACTTGATTCAGCACCATTAAGCACACAGAAACAGTAATTGAACAAAAAAAAAACAAAAACAAAATCAACTAGCGGTTACCCAATCTGCAGACTCGTGAGAGGGAAAAAGTGGTCTTTCTTCCAGGTCCCCATCGCCAAATCCCTGGCACCAACCTGAGCAATCCCAACAAAATACCTAAAACACACACACACACACAAAAACAAACAAAATTCGCATAAAACCACAAACAAGATATCAACCTGCAAAGAGATCCGAAGAATTCGACGCAAATCGGCGCAAAGTTCCCCTCTTTCTCTTCATACCAATGCCAAGGAACACCAAAACTTCGAAACCGAGACCGGCAAAGCAGAAGAGAAAACAGAACCACAACGCATAAACACAAACCCACCCCCAAATCCAATCAATCCCTCGCCAATAAACAAACAGCAAACTCCTTGCTTTGCTTGCAAGGCTCTTCGGGAGATCCCACGGCTTCTCAACACGTTCCCATCACGATCCTCAGAGAAGCCTCGGATCACATCCACATTTCCAAAACCCCAAACTCCCCGGGACCACCAGCACCGCCGCAGAGGCTACTAAACCTCACTACTGTCGCTGCCGCCCGGAGCCGGCCTACACCACGCGAAACGATGACACGGGTGCGCGGGAAGCTCCCAGACGGAGTCAATGCGCACAGACAACGACTCCCCCGATCTCGTTTCATTACTGAAAAAACTCTCTGTGTCTCTCTCTCGTAGGTGGTGAGTGAACGCAAAGGAGGGAACATCAGAGCCATCAAACACTTGCTTTGAGATACGTGACAACAGATCCGAAGGAAGTGGAGAGGGTGGGGTCCACGGGGTAACTGATTAGTCTGATTTGAAGGGAAAGGGCCCACAGGGGATATGATATATATATGGCGGCAACTTGGCTTGTTGTGGAACGAGTTACGAGAGAGAGAGAGAGAGAGAGAGAGAGAGAGGAAACGGCAAACATGCTAATCCAAGCAGAGTGGGCTGTGATAGCCTTAATGCGCTGTGCACATGGGGGTGGGTGGGGGTGTACCAGGCTTTTGTTTCCATAATTGGGGTAATTGTTATTGGGGTCAAACGGCTCAAACTCAGTCAAGTGAACCAGTTTGGAAAGTTTGTTTTTTTATCAACCAAGAGGGGTAAGAGATGATGATGGATAATACTCACTGAAATCGGAATCCTCGATAGGTGAGATTGAGAAAATAATAGTAATTCCTGACCACCTCTTCGCCTATTGGTATGTCCCATAATAGATGTTTGTTCGGAGATGAACCCACATTTGACTCTCATTATACGTAGAGTGAGAGCACAAGGCACTAATACGTCGCACATGAGCTATTGAGCTTCTGGGTATTCTGTACAACACATGAACTTTTGGATTGTCACACACAACTTGAGCTTTTAGCTTGTGTTAAAAAGTTTTTCCCAGTAAATTTTTAATTCAAATTTAAAAAATATAATAATGGATCACCTATCAATGTATAAAAAATACATCAGTATCTTATTATTAATATCTTTGGTTTATAAATTTTTCTCTAAAAATTAATTTTTTTTTTAAGTTATTCATATTCCCAACCAACAAAAGTTTAGATGTTCCGTATAGCATGTCATGACAGTGCACATCCATATTCCCTCGGAGAGGACTTAATGATCTTTTGTCAAAAAATAATAATAATAATAATAACAATTTGGGTTTTTTTTCCTTATATCTCCCTCAAAATTATTTAAATATCTAAAAATAATATTTATTTACATATTTTTATAAATTATACTTTTTATATATATCCCTAGGAGGGTAAATTTGAGCTTGTATGAATGTCAATTAATGAATGGAAATTATTAAAATTAAAATAGATTTATTAATATACCCTTTTTTTCTAATTTTGTGGACATAAATTATCATTATTGGTTTGCTAATATACTCTTTTAATTTTTTTTTACATATTTTATAGATTTTAAGTTATTTAAAATTATAAATTACTAATATGGTTTCCTTATATACTCCTATAAATATTTTTATTTTTATTTTTCAGAATTTAGTTTTTTGGAGTGAATGATATTTATATTTATACATATATGATTTTTGCAAACATATTTATAAAAATTTATATTATTTGCTGATAAGCAACTACTTCCTAGTATCCATGTTGTCATTAGAGTTACATGGAGCGTGTGGTTGAATCCAACCGGCGAAGCTTTTCACATAAACAACGCTAAGCTTTCACGAAAACAATTCGTGATATTGATTTTCTAACCCTCTCATGGTTTGATGTGGCCCAAGCCTCTAAAAAGCCGAAGATGATTGCTATGGAGTCTATAGTGAGTGAAGCTTGGAGTTCATGTGAGAGGATCCACCCTACCAACCACCGGGAGCAGACTTTAATAATACCCAGGCACACGGGTTTGAAATACTTCTCTTGCTTTGCTTGACCGCGAACTTAATTTGGCACCACTTCTATAAACTTTTCAAGATCATAGGGACTTGTCAATTGATGCAAGATCTTTAGGGTTCCACTCCATACACCATCTACGTTAGTAGTATGCTTCGGATGGAATGAGATTTGGTCGTCACGGCCATTTTATGGGACCTTTGGTTTGAGAGAAACAAAAGATGTTTCAGATATGTGTTTATATTAAACTAATTTGTGGCATTAATTTCCTCTTATTCTCTTGATTTGATGCAACTCATGCTACCAAACAGCCTAAACTGGCGACGATCAAATCTTTTGTCAAGAGAAGCTTGACTTTTATCCAGGAGGAATCTCCAAACTAGGAAGCACTAGAGGGCGGTGCATGTGAGTAAGCTTATCATATATGTATGAAGGTCGATGTCGACCCTTTTCTTGGACCGGATAGCTTTTGTATTTTGTTAAATCTAAAAAAAATTATTAATGAATATAATTTATCCATTTATAAATATATATATATATATCAATTGTTAATACATGTATAACTTATTGTATCTTCCTCAGGTATTTACTAAAGCTATCAATTATTGTCATTTCTTTTGTTTATAGATATAGAGAGAATATTATTAATTTTAATAACTTACTATATTGATTATCTCTTTTTCCAATACTAACCTCAAATGTATAATATTATCTCCTATTCTTTTCACTTTAACCATTTTGTTCTTAATTTTTGGTTCCACAATAATTTCCATACCATTTTTATGTTTATCACCTCCACAGTAGTATAATTTATAACCTGTGTTACCAATCTCTCTAGCCTTGTTTCCTATCCACCTAGTCTTCTGCAAACACACTATATCTATCTTTCTCCGTTTTAGAGTGTCTACTCCATAGACTTTTCTGTCAAAGAGCTTATATTCCAACTATCATACTCTCATGGATTCGTTTATTTACTCGTACCCATCCATTAAGATTCGATGACCTTTGCCTATTTGTCACCACATTCAGGCACCAATGTGGCGGGACAAACTTCTTTACCCACACCCGTCCATGATGTGGGAACCTTTGCCTATACTCCATTATATCCAGGCGGCGATGTGATGGAACCCCTTGCTCATTTAACACTACATCCGGGTGCCAATGTAGTGTGTGCCTAGGTGGGCACGTCCCAACATTATATTTGTGCAGAGAATTCATATTAGGTGTTTGACAAAGTTTTATACTGGCTGTCAACCTACTGTAACCCTCATCTTTTATTCGGGCTTGGGACCAGTTATGTTTGTATAGGCGGAGCTAAAAAAAACTATTAATGAATATAATTTATCCACTTTTATAGAAAAGAAATAAATATACAAATCAATTGTTAATACATGTATATCTTATTGTATCTTCCTCAAATATTTACTAAAGCTACCAATTATTGTCATTTCTTTTGTTTATAGATATAGAGAGAATATTATTAATTTTAATAACTAAATAAGTAAATTATTTATCTTTGAGGGAAGAGACAGTAAAAAGAGGGTTCAGGGGGGCTGCTGTGCCTTTGGCACAGCAGCCCCTACTGTGCAAAATTTGTGGCATCTATACCATATTTTGAGAAAATCCAACCGTATGGATGGAAAGATCATGGAAAAATAAGCTAGCACGTCCATTTTTATATAATTTGGTTACCGTTTGGTCCTCCCACTTAACAGTTGAAATTTTATAGAAATCTGAACGGTCCAGATTTTCAGAATTTCAACCGTTAAGTGGGAGGACCAAACGGTAATCAAATTGTATGAAAATTGACATGCTAATGTATTTTTCGATGATCTTTCCATCCATACGGTTGGAAATACTTCAAACCCCCTACAGACCCCAGAATTAATGGCACAGCACAGCAGCCCCCGGAACCCGTAAAAAGGACGTTGATTTACTAAAAGTGTCCGGAAGTAAATAAAAATGGTCAAAAGTTCTACTTTTTCAAAGTTGTTGGAACTTGGAAATAAAAGAAAAATTACACTTTTAATATTTTTTTAGAGAACACCAAAATACACTGAAATAGTTTTTTGTTTATCAAAAGCCCATTTCTTATATTTCAGGAATAAAAAAAATAAAATAAGCCTAAGCCAAAATTACGAAAGTGTTGACGTAGGGAAAGTAAAGAAACACTTTTCTCATATCATAACAAATAAACAATTAAAGTGGGGGAATCACTCATTTTCGTGACCTCTTATGAAATTAAAGGTCCTGTAAAGTGAAGTTGTTAAAAAAAATAATAAAGTTAACTATTTTTTAATGAGTAAAATTTAAATAATTGAAATAGATTTTAATCGTTTATCATGAGGAGTAACTTTTAAAAAGAAAAATGAAAACTTGGCTATACAAAATAAGAAGAAGTCCTCTCAAAATGAGAGGTTGCTGACTCTTCTCACATAATTGTGGAAGTCTTGTAGCGAGGAAACCAACATCTCAAGCGTTGATCAGATCTTTGTCTCTTTCTCATGCTTAAGTAGCGCCATGACTTGTGGAACTATCAATAACTTGAAAAGTATTAATGTCAATTAAAAGAACACCATTCTTCTCTACTGCCAATTTATTCAAAGGGTAGGACAACTTCAAGGCAAGAGAGAGCTACCTAATTCAAATGAGCTTCTTCTAGTTTATTACTTCATGAGATTTTGATAATTATCAAGTAGAGTTTATTATTTTGTAAAACTTGAAACCAACTCATCAGATTAAACTCATTAACAGATAATCAAACAAATAGAAAACATCTTCTTCTTCTTTTTATTCTATTAGTTTGTTTATTTTCAATTTCAGTGTCAAACCAAATGTAAAATTAATCAAACAACAACATAATAAATATAAAAACATGTTAAAAACGTAATTTAGTGAAAAATCATAAGGTGCAGAAATCTGCACAGTTGAGATTTATAGTTGTAGGAGATGTTAGCATCAGTTAGAGTGGGTGACTGGAATCGAGCTTATCTGGTTCGCCTGTGATCCTGCACAAGAAATCGAGCAGAGAGGGGGCATGCTTTGTTGTCTGAGATAGCTCCAGCGCCCAAATTAGTGAGAGTGAGATCTCAAAGGTGGAGAAGAGATGGTTGGAGGGTTTAGAGACTAGATATATTGTTTCTTTGTCCTTCATTGCTCTTATCTCTCTCCTTTGGGATCGACTGTTGTTCCTTCGTTGTCAAAGATCTTTTTGGCCGTATTTATCTCTGACATCTTATCTTTTCGATCCACCATACATCTTCCTACCATCTTATCCCCTTCATTGATTCCTGCGACCTTCCTCTTCCCCAATGGGGTGTCCAGATTTGTGCCATTGCATAGATGTTCCGGATTGAACCACACATGCACTCTGAATGAGGCCAAGTGTCTATCCGGATTTATCCATATCAACTATAATTAACCAAACCAAATTAATCGGATTCTATCAATTGAGTAATTAGTTAACTTCATTTGAAGCTAATCTTGGACACCCTCATTAATTATGAAGAATTTATATTTTTCGAAGTTAGGAATGGAAGAGAAGAAGCAAATGAAGCTTGCCCTTGTTCACATTCAAATAAGCAGCCAAGGAGCCCAATGGTCACGTCAGAGGAAAAGAGCCAATGACAATTAACAAGTAGAGAAAGCAGCCAAGGGCGCCATCCGGGTGCCCCGCAAATGAGAAATAATCATATGAGAAGATGATGGTAATGCAGTGGGGTATCCACTTATGGATTATAGCTTGGAAAAAATGTTATCATGTGTTCCATCATGTACACAACTTGGATTTCAATATGATATATAGTTTCTAAGATATTTAGTCAATTAAGTTGTCTTCCTTTTGCTTTAATTATTTTTAAGAAGATAAATTAAATAGTCTCACATGAACTATAAGAGAGAATGATACAGACCCGTTTGGATTGATTTACGAATTTTCATTTTAATAGGAGTTTTGAAAAAAAAGAGTTTTTCAAAAAATTAAGGCTCTTATATATTTTGTATTTAGATATGTTAATTCAGAAGAACTTTATTGTTTAGAAGTTTTGGTAATTATATGATCATAAGAGTGTTTTGGTAATTGTATAACCTCAAAACTTTAAATCATTGTCTTTTTTTTTGTTTTTATAAATATATTTTGATAATTGTTTAGTCGGAAACAACTTCTAAATTAAAGCAAAATTTTTTTTTTTCAGAAACTTTAGACTACGTTTCTTAAAAGAAAAAAAAGTTGTTTTTCAGTTTTTTCTTTCTCAGAAATGCTTAAGGGCTTCCTAGAAACTGATCCATATGGGGCCATAAGTTGGATCGATAATTAAAATTTTATATTAATTAAACTAATTTTTAAATACAATAGTTGGTTTTTCCTTCTATAAATGCCCATTCATATTAGTGAAAAAAACACAAAGAACTTATCAAAAGGAAAAAAAAACACAAAGAAATTAAGAGAGAAGAGATGGAGGTTTTCCCAGTGATCAACATGAGGGATCTAGAGGGAGAAGAGAGATGTGCAACCATGGAGCTCATTGCCAATGCGTGCGAGAACTGGGGTTTCTTTGAGGTATGCTTTTTGTATTACTAATCATGGTTCTTTTGATGATCTTCTATAAGTGAATAAAAAGTTCATGAGTGATCTGATAACTATATATGAAGCTCTTGAATCATGGGATTGAGCATGAACTCATGGATGAGGTGGAGAGGATGACCAAGGAACACTACAAGAAATACATGGAGAAAAGGTTCATAGAGTTCGCCGACAAGACCCTCGATGACCCTGACACCGAAAACATCGACTGGGAGAGCACTTTCTTCCTCCGGCATCTCCCTACGTCTAACTTGTCGGAGATTCCTGACCTTTCTGATGACTACAGGTTTAGTCAAATTTTTTTTTTCTTGATAAATTTAGACGTATCTTCAACTTCAATAAGAAATGAGGTACTAACTTTTCTTAGTTTTAGTCAATTTTGAGTCTCATTCAATACATGCATGTAATTAACATGCTATCATGGTGTACTTATATTTCAGGAAAATGATGAAGGAATTTGCAGTAAAACTGGAAAAACTAGCTGAAGGATTGCTGGAGCTTCTGTGTGAGAATTTGGGTCTGGAGCAGGGGTACCTTAAGAATGCTTTTCATGGGAGCAAAGGACCAACTTTTGGAACAAAGGTGAGCAACTACCCGCCCTGCCCGCGCCCAGACCTCATCAAGGGCCTCAGAGCCCACACCGACGCCGGCGGCCTCATCCTCCTCTTTCAAGATGACCAAGTCAGCGGCCTCCAGCTCCTCAAAGACGGCCATTGGCTCGACGTGCCGCCACTCCACCATTCCATTGTCATCAACCTTGGCGACCAACTGGAAGTAATATCAACACTTCTTTACAAACATCTATTCATTTTAGTGAAAATTTCATATAAACGTGGTTAGCAATTTTCAAATATATATAAATAGTTACTATGCAAATGTTCCATAAAAATAAAAAATAAGTGCATGGAAAAGTTATCGTCATATAATCTGGAGGTTACGGATTCGAGTAGTAAAAACATCCTATTACAAAAAAAAATATATCTGAGTAGTTTGACCCTTTTTTGAACTTGTGCATAATTGGAGCTTTATAGCACTAGATTGTCTTTTTTTACCAAATAAATAAATAAATAAATAAATAAATATTGTTATTGTAGGTGATAACGAACGGAAAATACAAGAGTGTGATGCATAGAGTAGTGTCGAAGAGCAATGGTGATGGGCGGATGTCGATCGCGTCATTCTACAACCCGGGAAGCGACGCGGTGATATACCCGGCGCCTGAACTGGTTGAGATGGTTGCTGGGAAGAGTAGTGAGGTTTATCCCAGGTTTGTGTTTGAGGATTATATGAAGCTCTATGTTGAGCAGAAGTTCAAGGCTAAGGAGCTGAGGTTTGAAGCCATGAAAGCCTCCTTTTGAGCAGCAATGTTATGTACTGTTATCAACTTTGTTGGTTATGCTTTGTTTTTGGTCAGTCAGTCAATGGAGTGTGAAAGTTGTTAGTGATCAATAATACTAAATGATGTAGCTATGAATACCCTCATCAAATTCATACACCCGCATCAAAGTTATATGCTCATCAAACACAGTCTCATCTTCACCAGAGAGGAATAGGTGCCGAAACTCCCAGGAACAAATTTTGAAAAAAAGGATCTAGGCTGACCTAAACTGGAATGGTGTTTCAGTCCTCCTGGCCTCCTACAAAAACACAAGGGCATGATAGAATCTTGAGGATCTCTTCTAACACTCGGTCCATCAAAGGACCATGTAAAACTCTAGGATTAATTATACTTTTCGTCCTAGAAAATGATGTCATTGTTCACTTATATCCTTGTATTTTAAAAATGTTCAATACAGTCCTTGTGTATTGCATATTGTTCTATTTTGGTCCTTGACGCTGATGTGGTAGCCAAGTGGCATACAAATCAAATACAATTTTTTTTTTCTTTTTTTCCAGGTGGACGATATTTTTGCTTGTGTGTCATGACAGTTGCCTGTATATGATGATGTGGCATTACTATGTGCCACGTCAGAAAAAATTTCTGGTTTAGAATTCCGTTTAGCTGATGTGGCATGCCATGTCAACATTTTTTTTAAAAAAATGGATTTTTTTTGTATTTTTTTTAATCCATAATATATATATATATATATATATATATATATATATATATATATATAGGGAAGTGTTAGTATACGGCCGGCCCATACTAACACTCACCCCCAAAACAAAATTTAAAACCAAACACACACACCCCATATGAGCAATTTGTGATAGTATGGGTTTGTCAGTAATTGCGTACTGCATTCTATCACAGCCATATATATATATATATATATATATATATATATATATATATATATATATATATATATATATATATATATATATATAATGCTGACGGGGCATGCCATGTCAGTTTTTTTTTGAAAAAATAGATTTTGCATTTAAATGCAAAATTCCATATTTTTTAAAATAAAAAAATGTTGACGTGGCATGCCACGTCAGCATCTGAAAAAATAAAATAAAATAAAAAAATTATATTTCATTTGTATGCCACTTGGCCGCCAACGGACCAAAATAGAACAGAATATGTAATATACAAAGATTGTATTGAACATTTTTAAAATACAAGGATAAAAGTGAACAATAACATCATTTTCAGGTACGAAAAGTGTAATTAATCCAAAATTCTAATACCTAATTAATCAATAAATAAATATAATTTATCCATTTTATCAAAAAAATAATATTAAATAATATCAATAGAAAATAATCACTATCTTATAACACTAATCTTAAAACTTATTCAAAGATCTAAGCAGCCAAAGCTACAAAACAGAAAGAATCTAAGACAACATATTGGCGACTCCTCCTTAATCAAGGTATACCACCTAGGCAACACTAACATGATAACTCTACATGTATACTATATTATCTATTATCATTAATAAAATGTAATTTGTTTACTTATTATTATTTTTTTAAAATTATAACAGTAATCCAATATCATCAAATCTCTCTTTGAACCAATTATTCTTAGGATAAATTACATTGCGAGTTCCTATTTTGATCACTCAATTAAAAAAAAAAATCAATTGGCTCTCTCAATTTATTTTTCTCTTCCAATTAGGTCACTATGACTTACGACATTAATGATAATATGACGTAGTAAGCCACGTCACATGTGACTTTCAGACCATAAGGCCGAACACCATGTTTTGACTTCTCTCTCTCTCTCTCTCTCTCTCTCTCTCTCTCTCCTCATTCTAGTGTGAGAGAGAACTACCAACCTCCATCGGCACACCGCGCGTTAAAGTACCTTCTTGTCAGTTGTCACGTCCAACCATGACCTAATATCGAAACATCCACACTCCATTGCTATTAATCTCTATGTAGCCATCTTCTCCTTCTTCTATGCTCCAAGAATTAGCGACCATAATGGGGAATCATCTCACCGCCAGCACCGGTGATTGCTGGAAACCAAGCAAAAGAAGAGGAAGAAGCCGAACCCCTTCTTGGTTGACTACAACTGTGTCTCACAGACCAAGTCGGTCACCAAGTTTAGCCTGCTCAAGGATGCCACTAGCCATGACATTTCTAGCCGTTATGAGCTTGGACGTGAGTTCAACCGCGACAAGTTCATGATCACGTACCTTTGCACTGACCGGGTCATCGACAAGGCCTTTGCTTGTAAGTCAATCTCGAAGAAGAAGCTGAGGACGGTGGTGGACATTGAGGATGTGAGGAGGGAGGTTGATATCATACGGTAACTGCCGCCGCATCCCAACATCATCAGGCTCAAGGATACCTACGAGGTTTATAGAATCGTTGCCCCAGGGGCATTATATGAAGAGAACTGCTGCCAAGGTCACCAAAACCATTGTTCAAGTTGTGTAAGTTTGCGACGTGGTAAGTTGCCTGTGATGTGGCTTGCCATGTCAACTTGCCGTTAACGCTGTAGGTCATAGTGACCTAATTGGAAGAGAATCATAAGTTTAAGGGAGCCAATTGAAATTTTTTTAGTTGAGTGATTAAATGTTGGGGTAAATCACTACAATTCACCCTCCACGGAAGTGCCAACCACACACAAATCCGATGCTCTAACAACCTGTCAGCAATAATCTCCAAACACACATGCAAGAACTAGGGCAAGATAGAGAAAACTCATCATTACAAACACAAAGGGATTTACGTGGAGTTCGGCAAGGATGCCTACGTCTCCACAGGGGCAAGGAACAGGAAATACACTAATACGAGTAGTCTGACGGTTTGAACAAACCTTAAGCTCGTCCCCAAGAAAAAAGAAAAAACTCTCACAAAGAATATGTAAAATCCATGATTTTAGCTTGAAATAAAGGGTTTAATATTTTCCTAAAATTTATTAGTAATTTGTTTTTAAATCTTGCCAAAAAGGGTAATTTGGGGATTTACAAGCTCCAGGGGCATTTTGGTAACATGGCCATGAGAGAGTTTAAAAAAAAAGAATTAATAGGATATAGAATAAATCATTTAAGTAAATTTGGTATTTGTTTAATTAAATTTGGAAGTGACCAATTTAATTAAATTAGGAAACTATTTATATTGATCATGGTTGGTCCAAAATGGTAATGGGAAGAATTAGATTAAATTAAGAATGATTTATTTTAATTTGGGAATATCCTAAGTTTAGTAGGGATGGGATATAATCAAAAGCGGCCAAATTTAATTTAAATTCAAATGAATTTAAATTATGGAAATTATTAATAATTTTGAGTTTTATTTGGCTGCCAAGGACCTAATAGTAAATTTATAAAGGTTGAGGACTGAGGGAGAAAAGTCATGGTCTCTGAAGGAGGACCTAGTTGTAATATAAAAATGTCGAAGGGCTTATAAGTAATAGTGACCCTCTCTCAGACCAGGGACCCGAAAATAAATTTGAGAAAAACTGAGGGGCCTCTGCGCAAATGGACGAATAACCTTCTAAGTAACCGGTTGGACGGCTGCAATGGCACGATCCGCGAAAATCTAATCACGGTATCATCCGTACCCGGCCAGCCTGCTGAGCCGAAATGAGGATGCATACCTCTACCGCGGCGCTGGGCAGGATCCGGCCGGGATCTAAGTAGAAACCAATCCCGAGCCTCTCACTGCTCATCTTCCACGCCAGCGCACCAAATATCACGACGCCGATTTGGAAAGCTGTTAGCCTGGCCAAAAGAAGGAAAGGAGAGGGGAATTGATACGCCAGCCCCATCGCCGGATTCCCTCGTGCCTTATAAAGGACCGCACACAGTTACCGCAGCCTCTACACCACCACCACCGTGAGGGATCGAGGAGCAGAGAGAGAGGAGAACGCTCAAGGCTGCCTCTCGGTCGGCAAAATAAGAGAGGGTGACAAAGTGATCATGGAAGTTCCTCTTCATCGCCTTCTACGCTTCTACGGCTACACCTACCGCTAGAGAAAACCCCTAAGTTCTCTCGGATCTCTCAACTTTGTTTTTCTTTCCGGCCGCGTATGCATTTAGTCTAGGATAAGCAACGCCGAGGGCTACGTTTAACTCACCACCGGTCTCCGATGGGTGACAACGCCGGAGTGGTGGGCTCGACGGATGACGCCATGCCGCCAACCGCAGGGAGAAACGGAGGCGCCGCCGAGGGAGGCCTCAGTCGGTGACTTCACCACGACTACGGCCACGCATCGGACGGTCTCGGCAAGCTTCTCCGAGGCGGCAGGCGTGGCTCCCTCCTTCGTCAACGTCCCGTCTGAGAAGAAAAGAGAGAAAGAGAGGGAGAGCGGTGAGTGTAGTTAATGGAATCTAATTAGTCCACTAATTAGATAATTAGGTTCACCACCAATTAAATTAATTAATGGCTAACAGGTTAGTAAGTTAATCAGAATGAAATAACTTGGTTCATTAACCACCATTAATTAATTTAGTTAATATGGAAGTTAACTAATTTGTTGAAAGAATTAGTTAATTTAGTTGATAACTACAATGTTTAGTTGATTGACTTTATTAATTAACTGCTTATTTCCAAAAAAAGGGGGTTTAATTCATTACTATTATTGATAAATTAAATAGAGACAATTAGCTAATCCACTAAATTAGTTAATTGATCTATTTGTTAGAAAATGACTAGTGGACCACTTAAGAGATTTCACTAATTAAATTTAGTCTTGGTATTTGATGGCTAATTAATTTGGTAAGCGAGCTAGCTTGAAACTCATTAAAGTAAGATAATTATTTAACTAAAGGGTTAGTTGAATAATCAGGAAATAACTAAGTTGTTAGTTATCAATATTTAGCTGGACTACTATCTGGTAGTTAATTAGTCAACTAACAAAAAGTTAGTTAATTGGATAATCAATTAGCAACTTTTGATGGCATGAAAACTGTTTGAAAATCAATTAATTGGAGTGAATAATTAATTGATTAGTTGAATATAATGAATTAGTTGATGCCCAATTAACTGAATAATTTTATATAGTTTGATTCTTCAATGTTGATTAAGGAATTTTGATGAGAGTAACTAATATTCAACTAGTTATACAACTTTTGGGTAAATAATTAATTATGGAAATAGTTAATTAATAAAATGGTAGAGCCAACTAGTTAAAGAAGATTGAGTCCAACCAATCTAAGGTCGGGTCCGGATCTAGTATGTTGGTTTATGGAGGATCATTAGGAGATTAATTAATTAGTTAAGTTAATAACTAATTAAGGGACCAGTTTAAAAATCAATTAGTAGATTAATTAAATTACATTAATTAAATGGCTAATTGAGTTAATTGAGGAGATGAAATGACAAGGAAACGTGAGGGAAAGCTTGCAAGTCTGACTCGCCCGCTATAGAGTGCATTGTTAATTTAGTAGCTATAGACGCTTACTTTTATTGAGAGTAGACATGTATTTATCGATTTTGACTTGGATGCTACGAGAAGTCCGCGGGAGCACGAGGCTTTATGATTTTAGGTAAGTACTCGCCTCAGCACCTTTACTCTTTGATTTAGTATTTCTTGACTATATCGCACGCTGAGCATGCTCTTTGTTCCTCCTTCGGGATTTTATTTTATGTCTTTGATGTGACATATTGTTTTCATACATGCTTCCAATGAATTTTGCTGGAAATCCATATATAGCATGTTTGATTGTTTTGGGATGTTGGGATCCCTACTTCAGACTGCTCTTCGTCTCCGATTCAAAGGAGCGAAAGCGAGCTCCGATTTTGGCAGAGCGCTAGGGACGGGACACCCCGACGCTCCTAAGACTCCTAGCCGAGGGAGAGTGTTCGATGTCCTTGCTACCAAGTGGGGACACTCCACCATGTCACATGGTAGATGCGTGACCTATCGGCTACGGCTAAGATGCAATAATGGTCGCTTTCTCGCCAGGCTCACGGTAATCAATCGACCGGGAGACGTATTGAGAAGCTTCCATCGAACTCTTAGCTAGGAGTCACGCATCTTGTTATTTTATTGTGATAGATTCTAGGTTTGTTTCTGAGGGGCGCTACCGAAGTTTGCTTTCATATTCATGCCTTTTGATATCATATTTTCAACCTCGCTAGGTACTTAACTGAAGCTTCCATTCAAAGCCTGCACTTGTTTTCTCCCCGCTGCATGCATTCTCGAGGATACCAGTACGCAGGAGTCGAAAGCCGTATCGCGGGTCGGGTGGATTTCGCAGAGGTCCGAGGACCTTGTCTATCTTTTTGTTTTGAGTGAGATGTTATGTTTTGTAGGTCCCCTTAGGCTGATATTTGTAGGGTACCCGAACCCTGTTATTTATTTTCCGCTTAAACTCGCTTATATTGAATAAATTAAGTTGTTATTTTGCATTATCTCGCTACACACTTAGGCTCAGATCCGAAGGGCCCTGCCTCTACTCTGCCACGTCGGCAGCACGTGTCTTTGAGGTCCCGGATCGGTCAGCGCAAGCATGGTAATACAACCCCAAAAAATAGAAAAGAAGAAGAAGACTCACTATGTACTCTCTAGAGCTTTCAAGTCGATCTCAAATCTCTATTATTTCGTTGCTCAGAACCCTTCTCAAGTGTTTCTCCTTTTTTTTTTCTTGTATACAATTGACTAGACTAGGCCCCTATTTATAGCCCTCTAGAGATGACTCCTATTCTAACTCGAACATCTATCTCTAACCAAAATAGAACATATATCTCTAAACCAATCCTATCTCTAATCATGATCATGTTTAGAGTAGGATAAAAAATCCTAGTTTGAATATGACTTAAAATAGGCCCTTACTTACAATTCTCCACCTCGTTTCTCATTTAACGCCAAATGTGGAACAAAAAGGATTACATATCTCCACCGCACTAATGGAGACGATTCCCAACCCCAAAAATTCCCCTCATTAGCATGTGCTAACATTGAGCAAGTCCAAGCAATGTTGGAACTTGCTTATTGGTACCACCTTGGTGAACATATCTGCAGGATTGTCGCTTGTGTACACCTTCAATAAAGAAATAGAGCCTTCTTCGATGACATCTCGCACAAAGTGATACCGGACATCAATACGCTTGGTACGAGCATGGTGAACCTGATTCTTCGCTAAGTGAATCGCACTATGACTGTCACATCCCAAGTCCACTTCATCCTGATCAATCCCCAAATCATCAAACAGACACCATAACCACAAAGCTTCTTTCACCCCTTCGGCCATAGCCATATACTCGGCCTCTATAGTAGATAGTACAACTATGGCTTGCAGTATCGATCATCAACTAACTGGAGCACCATATATCCTAAATACGTAACCAGTAGTAGATCGCCGTCTGTCTAGATCACTAGCATAATCTGAGTCCACAAACCCACTCAACTGACATGTTCCTCTACCAAAGCATAAACCAATATCAGTAGTACCCTTCAAGTACCTCAGAATCCATTTCACTGTTTCCCAGTGAGGTCGTCCTGGATTTGCCATAAATCTGCTGACCATACCTACTGCTTGTGAAATGGCGGGGCGCGTATAAACCATCGTATACATCAAACTGCCTACTGCACAAGCATATAGAACTCGAGCCATCTGCTCTTTTTCTTCAACTGTAGTAGGTGATAACTGACCAGAGAATCTGAAGTGTGGAGCCAACGAAGTCACCACTGGCTTTGCATCTTTCATCCCAAACTGTGCTATTACTCTCTCCAGATAACCCTTAAGAACAATTTACGGCTTGATCTTTCTCTTCTAATCTCCATGCCAAGAATCTTCTTTAGCAGCGCCCATGTCTTTCATCTCAAACTCCTTACTAAGCTGAGACTTCAACTTATCTATCTCCACTATACTATTACACATAATAAGCATGTTATCCACATACAATAGGAGATAGATGAATGCACCACCACTGAGTTTACGAAAGTAAACACAGTAATCATACTTGCTTTTGGAGTACCCACACTTGAGCATAAAGAAATCAAAGCGCTTGTACCACTGTCGAGGCGACTGCTTCAAACCATATAGTGATGGGTTAAAGCCATTTTTGGTCCCTGAAAACAGGGCCAATGTTCAGTTCCATCCCAAAAATTTAAAATTTGTTTAATACGGTCCACATCAGCATATACTGACACTTATCACTCCACATCAGCAAAATAACGACCTAAACATAATAATAAAAAGATTATATGCATTTCATTGGTATTCCACATGATCGCCACATCAGCAATAGGGACCAAAAATGCTAAAATACGGAATATATAGGGACCCAAAATGTCAAAATATGCAATACATAGGGACCATATTGAACAAATTTTAAATTTTGGGATGGAAATGAACATTGGTCCCGTTTTCAGGGACCAAAATAGCTTTAACCCTATAGTGATTTCTTCAAGCGACACACCTAATTCTCCTTTCCTTCAATCTTGTACCCCTCCGGTTAATGCATATAAATTTCTTCATCCAAATCACCATGCAAGAAGGCCGTCTTGACGTCAAGTTGTTCCAGCTCAAGATCCCCATGAGCTACCAAACTCAACAACACCCAAATAGAAGTTCTTCACCATTGGAGAGAAGATCTCATTGTAATCCACCCCTTCTTTCTGTGCAAAACCCTTGGCCACTAGTCGCGCCTTGTACCTTGTACCATCTGACTTGGATAAATTTTCCTTCTTCTTGTATACCCACTTACAACCTATACATGCTTCCCCACGGGCAATAGGACAACTTCCCATGTTTGGTTCTTTTGAAGAGACTCCATCTCCTCCTCCATTGCAACCAACCATCTCTTGCTATCTCTATCTCGAATAGCTTGCTTGAAGGTGACAGGCTCGTCGTCCTTCACTGAGAGTGCATAGTCAACCAAATTTGCTTGCCTATAGTGTTTCAAAGGTTCGTCGAATCCAAACTTCTGAATTAGTTTAATCTGCTTCTTTGGCCTAGTGGTAGCCAAAGACTCTGATTGCTGCTACTGAAGTGCTTGTGTACTGTCTTCCTGAACCTCCTCATGTTCTAGCTCATCCTCCTCCTTAACTTGAGTATCTCTATGAGCTTCCTCTTGAAAATGATTAAGACCTGGTTGGTCTTCAAGTCCATCAATCTCCACCACTTGAGTATTTGTAGTCAACTCATCACCACTACCATCAGTAGGCATCATAGCTTTCGACAAAGCTAGTATAGAGTTCTCATCAAAGGTAACATCTCTGCTGATCACAAACTTCGAATCTTCCAAGCACCATAGGCGATAGCCTTTCACACCCTTTGCATATCCTAAGAAGATTGCCTCTAGGATCAAACTTATTCTCCTTGACATGATAATAAGCTGTGCAACTGAAAATTCTCAACTCATCATAATCTGCATGTTCCCCTGACCACCTCCAATAAGTGTATCTCTATCCAAAGTAGCATAGTTTTCAGATCCGGACCGGCCCGGCGGTCCGACCGATCAACCCGGTGACCCGGTGCCTAAACCGGTCCGGGTCACTAAATAACCCAGTTATGCAAGCGACCCGGTGTGACCCGGCCGACCCGGTCTGAACCGGCCAAACCCGGTGACCCGGCCGGGTTTCTATGACCCGGCCGGGTCAATGTTGTTTTTTGACATGACATTTTCATCCTCAAGTTTTTTCAATTTTTTTATTTATTAAGGGGCAAATATGTAATTTTATTATTAAAAAAACATAAATCATCCCAAACCTAAATTTAATTTGAAGTTTTCTTATGTATTGGACTAAATTTGACTTGATGTTAATTTTAAACTTGTGTTATGTGTTGATTAAATGTTATGTTAAGTGTGTTTTGAAACTTTGATAGTTTGATGTGTAATTTGAAGTTTTGTTATGTATTGGATTAAGGTTGGTTTGATGTTAAGTTTAAAGTTTAAACTTTTAATGTGGATTGGTTTGATGTGTGTTTGAAGTTTTCTTATGTATTATATTGAGTTTGGTTTGATGTTAATTTTATACCTTTATTGTGGATTGGTTTGATCAAGTTTTGAACTTTGAACTTTGAAATTTTGTTATATATTAGATTGAGTTAGGTTTGAAGTTAAATTTAAAATTTTATTGTTATTAGTTTGATGTGGAGATTGAAATTTTGAAGTTTTTGTTATCTATTGGTTTTAACTTTTAAGTTATGTTAGGTTTGCATTTTTTTTTCAAGTTATTTATTTGATAATTATTATTATTACACATTAAAAAATAATTTATAATTTTAAAAATAATATTTAAAAATATTTTTATTAACACAAAGATTGACCTGGATCAATCTGACGGTTGAACCGGTTGACCCGTGACCCGGAGCCTCGACCGGGTCAATGACCGGGTCGGGTCTGAAAACTATGCAAAGTAGAATGTGGAGCCCTGTTTACTAAGTAGCAAGTTGCTGCAACTGACTCTGCCCAAACCAGAATTGGATCGCATACATCTAGCTTTCTCAAGTAGTGTACGGTTCAGCCTCTCTGTGAGCCCATTCTGCTATGGTGTGTCTCGGACTGTCCAGTGTCGAACAATACCCTCCTGATCACAGAACTCCTTGAAAGCACCCTCAGTGTACTCTGTGCCATTGTTTGACCTTACTGTCTTCATCTTCCTCCCAATTCTGTTTTCAACCATTGCTCTCCACCACTTGAATGTCTCAAATACTTCATTCTTATGCTTGATAAAATATACCCAAGCATATCTAGAATAATCGTTAATAAATAAGACAAAGTATCTCGAACCTCCCTTTGAAGCAATATCCGCCGGTCCCCATACATCTGTATGCACACAGTCCAGTACTCCTTTACTCCTGTGTTTGCTTGTAGCGAACTTGACCCGGTGTGTCTTTCCATACACACAATGCTCGGAAAACTCCATGCAAGGTTTCTTCAAATTCTTCAACAAGCCTTCCTTTCCAAGCAAAGTTAGACCCTTTTTCGACATATGCCCAAGGAGCAAATGCCAAAGTTTAGTGCAATCTGATGGGCTTTTGCTTCCAGAGATCCCAACTGCTGCATTATCGGTGACTGTCGTTCCCAACAAAACATATAAATTTCCATGACGAACCCCTTTCATCATGACCATAGAACCACGAACAACCTTCAGAATTCCCTTCTCGGCCACAATCTTGCAACCACCAGAATCCAAAACTCCAAGATAAATCATATTCTTCCTCAAGTCTGGAACATGCCTTACACCGGTCAAAGTTCTGATTATCCCATCATGCATCTTGATCCTGATTGAACCAAGCCCAACTGTCTTGCACGCATGATCGTTGCCCATCAAAACAGTTCCACCATCTATGCACTCATGGGTAGAAAACCATCTCCTTTTCGGATACATATGGTAGGAGCAACCAGAATCTAGAATCCACTTCCCGGATATTTCTTCACCTTGACTCACCATGTAACAATCTTCATTGTCCCCATCTAAAGCAAAACTTGCTTCTTGTTTGACCTGTTTCCCCTTGTTGTTGCTATTCTTCTTCTTCCTCCAATTTACTTTCTTGTTGGAACAGTCCGCCTTGTAATGCCCAAGTTCTCCACAATTGTAGCAAATCACTTTGCCACTGCTCTTGATTTTGATCTTGACTTGCCTCTCTGCCCTTTTTCTCTTTCATTTGACATTCCTCTGATAACCAACCCTTGTGCCTGCTCCTTGTCAACTCTTCCACCAGTAGCCATCTTTCTAAGGTCATCTGATAATAGTGACGTGCTGACTTCATCCATGGAGAGAGTGTCACCCACAAGCATCAAAGTCTGTACCAAATTCTCAAACGAGTGCGACAGAGATAGTAACAATAGTATGGCCTGATCTTCATCATCTAATTTGACATCCATATCCTTTAAGCTCGAAATTATCCTCTCAAACTTGTTTATGTGGTCCCGGAGAGAGGTGCCTTCCTCTATCTTGCAAGTATATAACTTAGTCTTCAAGTAGATGCGATTCGTCAATGTCTTGGTTATGAAATTGGCCTCCAATTTTGATCACAGG
Organism: Dioscorea zingiberensis; assembly: GCA_026586065.1. NCBI lineage: Eukaryota > Viridiplantae > Streptophyta > Magnoliopsida > Dioscoreales > Dioscoreaceae > Dioscorea > Dioscorea zingiberensis. Next base: position 63,525,462 of record CM048818.1, read on the forward strand.
CCTGCCGCCATCTCCTCATTATTCACCATAAAGGCGACATCCCTATCCAAGCAAAGGATAATAGCCACACGTGCCTCCATGTCAAGATCCTCCCAATCTTCATTACTCATATCCTCGGACTTCTTCTCTTTCCCCAAGAGAGCCTTGTGTAACTTCTGTAAAATCAACAAATTCTTTATCTGTATCTTTCAATAGTAGAAATCATTCTTTTTATTGAACTTCTCGATCTCGTATTTCCCAACCTTCGTATTACCGGTCGAAGACATCCTTTAGGAACTTCGTCGAACACCTTGTGTGTAGAAATTATCCCAAGCAATAAACCAATAACTCTAATACCAATTGTTGGGGTAAATCACTACAATTCACCCTCCACGGAAGCGCCAACCACACACAAATCCGATGCTCAAACAACATGTCAAGAATAATCTCCAAACACACATGCAAGAACTAGGGCAAGATAGTAAAAACTCACAATCACAAACACAAAGGGATTTTCTTGGAGTTCGGCAAGGATGCCTACGTCTCCACCGGGGCGGGGAACAGAGAATCCACTAATATGAGTAGTCTGATGGTTTGAACAAACCTCAAGCTCATCCCTAAGAAAAAAGAAAAAACTCTCACAAAGAATACAACCCCAAAAAAGAGAAAAGAAGGAGAAAACGCACTATGCACTCTCTAGAGCTTTCAAGTCAATCTCAAATCTCCCTTCTGCTCAGAACCCTTCTCAAGTGTTTCTCCTTTTTTTTTTCTTGTATATAATTGACTAGACTAGGCCCCTATTTATAGCTCTCTAGAGATGACTCATATTTTAACTCGAACATCTATCTCTAACCAAAATAGAACATATATCTCTAAACCAATCCTATCTTTATTCATGATCATAAAAAACCCTAGTTTGAATATGACTCAAAATAGGTCCTTACTTACATTAAGGGGCTGTTTGGTTATCTGTAAGTAGCCGTGAAATAACTTGTTTTACATGTAAATTTTACTTTTGTGTGTTTGATTTGCTGTAAAAGACCCACTTACATGTAACTTGTTTTACATCTCAAGCCACTTTTGTTTCATTTCAACTCACGGCCAAATTGGCCGTAAGTTGAAATGCGGTAAAAGCATTTGGTTAAATTTGGTTAAAATAACTCCTCAATTTACCAAATTTATTATAGGGGTTTTCTTGCAAAATTGCCGAACTTTGTAATTTTTTTACAAAAAAACTAAAAAAAAATAAAAATAATATTTATTTTTTTGAAGGGTGTATGTGCAGTGCAGACATTTCAAAATTGATGTCATTTTGCAAAAAACCCTATCAATTTATCAAAATTATTATAAGGGTCTTTAAGTAAAATTATAGAACTTTGTGTTTTTTTTACCAAACATTTCTAAAATCCAAGTGTCTTTTGCAGAAAACCCCTATATTTACCTATATATATAAAAAATGGATAATAGGGGTAACCTCACCACTTACTTTACTAGAAAAAACTTACATTAAACCAAATAGTAAAAAATTAAATACATAATTTTCATTTACAGGAAACCAAACAACTTTGATGTAAGTTAAAATACAGTAATTTAAGTTACATGTAATTACACTTACACTGTAATTTGAAATACAGAAAACCAAACAGCCCCTAAAATAGGAACTTACATCCTTACTCTTGTGGTGGAGTAACTTTTCATTTTGTTTAATTAATTGATATTGATTCAATTAAAAAATTTTCCCTCCAAAGAAAACTTGCTGAAATTTTTAATAACATAAATATAAATAATTGGGTGATTTTTTCAATAGAAAATAAAAAATAAAAAATAAAAACACCAGTGATGAATGATGATTCGTTAGTCGACTCGAGTCTCCAGTGATGTGGAACTCCTCTCAATTCTCGGCGGAGCCGTCCGGCGGCGGCCACCTCCGCTGCGATGAGTGCGGCGGGGAGGACTTCGATGACGGTGACGATGGCTTCTACTACTGCCGCATCTGCGGCTCCCAGAGCCAGGACCTCCTCCGCACCGACACCAACGCGGAAGACGTCGGCGCCCCTGCCGAAGGCGCCGTATACAACCTGTTCCGCCACCGTTCCCGCACGGTCTCCTCCGCCGCCCCCGCTCCTAAATTCCCATCCGGCGAGGACCTTCTCCGAGCCTTGTCCCAATCCCAGCAACAATCCACCTGCCCTGATGCCGTGAGGCCGTATTCTTTCAAGGAGGAGAAGGAAGAACCCTCGGATCCGAGGGATTTCGGTGACGCTGCCGATCAAGCGGAGGCTCCCGAGGCGGTGGGGTGTGCCGTCCGGCTCTGGTATGTGCAGGGCCTGCAGCTGATGTTGGAGCTCCAGTGTGACACGCTCGTCCAGCGGTTCCATGCCAGCGAATCGATTCGCAGCATGGCGAGGATTGTTTGGATGCGGCACCTCCAATGTTTGGGCTTTCTTCAAGGGGATTGGGTCAGGAGTGTGGTCGCCGCCAATGGATGTAAGTTTCATCTTCTTCTGTTTCTTTTCAGTAGGGTTTCTCTTCTAGCAGTTTCATTGCACTGAACGATTTATCGCTATTAATGGTCTTTCTGCAGTGAATGAAGAGAAGAAGGAAGTTATTAAGCTTGTTAAAGGTAAACTCAAAGTAAAAGTTTGCAATTTGAACAAAAAAAGAGCATCAAGGGTTTGGCTTTACTCGCTGAGGAAAGCATTGCCAGTTTATACTACATTGGCGATTTCATTCTTGGCTTGTTATCTGGCAAGAGAGGGCATCCTTCCCACCGATATAACAGAGTGGGCTTTAGATGGGAAGCTCCCCTACCTTGCTGCGTTCATTGAAATTGATAAGGATCTTGGGTATCCTCCAAGTTGTTGTTCATTAAGTACAAGGACTTTATTCAGGCCAGTCCGAAATGTCGGAGCTTGGCAGTTGGAAGCCACTGCAGGTTCTATTGCACAGAATGTTGGTTTAAGCCTTCCTCCGGTGAACTTCAATGCGATTGCCTCTCGGTATCTTAAGGAGCTTCACCTTCCAGTGGACAAGATATTTCCATCTGCCTGTAAGCTTTATGAATGGTCTATGCCTGCTGAATTGTGGTTGTCCAGTAATGAATATAGACTTCCACTTCGTATTTGTGTAATGTCAATACTGATCGTGATTATAAGAATTTTGTACAATATTCATGGACAAGGGACGTGGGAGAAAATTATCTCTGGTTCGAGCAAATGCCCGATGCAGGAGCATGTTGGCACTAAATCAGGTTCTGATAATATGGATTCTGTGCCAGATTCCCAAAATGATCTTGCTGATTCTCAGCAGCTTGGAAGTACTACAGGTTTATTATCACAAGAGAACTTATCAGATGCACAAACTTCTGATTTCAATGCTGAAGAGTTGTTGGGCAAACTTGAAGCTGAGTATTCTACTCTCTGCAAAGTTCCAGGTAAGTGTTCTTAATTCATATAAGGTTGGTCATTGTTTGTACATTTTCCATCTCCTTGAAAATGATAGCATTTGGCGACTACCAGGTTTACTTGTGTGAACTTATTGAATACTTGGATCTTTTCATTCTTTTGTATACTTAGGTTTGTTAGGAATAATCTAATATATAGTTAGAAAACTTAGATGCTGAGCACTTTGCCATCTTTTTCTGTCTGAAATTACATTTGGAATTTAGACCATCAAACTTTTTAATAACAATAATGAAAAAAAATGCTTCAGATATGCTTTTGAATTAGTCCATTATGTATTTTTTTCCTTTTGCTTTGTTAATTGCTAGAAGGATAATCATTAAACCTTTGCTTGATCAGCAATGTTTTGGTTTATGTATTTTATTTTTAATTTTTTTAATTTTGAGCAGATCATTTAAATGACCTACGGTCTTACCTCAAGTATTGCAGAGATGTTATTTTTGCTGGGATAACAACAACATCTATTGAGAAGAATGTGATAGAAAGATTGTGGGAGATATATGATAAGGATGAGGTAATATCTTTTTTCTACTGCCATTTGGATGTTTTTCTTGCCAGTAAGAACTTGTAACTTGTCTCTGTATGAGGACTTCATTGAATATATTTTACATTATGGTTTAAGTTGGGCATAATCTAATTACGGTTGACAATATCCTGTACTTTACCCAGCGATAAATGCTCAGTATAAATTATCTTAAAATATTCCTTGTCTAACAACCTTGTGGGCACAAATATGATGTATTAAATTTTGGAGATGCCTAGAAGAATTAACAGTGCAGAAGTTTTAAATTTAAATTAGAGTCTAATACCTCTCAAGCGGAATTATGTTGGTTTGATTTTGTGAATCAGAGGTGATTTCCTATGTAAATCCTTTGAGACACATTTTTTTTTCTTTAATACCTCGAATTGAAGGACAAACTTAGAAATATGCTTCATGGAACTTAGGTTGCATGACTAGTATTTCTAACCTGCCTGTAAAGTTCTTGTATAGTTGTTGTTGTTTTTTTTAACATTCTTTATTCTCAAAATTTGCACTGCTAGGAAATCTGGTCCCAATCCATAGGATCTAAATTCATTTGACAAGGGTAACAGATATAATCATTCTTCACATGGGTTAGCTCACTCCTTTTTTCTGGATAAGAAGTGCTGTTTATTGTGAATCTTTTAAAAGGAAATATGAACAAATCCAATAGATGTGTATTCATTGATCATTCTTGATATTTTAAGAAGCTTGCTATTGGGCAAGATGTGCAAAACTTGCTAGTATAATGAAAATAGGAATTCAATATGAAAAGATCCTAAGAAGTTTGAGAAGGAAATCCCATATCTCAATAATTCATTTACAACTGGTTTTTGGTCTATGGCTTGATCTTGAAAGATTTCCTATTAAGGGAAGCAAAAATACCTGAATCAGGTTAATTATAAATATGGCGGTTTGTTCTCTTTCTTGAGCAATCCTGGATCTATTACCATACAACTTTTCCATATATGGTTGTATGCAGTTCATCGCTGTTGATCTCTTATGTGAATCTCAGCCTTAAACTTTTCTAACACCTTTCTGATAATTTTTTTTCCCTATTAGCATATTCTCAGTTTTCATCTAAACATTGTATTTTTAAATGATAAAAATATTATGTTTTTGGCATATGTAACTTAAAAGTCTGACACACTTTTTTCCATATGCAATGTTTTCTCACATTGTCTTCCTTCTTTATCTTGCTAGATTTTGTTTTTATTATCTGTGTTGCATCTTAGAGCTATGCTCTTTGCACATTTTGGAAAATGATGGCTTAACTCTCAAATAGAAGGAAGACATATTTCTGAAATACTAAAACAAAGGAGGTTCATATGTTTGCTTGTGCAGTTCATTCTTTTTGTTTTGCTCTCAATCTGTTTATGATTGTTCATCCTTATGGGCTCAAGCTTGTAAAAGTAATATCGGCTCTCCTGGTATAATTTAGATCCGGTCTGGTGACTCTCGTTGTTGCTCTGCACTTCTTTGTTATTTACAATAACTTGTGTTATATGAATGAACCGCATTGCCTGTGTTCTGTCATAATTTGTCTCCTGAGGTATCAGGAATGTCAGTTTTTGTTATTGCTTTATCATCATTTCCTCTCTGTAGCTTCAACTGATTTTGATCAGCTTGTTGATAAATCCATTGGATCCATTTCAGGATGATGAACCTGTTTATGATATAAAAGAAGTGTTCACCAACCCAGCTAAGAGATCAAGGAATGAAGTACCGTCATTGATAGCTGACAATGGCTGTGCTGATTCTTCTGATTGCATGATGGATGATCAACCTGTGCCTGATTTTTCAGCCGATACCAAAATAGATGTGGTTCAACTGATGAAGTCTAGTATGGAGGAGAATGGGTTCCAATACCTTCCACCAAGGGGTCGACGGAAGTCAAATGATTATCTACGTTACATGAGACAACGAACAGATGGAAGACTGATTTTTGTTGCACATGCTGACTACTACATTTTGCTTCGGTCTTGTGCTAAGATTGCTAGAATCGATCCCCGAATTTTGCATTTGGGTGTGTTGAAGCTTGAGCGCAGACTTGACTGGATTGAAAAGCAATTCCCAGAGATTTCTCATAACCCAGATGATTTCAAGAAGTTATGATAACAACCTTTTTACTTTTCACCTAGTGATCATTAGTTATTGTCTTACTTGATTATGTTAGGGGCTCTCATCATGATCTGTTTTGCCAGCCCTACTATGTAAGACTTTCGCAGGTCTTAAGTTTTGTAAACCCTACTGTGCGAGGGTTTTGTGGCTGGTTGTTTGAACTATGTGAGCAGTAAACATCAAAAAAGATTTTTGCACGCGAACAATAATCAAAAAGAAAAGTGTAAACTGCAACTGGTAGAATCGATGGTGTGTGAATCATACAGGCTGGTGTTCAATGGTTGTGTTGCAGAATACATGTTCCAAGATGTGGAGATCAAGATTAAATACATGGATTTTTAATTTAAATGATTTATCATGGGAATGTCATCATCATTTGATTATAACCATACATTATCTAATTTCTTACAATCATTTTGAAAGACTTATCAACCGACATTTTCAGAAGTATTTATAGCAAAGGGGGAATTGATGAAAACTTGAGAATTCTTTTGACAGTTTTTTTTTTAATGGATAAATTTCATCCTCTTAGGTTGTTTGTCCCACACAAACTCCTTATCCTATGTTCCTTAGCAAATGCAAAAATAAAAAACTCTCTCTCTCTCTCTCTCTGTGTGGTTTTAGTTTGATTGTAATTCATCTGGGTCTCCAACCATGTCCTCTTGTTCCCCATCTCCACTGGCTATGAGTGTTTCCCCACTTCCCAGTTCACAGAAGAGGATTCTTCCTCCCAAACCCATGTCCATCCCCAAAGAGCTGCACTTCAATCACAACTTCTCTGCCACCAAGAAACTACTGGTCTATTCCCAACTTGCAAACAGAGATCACTCCTCTTGTTCTTCCTTTCTATTTAACTCAACTGTGTGTTGGTTGTTGGAGAGATGCAGGCTGGAGTGGATTTGGTAGCTGACTTGCTGGGTGTCACACTGGGCCCTAAGGGGAGGAATGTAGTGCTGCAGAACAAGTATGGCCCTCCAAAGATTGTCAATGATGGTGAGACTGTTCTCAAGGAGGTAAAAGATCACAGTTCCAGGCCCTGCCCTCTTTGGTTTGCATTTCCAGAAGAACTTATATATCTTTTCCTTTTCAGTTCATTGGTTTTGGTTAATTGCTTTTTATACAGATAAGAGAGAGAGAGTTCTATCATCTTCTTTACACATGCTGAACAACCAACCAGTCTTTACTTTTGGTATTGGTATTGAATGTGTTAGATGGGTTTGGCACAATCTAGAGATTGAAATTAATAGGATGTGAGATTGACATTTATATATTCATGTCAAAAAAATTTGTTTAATTAACTGACTGTTCCCCATTCAGTCAATTTAAATGATTGAATTGCTACTGGTTTCTTTTTCTTACAATTGTATTTATTAAGGTTGAATTGGAGGATCCTTTGGAAAATGTTGGTGTTAAGCTGGTAAGACAAGCTGGAGCCAAGACAAATGATCTTGCTGGTGATGGTAGCACCACCTCTATTGTTCTTGCTAAAGGTTTAATTGCTGAAGGTGTGAAGGTAGGAACCATGAAGTACATTCTAGGTATTACAGTTTTAATCCAATTCCCTGTTGTTCTTTTAGCTCATTGATGTCTTAAATTCTTATTCACCTTTCATATCATACTGGAATTGCTAATTGTATTGTTAGAGATGTGGATCCCAAAGTAAAAATATTCGGATGTGAAATTATTCCACTGATATCTGTAAATGAGTTTAGGTTCTCTCAGTTGGAATGAATCCTGTTCAAATTGCACGTGGAATAGAGAAGACTGCAAAGGCTCTTGTTTCTGAACTCAAATTGATTTCACGGGAGGTATGGTTACTGTCCTCTCTTGATTTAGTAATGTGTAGTATACCTTACAGGAAGCCGAATTTTAGTGATATTCCATCACAAGATTTTCTCACAAATCCTGAATTAGTGAGCTATTCAAATTTTGCATCTCTACTTATAATTCAATGATCAGTTAGAAGTTCTTCTAATTTTGTGATAGATCACTTCCAATGCTCTCTTCCATACATTTCCTGCAGCATGTTTAAGTTGGATGCTTCTTCTGCAGATCGAAGACCATGAAATTGCATATGTTGCAGCAGTAAGTGCTGGGAATGACCATTCGATTGGAAATATGATCTCTGATGCCCTAAGGAAGGTTGGAAGAAAGGGTGTCGTGAGAATAGAGGAAGGAAGATGCGCTGAAAACAGTTTAGAGATTGTAGAAGGAATGCAATTGGATCGCGGATATTTGTCACCTTATTTTGTTACTGATCATGCCAATATGTTTGCTGAGTTTAACGATTGCAAGGTACATGGTTTTGTATTATCATCAGATTATCCTGCAAGTTAATCAGTGGCTGTGAATTTTACTGTCCAGTTACTTTTGGTGGACAAAAAAATCACGGATCCAAGAGAGATGTTTAAGGTACTAGATGGTGCAGTCAAAGAGAAGTATCCACTCTTGGTGATTGCTGAGGGTGTTGAGCAAGAAGTTCTAGCTCTTATGATTAGAAACAAACTTAAGGGTGTGTTTAAGGTAGCTGCTATTAAAGCACCTAGCTTTGGAGAGGGAAAGAGCCATTTTTTGGATGACCTTGCTATATTAACTGGAGGTACTGAACATATGCAATCTGAAAGTTTTTTGAGATACTAAACTATTTTTCAATGAGGCAACCAAAAATGTTCTCTTCCCCTCTTACTATTTATAGTTTATTTTTCATTTGATCTCTGTTTGTTACAGGCAAAGTTGTCCGCAATGAGATGGGATTAACACTTGAAAAAGCTGGGAAAGAGGTTTTAGGTACTGCATCAAAAGTGGTGATAACAAGCAATTCTACATTGATTGCTACAGATGGGAGCACTAAGCATGTGGTGGAAAAGCGAATTGGTCAAATACAAAGTCTAGCTGAGGTAAATATCACATGCATGTTAGTGTTCTACAAGGGAAATTAAAAAAGGAAATAAACCTGATTCTCTTTAAATGCTACATACTTTCGTTCTATAACTGGACATGTGTGGAAGTTGCGTGCTATTTTAAATGCTACATACTTTCATCCTATAATTTGACTAAATTTTCCTGTGGGGTTTTAGAGTTCGTTTAGAGTTCAATGGCTTTTGGCAAGGTGAGCAGGGTGTAAGTGGGTGGCTTAAGGCATTGCTTCCGTGTTTAAATGAGCCAATAGTTCGGTAAAACTATTAACATAACACAGCTCCATCAGTCCTTGTTAAAATAGGAGATAATCTTCTCATATGAAATGAAAGAGGGGAAATGTGCTCTTTATAAGGCAATGAATATTTGTTTAAAATTTTAAACAATACATTCTACCTTTAAAATTGTAAAAAATATTTATTGTATCTTGTGAATTTTGAAATTTATATTTGTGTGTGAAAATGATTTGAAAAAATTTGTGTCCAAAACAAATGAGATGATCACATCTCAGTTTTAAGTAGACTGATGCAGAATTTTAATACCATGATCATTTTAATTGATTCATGTCTTGTTTACTCTAGTTTGATTTTGTACTGCTGGTTATTATTTATAACAACTATCAACCTAGTTGAAATTAACTTCAGTTGGTTTATTTTACTCTACCATCGGTTGGGTGTAAATTCAATTTAACAATAAATTTCATTATTTCTTCAGAATACTCAAGAGAAGTTCAAAAAGAAAATACTGAAAGAAAGGATAGCCAGGTTGAGTGCTGGGATTGCTGTCATTCAGGTACTATATTGGTTCATGGCTTGCTTGGTTGTAAACAAAATAAATGAGTACTGACACATGTATGTCTGCTTCAACACTTACATTAGAATCTGCATGGTAGGTAGGTGCACAAACGGAAGTTGAATTGAAGGATAAAAAGCTTAGGATTGAAGATGCTGTTAATGCAACCAAGGCAAGTGAAGCTTATATATAATTCTTTTTTTCTATTTTTACATAACAAGGTTTGATACTCTTTTCTAGTTGTACCTCAGGCTGCCATAGAGGAAGGCGTTGTTGTTGGTGGTGGATGTACTCTATTGAGGTTATCAACAAAGGTGGATTCAATCAAGGAGTCTTTGGACAATGATGAGCAAAAGGTGATGTTTTCATCTTCTCTCCATTTTGATCCTAGCCTAGCTTAAATTGAAATCCCACTTATTAGATTCAAATAGTTTAAACTAGCAATCTTGGTCTCTTATCACATGTTAGCTAGGCCATTCACAACATATTCATCCCATCAGATCTACTGATTGAAAGCATGAATCTAGATGGTAGTCAAATGAGGGCTCTAGTGGAATCCATCAAATGCATTACTCAGGATCTATTGCTATTTGCTAGTTTCATTACTAGAATCCTTAATGTTGAAATAAGAGGAAATTTTTTTCTTATGCAAGTTAAGAGCCTTGCGGTGGAAAATTTGTTACAATTTTCTTAAATAGAATAAATCACTCCATAGACATGATTATTGGTAGTGCCAAAATATAGGCATTGCTTTGAACACCACTATACAGAAAAAATGGTTTGCAAAAGAAAATTGTTCTATTTTTGTCACATCTTGTAAGCTACATTTCCATACCTTTGAGATGAAAGCTCATTTTTTTTAAAAAAAAAATTATTTCTATTTTTTGTTTTTTGTTTTTTGTTTTCTCTCCTATCACTGACTAAGCAAGGCCATTTGAAGTGATGGCCAGTTTGTCTCCTTAAGTTCCTTCTCATCTACCCTTCCATCTTCATTATGACCCATGTACTTTCATGATGGAGAGCCTTATAAAGGAGTGCTATATGGAACCTATTAAAACCTAGAGTAAATTTTCACTGCTAGTCATGAACTTATCAAGCACTTGGTACTGTCCTTTAGACAACTCTTGCGACTTGCACTAGGGTGAAATGAGTTTAAATTTTAAAGAAAGATGTAGTTGAGATAAGAGCTCAAGGATTTCATTTGTTGTAGGATTCTTTGGCAAGGATGTTCATGGCTTCTGCTCAAGCTTGCTTCCAACCAGAACAAGACGCAGCTAATATATGGCATAGAAGAGATTTATTTGCCTTGAAAAAATATATGGATGACCTGAACCTGTGCGAAAACCAAGAATTTGCTTTTACTTAATTAATGCCCAAGTATGGGCTGATTTCATTAGGTTTCCATCTGGGTAATAGAGTAAATCTACTTTAAGATAAAAACCTAACACCATAAAGAAGCCTATGCCTTTGAGCACTAAAAGTTCACTAATATTGTTCAAACTTAAAGCTAAGGGAGAAAGCAGCATTATTTTTTGCATAATGTCCAGGTTTCTATGTGTGTTACATATACATCAGTGAATTTATATAGATTGATCTACCAGTTGTTTGCAGCCACCATAAGGTTTCTTGGGCCAATGGAATTCCAATTTATATAATTTGAAGTCATGACTTTATACTCAGCCTGCACCTCCATTTATATAAAGTCAAATTGGCCAAACATGAAAACCTTTGGACATCAGGTATAATGGTGTACTGGTAACCTTTAAGGTCATCAATCCATTTTTTGAGATCATTAACTCTTACCTGATATAAAATGCTCTGTTTTAAGGGATATTGAGACAATCTATTGTTCTTCAATTGTTTCGTCTTGGTTATCTTGGGTTTCAGCATATTGTTAACTCATCTCGAACATCTTCTCTATCTGTGCAGATTGGTGCTGACATTTTCAAACAAGCCTTGAGTTATCCTTCAAAACTAATAGCAAAAAATGCTGGCATGAATGGCAATGTTGTTGTTGAGAAGGTTGCAGAATATACATTAATTGCCAACATCAATTCTGATCTACATTTTTTTCCTTTCAACTAAGTTGCCAATTTTGCTGTTTGATAACAGAACTAAAATTATGTATTTTTTTTTTTCTTGCAGATTTTGTCCAGTGAAGATTTTAGGCATGGTTATAATGCAGCTACGAACTGCTATGAGGATCTGATCTCAGCTGGAATATTAGATCCAACAAAGGTATAGCGTGTGAAAGTAATAGGGAATCTTATACTATTAGGAGTTTATTTATATGTGAATATATCTACATGTGGAATTTGAAAATCATGTGCCATGTACTTCATTTTGCGTTCTAGTGTGTTCTCATAGCTCTGTAAACAATGAGTTGCTTAAGATTTTGCATCATTAACACAAGGGGGGAGTAGATAATTATGGATATAAGATGCATGATTTTCATCTATGTGCTTTCTGAAACTCTGCCAATTCGTCAGTGTCCTTTAGTCGAATCTCATCATTCCTTTGTTAGGAAAGGCTTCAAAAATATATGATCACCTACTTCTAAATATAGATCCTGCCTCAGAATTTTTCGAAGACCTCTTTGCGATAAAAAATAATTTTTTGTGCAATTTCGTATCCCATTGACTGTTGGATGGATTCACTCACCAGAATTCCTAACTTCATAGAAAGTTGGACCATTGTTTTGCAATCCATCTGGTTCCTTCAACAATCGAATTATATGGTCGGAAAGAACAACTTGAAGATTATTTGGTCATATGAAATTATGATTAGCACTGTTTGCAGTTTTGCTTGAATCCTCTTCCTTGCCTATTCACACAATGTTAATTGTAGCCAAAATTCTTCTACTAGAGAAAAAAGTTTCATTTATTTTATTTATTTTTGATGTCAAGAGAAAATCTTGACTTACACATGGACAAGATTTAACGATTTATGCTTTAGTTGATTAAACCCAAATGCAAAATGCTAGATTATTACCATCTGCTGCTTCTTCCTCTCTTTCAATTTGTGATTTGTTTAAACTCAAGTAACTGTTTTTACTTCAAAAGCTGTCTTCTCTTCAACATGGTAAACTATGATGATGTATACTTCTTTGTTCTATAATCTTAAAAATGACACAAATCTTTCAACAATGAATCTATTTGAAATGTTCAGAAATCTAAAGCTGATAACAAGTAGATCATGTTAATTTTGTGCATTGATGAAATTCACAAATGGAAACAGGTAGTCAGATGTTGTTTGGAGAATGCTGCTTCAGTTGCAAAGACCTTTCTGACATCAGATGTAGTTGTTGTTGAGGTGAACCAACCGAAGCCCGTCCGCGTGAAAATACCTCCATCACCTTACAGAGTGATGTCAAGACCAGGTTCTTTCTATTCAGATGCATTTCCATATTACACACTTATCCAGTTATCCTATACCGACAAACTATGAAGCACTCTGTGTTCTTTTCCTCGACTTCATTCTCTTGTGCCTCAAATGAAAAAAAACCGATTTGTTTGTTTAATCATTGACAAGTGCTCTTTCATGACTTGATTGTTTCAGGTATGACATTGTGACAAATTGAAGCTGTTTAGCAGGATCAGGCACACAGTGACTAAAGATGGAATATATGAATTCCACAATCTGAGCTTGCCTACATAGTGACCAAGAATGGAATATATAAAAATTTTCTCATCGAGGCAAATGTACATGTTGTATAATTCTTATTTCCTTTGCTTTACCAAATGATTTTTATAATTGAAGGCAATTTTTTTAAATAAGAAAATTTGTTTTTTTTTCTTTCATATTTTATATAAATATAAATCGGTGTTTAATGAAAATACTCAAATAGATATGATGTTTCTTGGGGCATCAGAGTGATCTGATGTTCTTGTGCCGTTCGACGGAGAAGAGGCTGCTCTTACTCTCATCCGCCGCCGCCGGCGATACCAAGCTGAGTAAGAGCTCCCTAGTCTATGGTACGGGTTCGGCCGAATCTGCGGGAGGAGAGACGAGTGTGTCGGATACGGTGTGTCTCGTCTGTGAAGTGCGGCCCGGTTGATGATGATTCGGCCTCCTTTCGGCGCTTCCTCGTCGCTGTTAGCTTCCTCGGCATCTCTAGAGACGATTAGGCCTTAATTCGAAGAGGGATGAGCGTCGCGTCGCAAAGAGGGATGTGGGGTCGTTAGGGCAAGAGGTGAAAATGAGAGTTGGGGTGAAAGAGGGCGCTATTTATAGCGCCCGCACTCGTGCCCTTTTCAGATTTCATACAGACTCCTATACGGGGTCATATGGCCTTCTGTCTTCCCTATACGAACTGCTATCAGTCCATATGGGACCCCGTATACGCCTGGGTTGAGGCTTATATAGCCTTTCCAGGGTTCATTCATGCCCCTCCCTTTGCACGGCCTGATAAAGATCAACATTCTACCTCTAACAACAGCATCCAGCACAAGAATAAAGGGAATTGGACGGAAACACATCTTTCATTTATTCTAAACACAACTAACTAGTCAAAAAGAAAAATTGCAAAAGATAGTAGAAGAGAGTTTTAGAACTTGGGTTGCCTCCCAAGAAGCGCTTGTTTAACGTCACTAGCTTGACATACCTTCATTTTACCTCATGGGGGCTCAAATACCTTGAAGCTTCCATCAGCTCTTCGACTAAAGCATCGTCCGAACAAGTATTCACCCAAGAGTGCATAAATAGAATAATCTTTCGCGTTCATACCTGGGTCTTCGTTTGAAGGAGTGGAGTGGTAAGATCTGGTAATTACCCCTTCTTTTTACACTCTCTTCCAATTCTTCTTCAAGGTCGGGATAGGTCTCCTCCTCCTCTTGGCTCTTTCACCTTCGGCCCGAGTTTTCTTCTTTGGTACAGCAAAACTTTCCTGAATTTCTTCTAGTATGTCTTTCTCTTCGATCAATTCATCATACAAAGGGTCTATCACCAAGAGGTCATCTATACAAGCGGAGGTGATCAAATCAACATCATCCACACTGTACGACGTGTCATCTTGAGCCATAGTATATCGCATTACCTCGGGAATCTTGAATACAACGTCTTGATCCCCTGCTCTTAGCGCAAGTTTGCCTTGGGAGTGGTCTTCGAGTGCTTGAGCAGTGGCAAGGAAAGGACGCCCCAAGATGATGGGGACCTCAACATTGTCGTCTACATCCAAGATTACAAAATCAGCCGGAAACACAAAGTCATTGATCGTGATAAGGACATCTTCGGCTAATCCCTTTGGTCTTTTCACGGATCGATCCGCCAATTGCAACGTCATTCCGGTTGGCTTTGGATCCTCAAGCCCAAGCTTCATGTATAGATTATACGGCATTACATTGATGCTTGCACCAGAATCCGCCAATGCTTTCTTTGTCACTCCTCCCCCAAGTGTGCAAGAAACAATGAAGCTACCCGAATCCTTTAACTTTTTGGGAACATCCTATTGTACAATGGCCGAGCATTGGGAGTTGAGGGTGACTGCAACCGCATCCTCTAGCTTCCTTTTGTTGGAGATGAGGTCCTTCATGAACTTCGCATACTTTGGCATCTTGGCTAGAACCTCTATCAATGACAAATTAATGTGCAATTGCTTCAGTATGCTAGAGAACTTGGCAAATTGAGCATCTTCCTTGTCCTTCTTCAACCTAGCGGGATAAGGAATCTTCGGTTGATATGGAGGGAAAGACGATGCTTCTTCCCTTTTTCTTTGTCCCCTCTCTAGAATTTGCCAATGGTACCGAGTCTTCTTCTTCAATTATCTTCTTTTCTTGAGATCTTTGCATCGGGGAACTAACCTCTCTTCCACTTCTCAGAGTGATTGACTTGCATTGCTCGCGAGGGCTTGCTTCGGTATTACTCGGTAAATTACCTTGGGACCTCTCTGAAAGGGTCTTGGCCATCTGGCCCATTTGGTTCTCCAAATTTTGTATTGTGGCTTGCAAGTTCCGAATAGATGCTTCATTGTTTTGTAACGTCTTCAATATCATTTGCTCCATGTTCGGCTTCCGTTCTTGTGGCTTTGGGGGTGTTGGAAACCCGGTGGGTATTGCCGCCTTGGGGATTCCCATAAGACAAAGCGGGATGATTCCACTTTGGCATAAAAGCTCTATACTGCCCATCCGGTTGCCTCTGATTGTTGCCCAAGTATTGTAGTTGCTCCAGAGGCATGGCATCAATGCTTGCAATGGGACAATGAGTCATATCGTGCCCTCCTCCGCATGTGTTGATTGTCTCCCGGGCAACGGCGCCAAAAACTTGATGCGCTGAATCCGCAAGTATACGGGTCGAATTAAGTAATAAAGTGGACTAATGTCGGGTTGTCGATCCTCAGGGAGAAAGGAAGTACTAGTAGTGGCTATTCATCTATTATCTAGTATGGGCTGGTTCTCTTGCTCTGTTTCCCCTGTTTTGGCCCGTATTCTCTTGAAAACGCTTCCCTTCTCTTGGAACCTCTATTTTCTGCCCTGTTTACAGAAACAAAGCCATTTTGAGTACAAGCGGGTCAATATTCCTCCAAAACTTATAGTAATATGCATGAATTTTATATATAAATGATGCTCATTTGAACACTTATTAGTGAACACGACTAGTACTATTAAGATTGGGTGCATATGGAACTAGGTTTGATTGATATAGTTATTTTTGATATGCCAGTCATGTTTCTGATATTTCAATTTACTCGAGTTTGTGAATTGATTATATTGAGGTTCACTAGCATCTTATCTTGATTATTTATGACTGGCATGGTATTTTCTGATCTGATTAATATGCGCATAAGACCAGCATGTATACTATTTTGTTCTATTAATTATTTATATGATTTCATCTGTTACTTTTTTTTGTATATAACTCTGGTGTGATGTATGTCTCTCACTGGGCTAGTTTTAGCTCACAACTCCCCCATCATACAGTATGTAGGGACAGATTATGATAGCCGACCTGGATGACTTGGAGTGGTACGGATCCATAGATCGATGTGACGGTCTATTGTTTAGCGGGCTCAGAATATAGAGTGAATCATTGTATAAGTATTTGATGAGTCATTTTGTGAACTTAAAATTATATTTTATATCTGAGTTGAACAGTGGATATGTATAATATATATTAGGATCTCGAGATTTTCTTTTATTCATTATGAATTATGTATATTAGCAGGTCATTATCTGATTTTGTGCCTTGCGTATTTATGGGGGAAATCCTATAAGTACACGGTGTTTGTCTCATGCTTGGGCCCAGGCTGGATTCGGGGCGTGACAAAAGTTGTCTTCTCTTCAACATGGTAAGCTATGATCAATGTTTCTTCTAAAATCCTAGGATTCAATATATGGATACTTCTTTCTTCTATAATCTTAGAAATGATAGAAATCTTTCAAGAATGAAACTATTTGAAATGTTCAGAAATCCTAAGCTGATAATAAGTAGATCATGGTAATTTTGTGCATTGATGAAATTCACAAATGGAAACAGGTAGTTAGATGCTGTTTGGAGAATGTTGCTTCAGGTTTTTTTGATAAAGGAGAATGCTGCTTCAGTTGCAAAGACCTTTCTGACATCAGATGTAGTTGTTGTCGAGTTGAACCAACCGAAGCCTGTCCGTGTTAAAATTTTTCCATCACCTTACATATTGATGTCAAGACCAGGTTCTTTCTATTCAGATGCATTTCCATATTACACACTTATCCTATATGGACAAACTATGAAGCACCAAGTGTTCTTTTCCTCTACTTCATTCTCTTGTGCCTCAAATCAAAAAAACGATGTGTTTGTTCGATCATTGACAAGTGCTCCATGACTTGATTGTTTCAGGGATGACAATGTGACAAATTGAAGCTGTTTAGCAGGATCAGGCACATATAGCTATCTTATCATTAATATCTTTACTTTAAAATTTTTTCCCAAAAAAATTCAAAATTTTTCAAAAGTTATTCCTAATCCCAAATAGGATATTCCCCTATCAAACACAAGCATAATTACTGAGGATGGAATTCCACAATCTGAGTTTTCCTACATAGTGACCAAGGATGGAATATATAAAATTTCTCAATTAGAAGTGTTACTGAAAAAGATGTTTTGGTTGCAAGTGTAAGTAAAAGTTGGACGAGTAAAAAGTTGTTTTGTGTTCATCATCATGTACAGGTTGTATAATTCTTATTTCCTTTGCTTTACCAAATGATTTTTATAATTATAGACGATTTTTTAAAAATAAAAAAAATCATATTTTATAAATATGAATAAAAAACATCTCCTTGGCTCCTCCCGTTAAACTTTCTAGTTGGTTTTTTTATGGTAAATTTTCTGGTTGGTGTTTGGTAAAGATATTTCCCGGTGAAATAAGACCCAATAATTGGAATAAGTTTTAAAAAATTTTAATTTTTTTAAAGAGAAATTTTAAACCTAAGAACACATGTAAAAGAAACTTTAAAGTCTTCCCAATTGGCAATCAGGGTATCAAGACAAGATAAGATTGTAACCTAGGGTATCTTTATAGCATGTCTCTAGGGTATCTTTATAGCATGTCTCTATAAAGATAAAGTAGAATTCATCCTTTGTTTTTCCTTTACATTTGCTCGGATCTCTTCCGTTTCATCTATGCGGTATCTCTTGAGTATTCAACACTATCTCTTTTAGGGTTTTCAAATTTTCGGCATCCATGGAGCAAAAAAAGGTAGAAGATGTCATGAAAATAGCTGAAGATGTCATGAAACTAGCTGAAGATCACAAGGTTATATGCATTTTGCTCATTTATAAATCTGGATTTGTTCATGATAGAATTTATATGCTCATGCTATTTTTACGTTTCTTTTGTTCAAATGGAGGCTGCTCTTGCAAAAATACTTCAACTAGAGAAACAGATTGACCAAAAACAGCAGTTGGAGTTAGAAATAGAGCAATTGAAAGGTAAGTTTCGTGTTATGAAGCATTTAGTGGAAGAAGATGACTTGGATCGAAACCTTAAGGATGAAATGGAATACCTAGAAAATTTGAATGAAGTTCTTTTTTATAAAGAACGTGAAAGCAATTATGAGTTACAAGCAGCTCGAAAAGAATTTATCAAGGTGATGTGCTCTTTTATCGAGAATGTTTTGGGATGACCCCTTGATAGTTGGAAAGATGCATGGGATTTGTTTTGGCTTTTGTTTATTTACTTTGATCCCAAAAGGTTGCATAATGCAGGGCTTGCAGGAATTTGGCGGCTTTTTGAATGGCGGGACTACGATTGGAATCAAAAGAATGGGTGAACTTGATGTAAAGCCATTTCAAGTTGCATGTAACAAAAGATATTCTGCTGATGAAGCTTATACAAAAGCTGCAGAGTTATGCTCAGGGTGGCAAGAGGAACTTAAACAACCATTATGGCATCCCTATAAGATTGTAGATGTTGACGGAGTGAAGCGAGTATGCAATTTAGACCTTCAATTATTCTTAAAAAACTTGAGTTCCTCTAGTTGATGGTGAAACATATCTTGCCTACATAATTATGTTTAGTACTTGTAGGTGTCAAGATTTTTAGCATCAAGTTTGCTTAACACTTTTAGGGTGCATCCAACTACTGATGCAGAACCATTGTGGATAGGATGCTGGTTTACATCCTAGCAAAGTACTACCAAATATCTTTTGGAACTCATCATGCTCGTTCTTCTTGTTTCTTGTGAATCTAGTTTAACAGCAATTCCAATTAGATTCTCTTGAAACAATGCTTTGCTAAATCTCTAAACAACTTTGCTTAACCATGTGCACCTTCAAATCTTTTGTTCAACCTTTTTACTTGCTCTCAAATGATTTACTGGGTCTGCAACTTCCAATTCGCAGGAAGTAATAGATGAGGATGATGTAAAGCTTAGAAATCTTCGGATTGAGCTTGGTGTTGATGTTTATAATGCTGTAACCAATGCTTTGATGGAGATAAATGAGTACAATCCCAGTGGTAGGATTGTAGTGCCTGAGCTATGGAATTTCAAGCATGGACAGAAAGCGACTATGGCGGAGGTAGTCAAGTACGTCTTCAAGCATTGGATGAGTAATAAGCGCAAACGGTATTAAAAAGGTGAATATATATCATTGTGTGTTAGACTTGTAATAACTTTAAAGTGTATTAGATGTTCTGTTCTTTAAGATAGCAGCTGCCATTCTTTGCATCCAGCGAAGTTACTCTGCTCATTTTCATTCCCATTTGCTCCATATTAGTGGTTATTGAAGCCAATGTAGATATCTTCAAATTCAATTTTCCATCATCAAGTGGCAGAAGCAGAGATGTTATCATTGTCAATTTTTAGTCGGCTATTGAAAAAGAAAATTCCAATAGCCTTCGATATATGAAATCCGATTGACACAGGTGTTCTTTTTTTCTTTTTGGCCAGGACATGACAAGAGCAGTTCATTGATGTCAGGGGAAGTGCAGAATAATGGTACTGCTTCTGTGGTGCGTGTGTTTCAAGTCTTGTACTTTTGTCTTTGATGGATCTTGTATGTCAGTATCTGTGGGTTAAGCTTTGTAAGATATCATTTGTCCTTAGTTATGTCCATCTTTGAATCCGAGCTTTGTAAGATATCATTTTCCCTTGTATATCAGTATCTTGTATGTCAGTAAGTGTGGGTTAATCACCACTTCTCTTTTGTTTGCCTACTCTTAAAGCAGTTTGATTCACAGACTTGGTGCATACAAGATTTATTAGTAGAAATCCCAGACTGGCAAAGTTTTGATAGGCTTTAAAGAAGGGTTAATGTGAAAGATATACCAATAAATCAAAGAGTTGCATGATTATAATGTTAAACTTGAAGGTATACAAAAACAAAAAACATGTATTTGCAGTAAAATAGTAGGGCCACTTGCAAGTTGTGTATGATGTGCCTAGAGTTGCATAACTATAACGTTAAAAACTTCATAATTGCGTAAGGTACAACTACACTCATTCCACTTGATCGTTGAGAACATTCAGTGGGTACTGATAGACAATGACAGTGAGTATTATGAGTAGTTTATGTACACTTGTTGCCTGTAGAGCTGCCGAATTTGGCTCAAAGTGGTGCTTTGATCAAATTTATACATTCTGAAATATATATTTAAATAGGTCAATTAGTTTTAAAAAATGAATTACTTTTCAATTTGTTACAACAAAAGTATTGCAGAAAAACTCCAGCCATCAGTCCTTGTTAAAATAGGAGATAATCTTCTCATATGAAATGAAAGAGGGGCAATGTGTTCTTTATGAGACAATGAATATTTGTTAAAAAATTTAAAAAATACATTCTACCTTTAAAATTGTAAAAAACTATTTATTGTATCTTGTGAATTTTGAAATTTATATTTGTGTGTGAAAATGATTTGAAAAAGTCTAGTGGAATGAGGGCTCTAGTGGAATCCATCAAATGCATTACACAGGATCTATTGCTATTTGCTAGTTTCATTACTAGAATCCTTAATGTTGAAATAAGAGAAAATGGTTTTCTTATGCAAGTTAAGAGCCTTGGGGTGGGAAATTTGTTATGATTTTCTAAATAGAATAAGTCACTACATAGACATGATTATTGGTAGTGTCAAAATATAGGCATTGCTTTTAACACTGCTATACAGAAAAATGGTTTGCAAAAGAAAATTGTTCTAATACACTTTATTTTTCTCACATCTTGCTGCATTTCCATAGGTTTGAGATGAAAGCTCATTTTTTTAAAAAAATATTTCTATTTTTTGTTTTTTTGTTTATTGTTTTCTCTCCTATCCCTGACTAAGGAAGGCCATTTGAAGTGATGACCAGTTTGATAACAGAACTAAAATTATATTTTTTTTTTCTTGCAGATTTTGTCCACTGATTATTTTAGGTATGGTTATAATTGTTGGCTTGGATGTACCCATTGGTGCCGGATCCCCGATGGGTCTGCAAGTCTATACTGTTGTACATGATTACTGCTATTCCTCAAAACAAAAAAGACAAAGGGCTTAAATAGGCAAAGGGGTCCACCACTATTAGTTTAAGCTTTTGGTGTAATAGGAGTCCAAATCATGAAAAATTAATATTAACTATTATCCGATCTAAAGTGGGTTAAGATGCTAATGAAAAATTAACAATAATGCAGCTAAGAACTGATATGCGGATCTGATCTCACCTGGAATATTAGATCCAACAAAGGTATAGCGGGTAAAAGTAATAGGGGGATCTTCTTCACCGCATTTATGTGTCCTGTCACGGAGTAAGACTTGTATATTATTAGGAGTTTATTTATATGTGAATATATCTATATCTGGAGTACTCCGAAAATCATGTGCCATGTACTTCATTTTGCATTCTAGCGTGTTCACATAGCTCTGTAAGCAATGATTTGCTTAAGATTTTGCATTATTAGCACAAGGGGGGAGTAGATAATTATGGATATAAGATGCATGATTTTCGTCTATGTGCTTTCTGAAACTCTGCTAATTCATAGGTGTCCTTTAGTCGAATCTCTTCAAAAATATATGATCACCTACTTCAAAGTATAGCTCCTGCCTAACAATTTTTCAAAGACCTCTTTGCAATAAAAAATGTTTTTTTGTGCAATTTTGTATCCTATTGACTGCTGGCTGGATTCACTCATTAGCATTCCTAACTTAATGGAAAGTTGGACAATTGTATTGCAACTCCACCAACGGCCACCGGGTCCCTTGTTTAAGGTTTCGTTGGTTGGGACAGTCTTAGATTCGAACCTCACGACCACAAGGTGAGGGGACGGGTGCATGAGTGTCGCGTTGTCCGCCCTTGACTATCGGAAGGCGCTTGTCACCTTTGTCAAAAAAAAAAAAAATGTATTGCAACTCCATTTGGTTCTTGCAACAATCGAATTATATGGTCGGAAAGAACAAACTTGAAAATTATTTGGTTATATGAAATTATGATTAGCACTGTTCACAGTTTTGCTTGAATCCTTTTCCATGCCTATACACACGATGTTAATTGTAGCCATAATTCATATACTAGAAAAAAAAAGTTTCATTTATTTTATTTTTATTTTTGTTGTCAAGAGAAAATCTTGACTTGCACATGGGCAAGATTTAACGATATATGCTTTGGTTTAAACCCAAATGCAAAATACTAGATTATTACTATCTGCCACTTCTTCCATTTTCAATTTGTGATTTTTTTAAACTCAAGTTACTGTTTTTTACTTCAAAAGCTGTCTTCTCTTCAACATGGTAAGCTATGATCAATGTTTCTTCTAAAATCCTAGGATTCAATGGATGGATACTTCTTTGTTCTAATCCTAGGATTCAAGAATGAAACTATTTGAAATGTTCAGAAATCCTAAGCTGATAATAAGTAGATCATGGTCATTTTGTGCATTGATGAAATTCACAAATGGAAACAGGTAGTTAGATGCTGTTTGGAGAATGCTGCTTCAGTTGCAAAGACCTTTCTGACATCCAATGTAGTTGTTGTCAAGGTGAACCAGCCGAAGCCCGCTCTTGTGAAAATACCTCCATCACTTTACAGAGTGATGTCAAGACCAGGTTCTTTCTATTCAGATGCATTTCCATATTACACACTTATCCTATACCGACAAACCATGAAGCACTCTGTGTTCTTTTCCTCTACTTCATTCTCTTGTGCCTCAAAAGAATAAACCGATGTGTTTGTTTGATCATTGACAAATGCTCTTTCATGACTTGATTGTTTCAGGTATGACATTGTGATAAATTGAAGCTGTTTAGCAAGATCAGGTAGTGACTGAGGATGGAATATATAAATTCCACAATCTGAGTTTCCTACATAGTGACCAAGGATGGAATATATAAATTTTCTCAGTTAGAAATGTTACTGAAAAAGATGTTTCAGATGCAGCTGAAAGTAGGTGACTCTGAAATGTTGTAAGAAAAAGTAATCATTGTGGAGTTAGATGAGAAAAAAATTGTTTTTTGGTCAACACCGAGCCAAATTTACAATTTGTATAATGTGTTAATGAACAAAAGACCCTTCAAACTTTCACATATCCACAAAAAATCCCCCCAAGTTTGTAATATCCCAATCAGTCCCTCCTTTTTGAGATTTTGACTTTTTAAGCCTTCTATCCACTAACACCATCTATTTTTTTTTTACATGACCAAAATACCCTTGTGAATCTCATGATCAAGCCCTTCCCCCAATGCATGAAAACAACAAAGTAAAATGTCTGGAATGCCCTCAATTCAAAAAGCAACTGCAATGGGTGGTTCGAATCCCGAGACGACGCGACACATCATCTTCTCCTTGACCAAATTCTCACAAGAGCGGTTCGTCATTCTAACGGCTGCGCAGGAACAAAGATCGATCGATGGTTTTCCCGACGCCGCACAACCGCCAAGCCACCATCGCCGGAGTACTCCGTACGGTTGTTGCTTCGCCTTCAGGAGATCAACAGCGATAAATTTAGGCAAACTTAAAGCTGCTACACTAAGGTACGAAGTATGCTTGGAAACCCTGGGTGTCCATGATTCTTACCTTCTTTTCGCTTGTTTTTACTAGTTTGTATGCATTTGGGATGGAAGATTAAACATAATGGTAAGCGATTTTGTGTTGTTGTTCGCGTGGCTGGAACTTCGCAGCAAGAAATTTGGGGTTTAGGGTTTATTCTTTTTTCTTTTTTTTCTGATTTAGGGTTTAGGGTTTGGGGTTTAGGTGGTCGATTTGTTGTACATTCCTTACGAATGATGTCTACAAGTGTTGCCAATGTTTCCATGTAAAATACATTGTTTCCGTTTATTCTCCAAAGTTTCCATTTAAACGTTCTACAACCTTTCGTAATAAATCTCTCTTGATGCAGGCTACGGGAAATATGTCGTCTAATCTAGTAAACGGTAGGTGCTACTTGGTGCCGGTCCACCAAACACTTGCCGAATTGAAACCCCATATGACTGAGAGGCACTGGGAACTCATCAGGAGGACACCCTTTGCCCCATTATTGGACATCGAACCTGTTATGCAGGAGAGAGGACTGTTGGATGCTCTGTTAAAGAGGTTTGACGAGAGAACCAACAGATTTAGTATTGGAGAGAGCATGTTGGCATTCAGACCCCAGGATATTGCTATCATCTTTGGCCTTCGATGCCATGGGGAAGCGGTGGTCTTCAAGAAGCAGAAAAAGCAATCAGCTTTTGGAGTGAAATACATGGGTAAAATATACGACAGGCACAAAGATGCCATAAAAAAGAATCTTCTCCAAATTTTGTTCGTAAGAAAAAGGAGACGAAGAAAACTTTGTCAAACTGCTGGTGGTGTACCTCCTTGGAACGATGCTCTTCCCAAGCACCTCATGTGTGGTTCCTAACTGGATTGCAGACTACGCGGACAAGCTAGATGAACTAAACCACTACGCGTGGGCGCAGGCCACTCACAAGTGGCTTATGGATGACGTCCCAAAGATATCCGCACGCGTTAAGTCCAGGGAATCCGATGAGACTGTACAAACTGAATATCTAAGAAGGTGCGCTGTCGCCCTCAACATATGGTTCTATGAGGTCACTGGGACCGGGAAGAAGGTGCACTATGGGAGGACACCGAGGATCCTCATCTGGGGAAAAGCGACTTGAGAAAGCAAGCCTCCCTTGGTCCCCTACTAAAATCACTCGATGGAAAGGAGGTACTCCGACTTTTTCTTTAAATTTGAAAGTTCTCATGTATGATTATATATTATCGTTTAATATAGTTTATTTTCACTTAACTTACTTGAGTTTATGTTTAATATATCATTTTTTCGCTTAATATAACTAATTCCTATTTAATATATAGCGTTCCGTTTAAAATATAGTGTTGTCGTTTAACATAATGCACATTGTGGTTCTTTTACGCTTTTCCAGCTTGTCCCCGCTACATCGGAGGAGGAAGACAACGTAGGAACCGTGAGGTGGGGACGATCAAGGGCCCGGGCCAGGAAAAGAATGAAAAAAGTTTCTACTGCGCCCCCGTCCGTGGCAAGGGTGCTAAGGGAGCTGACGGACGAGGGAGCGAAAAAGGGTCCTCGAACGCTCAAGTCCAAGTAGCCCCCACGCATTACTACCGCCGTTGTCCTCCTACGGAAACTCCGACCAGAGGCCAAGGGATGATGACATCGCAACACGCATTGAGAATGCACTTAAGGTTCTCTACAAGAGATGTTGCCGACATCAAGTCCCGACTTGACAAAATGGAGGGACGAGAGGGGCTCCGAAGCCGGTATCGAGAGACAACGCATAGCCTTGCAGATCGGCACGGCGGCCGTGCGATATCGGCCGACGGCTGACGGCAGCGCCGATATCCGAGACAAAGATGCCATCTCTATCATCCCCAGTTGCAGTGAAGCGGTTAAAGAAGGTCACATCCGGGCCCTGCGTTTGCGGTCTCGAAGCCGGTAACCCGGTCTCAAATGCGATGGTCCCTCTTCATGAGGATAAGATCAAGAGGAAATCGGGAAAAGTAAAAAGCCGCAAATGTTAAGCAAAGTCCATACAGTAATGCGCAATCTTTGAAGATGGCGGCGATGACTACATGGTCACACTTGGCGTAATTGAATCACCGACGCGGATGAAGAACTTGGCCTAGTGACCCAAACCTGCGACCCACCGTGAGCCAGATGACCGGCGACCACCGCCTGCCGACGAACCGCCAACATCCGAACCCAAATTGCCACTCATCGAACCACCGACCACCGCCAAGATCTTGAACCACCCACCGATCATGCAGATAGTAAGGCACCAGCGACCGCCGACCAACGACCGTCGATGACCGTCGCTGAATTACAAACATCTGAACCACCCGTCGCGCAATGAACCCGCCACCGCCCCACCCTCGCCATCAAGAACCGGCATCGACCACAGAGCCGGAGAGAAAAGACGCGATCATGGTGGAGGATTTAATGGCAAAGGAGAACACAATGCAAGTTAAGACAAACTTTATACCAAAAATTAAAAATCCTCCTGGTTTCATGCGGGCCGATCCGAGAAAACAACAATTGGGATGTATCTCAACTGCAGGATCGATAAGTAAGTTCTCCATTTAATATTCAGAGTTTTAGCTTAGAATAGTAATTTGTCGTTTAAAATATCGAATTTCCATTTAGTATGCTCATTTGTCATTTAATAAATGGTTTTTTCATTTAATGTCACGCTAAATATTCAGTTCTTCACCATTCAGGACAATTATTTGGAGGAACGAGTGGGCATTACACCACTCGGGACCATCACCAGATCTATTCTTTGGGCCGATGAAGGCGATGGCTGTTGACGATGTCATGGACGTATATGTGCTGATCATCCTTGAATCTATGGCCAAATCTCCCTACCCTTACAAGAAACGGGCCACAATAACGAGACCGTTGGCGCTTTTAATGTCGAAGCAACTGGCTTCCGGAGATGTTGCCCTTACGCTGATGAAGGATGCAGTCCATGCATACCCCGAAGTGGAGTTGGTTATTTTGCCCATAATTCTAAATAAGCATTACCATCTCGTCGTTCTGGACAAGAAAAAGAAACAGTATGTTCACTACACCTCAGTGAGAAGCGCTATATACGAAGCAAACGCCCGGGAAATGGTAACATGATTAACTTTATTTTTTTTTTTTGAATTTTTCTAAATGGTCCTTAATCTTATATTAGCGGCGACTCTTTGACGACTGCATCCAAATCGAGTTGGGAGATTACGGAACGCAGGCGTACCCACTTATAACTGACAATGTCTGCCCGCAACAGAAGCCTGGAAGTGTTGACTGCCCAATCTATGTAATGCGGTTCATAGAACAAATCCTCAATGGCGAGAAGCTCCACCTCCCCCACACCGATGTACCGATGTTACGTTTGCGTTTCGTCGCACAGATATTAATGGACGGCTTGAGGCGGAGCGGTAAGGAAACTGAAGCGGGCATTAAAGCTGAAAGACAGGCGTGTTAAATTTAGATTTTCGTTAAACAAACATTAACTCTTCCAATGGTTATGATGGTCATGCCGACAGAAAGTATTGAATCCTAGATACAATCTTTATATATTAAACGTAAATGTCACATATTAAATGGTAACATAATATATTAAATGGAAAACTTACATTTTAAATGGGAACATGAGATAGTAAACATAAAAGTGATATATTAAATGGAAACTCATTAGCTTAAACGGGAGCATGACAATCGTAGTCGTTTAATGACAATCCACAAATGGGCATGAAGAAGAAAATATTATAACATTAATTAACGTTCAACTAAAACCAAACAAACATAAAAGTGCAGACAACAACAACAAAAGAAAGAGATGAAAATTTAAACAACACAGGTAAAAAAAAAAACATAATGAAAGGGGTCCATGACATGCAGCAGCAACAACATTCTCTTCAATCAGTATCTTCTCATGATGAACTGGGAGGGAGATACTGAAGGGCTTGGGTGAAATCCATCTGAGTCAAGTCTAGATGAGGATGACGGCGAGAAATATCTTGGAAGATTTTGAAACCTTCCTCGACAGCTTTTCGTCCCTCTACACAAACGAGACGTTGAAAGTCGCCGATTCTTTGAACTTCGGATATTGCACGCCGTAGCATCTACGCCTTCGCCAGACGTATTCTCATCAGAAAGCTGGTAGATTTCAACAGCACGACGAATGTCCATGCGAAAGAGTGGCGATCGTTTGTATGAGGATACGGCGTCATCCCGGATCCTTTTCAGAGCGGAACGTTCGGCAGGTGGCTCCTCCTCCTTCGACGTCGTCTTTGACATCTCCTGGACTTCTGATGAGCTTGAGTCAGCCGGTGGAGGTCCTTTGACGATTTCTCTTAGAGATTTTCTAAGCCTGTGAGGATCCATTCTTGCAAAGGGAAAGAGTGATGTGGTCGTGCCCATGTGGAGGGCTATTTAAAGAGCGAAGGAGGCCGCACGATAATCGACGCGACGGAGAGGATTGATTCGACGCGAAAGGATTGAGGCGACGCGAGAGGATTGAGGCAATTTATTTATTGGGTAAAGTATCTCGGATAGTTTGGTTATCATTGCGTCCGCCCACATTCAACGAATTGGTGGAGGCGCCAGAGCCTCGAAAACGGAAAAGACACTGAAGAGTATTAAGTTGATTCGACCCGAAGGGGGGCCAAATCGTCGAAATATGCCCTAGGGCATTGGGAGAATGAGATGGTCACCTCTCTCTCCCCAACAAATTGAAATATTAAACGGAAAGTTGTAGTATTATACAGAAAGTCCTAATATTAAACGGAAACCAGTATAACTAAACGAAAACGTATAATTCAAGCAAAAACAAGAAACGCACGAAATACAATAAATGTTAGAGTAATTACATATTAGTCGTTAATAGGTGCATTACAAGATCTCCTGGTTGTGTCCAAATTTCATGGCATCGACCATACAGTAACTCACGCACGTCGGATTCCTGTGATTCTATTCTCTTCCGTCTTGGACGACCCGGCGGTCTCTTTGTGCATGGCGGTCGCAGAAGTAGTTCGCGGTTTGAATCAGTCGGCTTGTCATCATCTGGGACGGGAAAGATAGCTTCAAAGATACGCCAACCGTAAGCTTCAACCGTGAAATAGTTGTCAACATACCGATGTACACTTGTGTCCGTTAGCATTATTGCAGCACATGCGTGTTTGCATGAGAGGCCATACACCTGCCACCTTCGGCATGAACATGTCCTTGAGAGCAGACTAACGGCGTGGTTGTTCTCGTCGATGACCTCAAAATGATCTCCGTCGAGCGGCCAACAAGTAGGTTGCGGCTTTCTTCAACGATTTCCTCCAACTTATTATTGCGTACTTCGTGGGCATAAGTGGGTTTCCCATTTTCGAGAATTCTCACGGCGATTGCGAGCATGACCATGAGCTTGAACCTTTGTTGGGCAAAAGAAAGCATTTAGGAAGCAAGAAGAAAAGATATTAATTACAAACTTGGTATGTTAAACGGAAATGCTTGAAAATACATAGGAAAGAATAATATTAAACGAAAACATGGAATATTAAATGAAAAAAAATTATTTTAACTGGAAAAATGTTATAATAAACGGTAAGTTAATATATTGCACGAAAACTAAATAAATTAAACGATAAAGTGGTACACTAAACGAATCTTTCTTACCTTATCGAATCGACCATGTTCGTTATGGGGAGATGGCGTGCCTCCTTAATCCAGGCATTGAATGACTCTGCTACGTTAGAATACATCTCTCCCCATCTTTCGCCGTTGAACATATAGTTTGACCAATGAGAAACATCGGATTTCTGAAGCAGCCAACGATGTGCGTCAGCTGATACGGCAAGTAGGTGGATTCGGCGCCTCATCGTATTCCTTTACGGTACATGCGTGGCGATCCTCACAAATATGGACCAACACCGCTTCTTTCTCAGACTTCCCAAGCCTAACATTTCCCTTCATGAAGTTCATTTTGCGGTGTGTAAGTAGCAATATGCATGCGAGCGTATGGAAAACATTTGCGACGGCGTTGATAAGGCCCTTCGACCTGTCCGAAACGAATGTAATACTCTTGCCATAATCGTCATCTCGGTAAATGGCATCGCCGAGTTTTGACAGGAACCACGTCCAGTTAGCATCGGTTTCATTATCAACGACAGCGAACGCAACATGAAAGAACCCCTCGTTTCCATCTTTGCCCGTCGCTCCCAACAACGTGCCCCCGTATTTTCCAAGCAAATGAGTTCCATCAATGAAAAGTAATGGCCTGCAACCTCTCTTGAAACCGTCAACACATGCATGGAATGAGAAAAATGCACGTCTAAACCGCTCACCGTCCTCCTCCACAATAGCAATGCTACCAGGGTTTGTCTCCATCACCTTGTTTGTATACCATACTAACAAGTCATAGCTGGCCACCTCACTACCATGAAGAATACCCTTGGCCACCTCTTTCCCCAACCAAGCCTGCTTATAAGGCAAATTGACACCATGATCTCGCAACATATCACGCTGAATGTCAATAGCTCTGTACAGAGGGCGGTCCTTCAGCTTCTGCACCACACGACCACTGACCCATTTCTTTGATGCTTTCGGATGCGACGTCATACCGATACCGCCTCCACATGTATGTGTGGGATGCATCGTTTTGATTGTAAATGTTGTATGATTACCTTCTGTCGATGCGTGGACACGCCACTGGCAATCCATCGCACATTGGGCGATCGCTCTCTTCTTATCATTCTTTATGAAGTTGAAGTCAAAATTCGATTGATAGCGAAACCGCTCGCGTCCTTAAAGTGGTCACTGTCCCTAAACCGGTCACCTACTATCAACGACACAATTACAGTACTATCCGGTTGAGTAGAAATGGCTAATGCCCCAGTATGCCCTTGTTGGAATGGATTTGTGTCTCAGCTAAACGATATGCTATCCGAGTTTGAATCCCTCATGTTGGTGCATATGTCACAAATGAAATTGGGATATATTATTCGGAAAATGAAAATGTTAAACGAAAAAACACGATACTAAATGGAAAACCGTAATTTTAAGCAGAAAGTGACAATGTTAAACGAAAACCGACTATATTAAACGTAAACTCATAAGTTTAAGCGAAAACACGAAATACACTGACTACAAGAAGGATTACGTCGACGCACTGACGGGTAGGATGGTTCAACAATAAAAAAAAACATAGTATTTACGGTGGTAATGAGGAGCTTGAGGGCCCATCCACCGTGATCTTCAACGTGATGCGGCAATAAGGTCGACGGCAGATCATTGAACATGTGGTATATATGGCACATACGCGAAAAGTCCACCTCCGCTTCAATTGGGCAAGCAGTTCGATGCATCCGGTGTGACAAACCGAACCTTTACGTGGGAAACTTCAAGACCCCATCGCTCACATATCTCATTTAGTATTGACGCCCATGAACTCAACACGGTAAACTGCAAAACTCTTCCCTCGCCCTTATATCTGGCGACTGCACAAAAGGTCTCCATTGCGACCTGCAGCGAGAGTACCTTACACACTGGCATGGGTTTTAAACTGATAGGGAAAACACTTTTCGAAAAAATGAGAAAAGGTACTCACGGCTTAAAGTGAACGTTTCTTCGACTCGCCTTGGGCGATGACTCGCCGAGGAAGAGAAGGTCACTGAACTCGCTGGTTCAGGGAGGAATGGAAACAAAATGGAACAAAAGAGAACAAAGAAGAACTAACAAGAACAAAGGAAGAAGAAGCTCTGAAAAAGCTGGGCACGAAGTACAAAAAGTAAGTGAGAAAAGATGGTAAAAAGTGGTGATTTGATGGCTAAAAGTGATGTTTGAACTCTTCTCTTTTGATTTGGCGGAAGCAGAAGCTTTCGGTTAGGGGCAAAATGGGTATTAAAGGCTGGATTAACTAACGGAGTTATGCCCAGGGACTAAAAAATAACTAAACCAAAAAGGAAGGTATGCAGGGAAGCTGTTTTGTCGAGAGGATCGCAGGGAAGTTTGCAAACTTCCGGGGACTAAAAAATAATTTTCCCTTGTATAATTCTTATTTCCTTTGCGTTAGCAAATGAATCTTATAATTAAAGGTGATTTAGTTTTTTAAATAAGAAAATTTGTTTTTTATATTTTATAAATATAAATCACGTTTAATGAAAATACTCAAATTAGATTCGTGAACACGTTTCTCATGTCCAATATCACTTCACACACCGTTGCGCCGCACGTGTGCACCAACCCATGTATGATAGGTGGAGGTAAATATCTTAGAATTTTTCGATGCCTCAGCACTCCGATCTCCCTGTAATAGCAACCGAATCCTCCCCAAGACTCGACTCAACCTCTCTTTGCCTCCACACAAGGTTCAGATAGAGTTTGCAGTAGACAAATTGAACAAAGAAAAAGGAATAACAATCAAGCAAAAGATAAGCTACAAAACATAGAGCAATTGGGCCAAGAAGACAATTTTCTTCTTTTATTCACCTATTGTTTTCATATCTTAAGTACAAAGACTCCATGCCCATTTATACAAATAATGTAAACAAGGGATACAACTGACTCGTGATAAGATCACATCCCAATTACATGATCTTATCTCAACCGATAACCCACTCCTTCAGCTACCGCAACTAAAGGCTCGGCCGACTCCACGCTCACGTTCTATGCTCAGACCACCTCGTGCTTCACTGACTCCGCACTCGCACCCTGCACTCGGCCGACTTCGCACTCACGCCCTGTGCTCAACCGACCCTACGCTTGAGCTCTGCATTGGACACTGTGCCTCGCACTCGGCCTTGCGCCCGTGCACTGCTCGTGCACACTCCTGTGTTGCGCACATTGCGCGTACTACTCCTGGCCTAGTGCACACAAAGGCTGGAACCCTCAGCCTAGTTGTGCTAGGGTCTTACAAACCACTCCCATCAAAAGAACCCAACACCCTCATCAGAGTTGAATCCAAGTACTCATGGATTTCCTCCTCGAATTGCCACAAGGTTGTATCCTTCGCTCAGTTAGCCTCGGAAATTGGCTGACATTTCCCATGCACCAAGTAGAATGTCCTCATGTTTTTCTTGCTCTGTTCTTCGACTCGTCGGTCAAGGATCTTCTCCATGGCTCTATCTAATTGGGTTATCATCATGGGAGGTGCTCATTGGGTCTTGTTCCGTGCTAGTTTAGTGGCATTTTCATAACAAGGTTCAAGAAGCTCACGTGAAAAGTTGGATGGAGCTTAAGTCTCTCAGGTAGCTTCAACCTATAAGCAACTTGTCCAATCTGTTGTTGCACCTCTGAATGATCCCTTTGTACACATCCTGCTTATGTAGCTTCTTCCAAATTTGGAGAGTGAGCTTCAACCATAATCTCCCATTGCAAACTCCAAAGGTCTCCGACCCTTATCGGCATACTTCTTCATATGTCTTGCTTTTTTGGCTAGAGAATCCTTTGCTTCATTCAGTAACTCCTGTCGACTCCTTGCGAGTCGATAGGCTGCAGGGCACTTGCCTCTAGTGACCTGCCTGACCACCTCATGTGGTGCTCGTAACTGAAATCCCAAAGTTAGCTCGAATGGGTTCTTGCCCGTTACAGAAGATTGATTTAAGTTGTAAGAGGATTGTGCCACCTCTAATAGTTCAAGCTAGTTCTTTTGCGAGATAGAGACATAATGCCTCAAGTACTCCTCCAAGAGTTCATTTACTCGTTTGGTATGTCCATCCATCTGAGGATGATTGGTGGTTGAAAACTTGAGCTCTGAGCCTAATATATCGAACAACATTGTTTAGAATTGCCTTGTAAATCGAGCATCCCGATCGCTCATAATGTCTTCTGGTAAACTGAATGATTTCACCACATAGCTTAAGAAAAGTTCAACCATATACTCCGCCATGCAATGAATGGTGCATGAATGAACGTGACATATTTTGAAAACCTATCCACCACCACCAAAACATAAGTCATTTGCCTTACCTTGGGAAATCCAGTGATGAAGTCCAAAGAATGTGACTGCCAAGGCTTATCTGGAAGAGGGAGGGGTTTCAAGAGCTTAGCTTCCTTCCTCCTCTTTGACTTGTCTCGCTGGCACACTAAGCAAGGCTTCACATAGGCCTCAATATCCTCTACTATCTTTGGCTAGTAATAGTATCATGCGAGCAAGACCAACATCCGCTTGTATCTGGGGTATCCTGTCTACGTAGTGTCATGTGTCTTGCGAAGTGACTCCCGCTGCAATCCTCCCACACTCAGCACCAAGAGCTTCCCTCCTTTGGCATGGAGGAGCTTGTCTTCCATCCAGTACTGTCGCGTCATGTCGTCCTTTATGTTTGTAACTAATTTTTGGTACTGTATATTTGTCTTCACTACATCCTGTATGCGCTCAACAAAGTTCGTGGTTACTGCAAACAATGCAACAACCATCTCCACAACACTCATCAGATTATGCCTCCTGGGCTTGTGCTGCCCCTCGAAGGCTACCTTAGGGTTAACTTCTTTTGTGTAGCGAGGAAGGTAATGGGCTAAGTTGTTTGTCTTGATGACGAACTTGGTTCCTAGTAGGTACACCCTCCATACCTGTAAGCAATGCACCATAACAAGCATCTCTTTTTTATTAGTGGAATACCTCTTCTCTACTTCAGAAAGTTTCCAACTCAAGAAAGCCATTGGATGGCCTTCTTGCACCAATACTCCATCCATAGCCTGGTCAGAGGCATCCATGAGCATCTCAAATGGTTGCCCAAAATCTAGTAGTTTCAGCACCGGTTCACTATCTATTGCATGCTTCAGTGAATCATAAGCCATATGGCACTTACCTGGCCAGTGTCACTCTTAGTCCTTCTTCAGAAGATTAGTGAGAGGTGCTGCTTTCTTGGAGTAGCCCTTGATAAAGTACATGTAATAGTTAGCTAGACCAAGGAATGATCACAATTCAGTTACCTTGGTAGGCTATGGCCACTCCAGAATTGCCTCCACCTTGCATTGATCCATCTGGACTTCATCATGGGAGATCATGTGCCCTAAGAACATGATGCTCCTTTGTGCGAACTCGCACTTCTCCATCTTCACATATAGCTAGTACGGCTTCAACCTAGCCAACACCAACCTAAGATGGGGCAATGGTTCTCCAATGACTCACTATACACCACAATGTCATCAAGATATACGACCACAAAACGATATAAATAATCCGAAAACACGTCAATCATTAAATTACTAAAAGTTGCAGGGGCATTGGTCAAGCCAAAGGGCCTGACCATAAACTTATAAGAACTGTAGTGGGATAACACATGTGGTCTTGCCTTCATCTTCCTTAGCGATGCACACCTGCCAGTATCTCGAGTGTTGATCCAACTTAGAGAAGAAAGTCGCTCTGCTAAGCCGATTGAACAAATCCTGGATCAAGGGAATTGGGTACTTGTTCTTCACTAACATCTTATTAAGGGCACTGTAGTCCACGCATAGTCATAGTGCGCTATCCTTCTTCTTTTGGAACAACACCAGGGCTCTGAATGAAGCTTTGTATGGTTGCACGTACCCGACATCCAACAGCTCTATCAGTTGCTTCTTCAGTTCCTGCAACTCCAAAGGAGACATGCGGTAAGGCGCCTTTGCAGGAGGTTTGGTACCTGTTTCTAACTTGATGCGGTGGTCCATTGTTCTTCTAGGAGGGAGCGTCTTCGGGAGTTCATCTGCCATCATATCTCAAAATTCCTCCAGAATGATCACGACCGCATCCGACACTTTCACCTTCTTCCCGGCCTTTGTTTCCAACATAGCCTCTGGGTAGGTAAGTTCCCCTCTTTTCAAGTCGCTCTCTAGTTGCATTGCAGATAGAAAGTGGTGCCTTCCCTTTTTGGACCTTTGGTTGCTTCACACCCACATTGAAGCATGGTCGTGTTCCCTCCGTAATGAAAACTTCATCGAGGTAAGATAGCATTGCACACTTAGCATGTGTGAAGAATTCATTACCTAGGATGATGTCGAAATCATCTAGGGGTACCACTAACAGGTTCGTTTGCCCTTCCCAATCTCCAACTCTAATTTTCACCTCTTGTGCATGCGCGCAATTGGTTGAGCCTTGGAATTCACCACCTTAATCCGACTAGTTTCCTTCCCGAGGGTCAAGTTCTGCCACCATTTTTTCCTACATGAAGTTATGCACGGCGTTGGTGTCCACTATACCCTCAACGGCCTTTCCATTCCATACGATATGAAGGAATAAGAGTTTGACAAGGTTCTCCTTTACTGACTTGATTGTGTTGATGAGTTGCAGAGGGTTAACTTGAGCAGGATACCCAGGTTCACTATTAGCCTCTATAGTGAGCGCTGAGAGTTTCTCACACTTGGGACAGTAACTTGCAAGGTGAGGACCCTTGCATATAAAGCATCAAACTCTTGGTCCCTAGACAGGTTGTCTCATACTTGATCTGGTCAAGTCACACCACTCCCCTTGTAGCCTTTTCACTCAGTCCCGTCTCGTAGGTTTGCCCATCTCCTTGGGCTTGGACTTCCCCTTGTCCCTAGCAGAGGTGTTAGCGTACTAAAAATCCACCAAGCCTGCGGCCAATGTAATAGCAGAAGTAAGATTTTTGGCTCCATGCCTTTGTAGTGAGCCTAACCTTACATGCCAGACATGAAATTGAAGAGTTTGTCCTCCTTAGACATATCTTTGATATCCAATATTAGAGATGCGAATTCCTTCACATATTTTTTATTCATGCCCATGTGCTTCAACTTCTTAAGAATGGTCCCTGCGCTTGACCGAACCCGTGCTCAACCAACTCCATGCTCGCGCTTTGTGCTCGACTGACCCCAAGTTAAGCTGACTCAGTGCTCGGTCGACTCCACACTTGCACCCTATGGTTGGCCGACCCTACGCTTGGCCCTGCAGCCCTGCAGCCCCGCAGCCCCGCAGCCCCGCACCTGTGAACTACCCGCACACACTCGTGTGACATGCATGCCGTGCACACCACTCCCGGCTTGGTGCGCACATTGGCTGATAACCCGGTCGTCTTACAAAGCATGTCTTAAGCACCCAAATTCATTATACACTGTCTTTTCCGCTATTGCAATCCAAACAGCAGTCACCTCCGTTTCGAATCCCAAGACTCTATCAATGGTCTCGATTCCTCTTTCATTCTCTTTTTACTGTTTCTCTCCAAACACCGTCTCCTTGGCTCCTCCTCTCCTTGGTTCCTGCGGTGTCTCAGGGATTACTTAGGGTTTTCAAATTTTCGGCATCCATGGAGCAAATAAAGGCAGAAGAAGATGTCACGAAACTAGCTGAAGAGCATAAGGTTGTATGCATTTTTCTCATTTATAAATCTGGATTTGTTCAGGATAGAATTTATATGCTCATACTATTTTTACATTTCTTTTGTTCAAATGGAGGCTGCTCTTGCAAAAATACTTCAGCTAGAGAAACAGATTGACCAAAAACAACAGTTGGAGTTAAAAATAGAGCAATTGAAAGGTAAGTTACGTGTTATTAAGCATTTAGTCGAAGAAGATGTCTTGGATCTTCCGGAAAGGGTGGATGCGCTAAACGGAAAGCTTGAAGATGAAATGGAATATCTAGAAAATTTGAATGAAGCTCTGTTTTATAAAGAACGTGAAAGCAATTATGAGTTACAGGCAGCTCAAAAAGAATTAATCAAGGTGATGTGCTCTTTTCTTGAGAATGTTTCGGGATTTACCCTTGATAGTTGGAAAGATGCATGGGATTTGCTGTGGCTTTTGTTTATTTACTTTGAAATCAAATGGTTGCATAATGCAGGGCTTGCAGGGCTTCGGCGGCTTTTTGAGTGGCTGGACTAAAATTGGAATCAAAAGAATGGGTGAACTTCATCCAAAGCCATTTCGAGTTGCATGTAAAGAAAGATATTCTGTTGATGAAGCAGCTAAAAAAGCCGCAGAGTTATATTCAGTATGGCAAAATGAAATTAAACAACCATCATGGCAACCCTATAAGATTGTTGACATTGACGGAGTGAAGCGAGTATGCAATTTAGATCTTCAATTATTCATAAAAACTTGAGTTCCTCTAGTTGATGCTGAAACATATCTTGCCTACATAATTATGTTTAGTACTTAATAGGTGTCAAGATTTTTAGCATCAACTTTGCTTACACTTTTAGGGTGCATCCAACTACTGCTGCAGAACTATTGTGGATAGGATGCTGGTTTACATCCTAGTAAAGTACTACCAAATATCTTTTGGAACTCATCATGCTCGTTCTTTTTGTTTCTTGTGAATGTAGTTTAACAGCAATTCTAATTAGATTTTCTTGAAACAATGCTTTGCTATATCTCTAAACAACTTTGTTTAACCATGTGCACCTTCTAATCTTTTGTTCAACATTTTTCCTTGCTCTCAAATGATTTACTGGGTCTGCAACTTCCAATACGCAGGAAGTAATAGATGAGGATGATGCAAAGCTTAGAAATCTTCGGATTGAGCTTGGTGATGATGTTTATAATGCTGTAACCAATGCTTTGATGGAGATAAATGAGTACAATCCCAGTGGTAGGTTTGTTGTGCCTGAGCTATGGAATTTCAAGCATGGACGAAAAGCAACTATGGCGGAGGTAATCAAGTACGTCTTCAAGCAATGGAGGGGTACTAAGCGCAAATGGTATTAAAAAGGTGAATATATATCATTGTGTGTTAGACTTGTAATTAATTTAAAGTGTATTACATGTTTTGTTCTTTAAGATAGCAGCTGCCATCCTTTGCGTCCAGAGAAGTTACTCTGCTCATTTTCATTCCCATTTGCTCCATATTAGTGGATATTGAAGCCAATGTAGATATCTTCCAATTCCATTTTCCATCATCAAGTGGCAGAAGCAGAGATGTTATCATCGTCAATTCAGTCGGCTATTGAGAAAGAAAGTTCCAATAGCCTTTGATATATGAAATCCCATTGACACATGTGTTCTTTTTACTTTT
Organism: Dioscorea zingiberensis; assembly: GCA_026586065.1. Classification (NCBI taxonomy): domain Eukaryota; kingdom Viridiplantae; phylum Streptophyta; class Magnoliopsida; order Dioscoreales; family Dioscoreaceae; genus Dioscorea; species Dioscorea zingiberensis. The sequence goes on from CM048818.1 coordinate 63,564,565, forward strand.
TGGCCAGGACATGACAAGAGCAGTTCATTGATGTCAAGGGAAGTGCAGAATAAGGGTGCTGCAGCATAGCATCTCATCCCACAATTGCACCGTTTTTCGTGCACAATCTATTCATCCGCTTCACAATGTTATGGCTACTGCTTCTGTGGTGCGGGTGTGTCGAGCCTTGTACATTTGTCTTTGATGGATCTTGTATGTCAGTATCTGTGGGTTAAGCTTTGTAAGATATCATTTGCCCTTGGTTATGTCCATCTTCGAATCCAAGCCTGGAATCACCACTTCTCTTTGTTTGCCTACTCTTAAAGCAGTTTGATCCGCAGACTTGGTGCATGCAAGATTTATTAGTAGAAATCCCAGACTGACAAACTTTTGATAGGCTTTAAAGAAGGGTTAATGTGAAAGATATACCGATAAATCAAAAAGTTGCATAATTATAACGTTAAACCTGAAGATATACAAAAAAAAAAAAAAAAAATACAAAAACAGAAAACCATGTATTTGCAGGAAAATAGCAGGGCCACTTGCAAGTTGTGTATTTGCAGGACGATAGAGGAAGAAGTCGTTGTTGGTGGTGGATTCAATCAAGGCATCTTTCAACAATGATGAGCAAAAGGTGATGTTTTAATCTTTTCTCCTTTTTGATCCTAGCCTGGCTTAAATTTAAATCCCATTTATTAGATTCAAATAGTTTAAATTAGCAATCTTGGTCTCTTATCACATGTTAGCTAGGCTATTCACAACATATTCATCCCATCAGATCTACTGATTGAAAGCATCAATCTAGATGGTAGTCAAATGAGGGCTCTAGTGGAATCCATCAAATGCATTACACAGGATCTATTGCTATTTGGCATTTGCTAGTTTCACTACTAGAATCCTTAATGTTGAAATAAGAGGAAATGGTTTTCTTATGCAAGTTAAGAGCATTGGTGTGGGAAATTTGTTACAATTTTCTTAAATAAAATAAATCACTCCATAGACATGATTTTTGGTAGTTTCAAAATATAGGCATTGCTTTGAACACTGCTATACAGAAAAATGGTTTGCAAAAAGAAAATTGTTCCTAATATACTCTATTTTTCTCACATCTTGTAAGCTGCATTTCCATAGATTTTAGGTGAAAGCTCATTTGTTTTTTAATTATTTCTAATTTTTGTTTTTTGTTTTTTGCTTTCTCTCCTATCTCTGACTGCAAGGCCATTTGAAGTGATGGCCAGTTTGTCTCCTTAAGCTCCTTCTCATTTACCCTTCCATCTTCATTATGATCCGCGTACTTTCATGATGGACAACTTTATAAAGGAGAGCATAATGGAACCTATTTAAACCTAGAGTTGATTTTCATTGTTAGTCATGAACTTATCAAGCACTCGGTATTTCATGATGAAGAGCCTTATACCTGTCCTTTAGACAACTTTTGCAACTTGCACTAGGGTGAAATGAGTTTAAATGTTAAATAAAGATGTAGTTAAGACTAAGAGCTCAAGGATTTCATTTGTTGTAGGATTCTTTGGCAAGCATGTTCACGGCTTCTACTCCAACCAGAACAAGTTGCAGCTAATATTTGACATGGCAGAGATTTATTTGCCTTGAAAAAAAATATGGAAGACCTGAACCTGTGAGAAAGCCAAGAATTTGCTTTGACTTAATTAATGCCCAAGTATGGGCTGAATTCATTAGGTTTCCATCTGGGTAATTGAGTAAGTTCACTTTAAGATCAAAACCTAACACCACAAAGAGACCTGTGCCTTTGAACACTAAAAGTTCACTAATATTGTTCATACTTAAAGCTAAGGGAGAAAGCAGCATTATTTTTTGCATAATGTCCAGGTTTCTATGTGTGTTACATAGAAACCAGTGAATTCATATAGATTGATCTACCAGTTGTTTGCAGCCACCACAAGGTTTCCTGGGCCAGTGGAATTCCAATTTATATAATTTGAAGTCATGACCTTATACTGCACCTCCATTTATATTGAATCAAATTGGCCAAACATGAAAACCTTTGGACATCAGGTATAATGGTATACTGTTAACTTTTAAGGTCATCGATCCATTTTTTGAGATCATTAGCTCTTACCTGTTTTAAAATGCTCTGTTTTAAGGGATATTGAGACAAACTATTGTTCTTTAATTGTTTCATCTTCTTGCTTATCTTGGGTTTCAACGTATTGTTAACTCATCTCAAACTTCTTCTCTATTTGTGCAGATTGGTGCTGACATGATCAAACAAGCCTTGAGTTATCCCTCAAAACTAATAGTAAAAATGCTGGCATGAATGTCAAGGTTGTTGTTGAGAAGGTTGTAGAAGATGCATTAATTGCCAACATCAATTCTGATTTACATTTTCCTCGTTTCAACTAAGTTGCCAATTTTGATGTTTGATAACAGAACTAAAATTATATATTTCTTTCTCGCAGATTTTGTCCGCTAAAGATTTTAGGTACGGTTATAATGCAGCTAAGAACTGCTATGAGGATCTGATCTCAGCTGGAATATTAGATCCAACAAAGGTATAGCAGGTAAAAGTAATAGGGGATCTTCTTAACCGGATTTATTTGTCCTGTTATGGAGTAGGTCTTCTACTATTAGGAGTTTATTTATATGTGAATGTGGACTCTGGAAATCATGTGACATTTACTTCATTGCATTCTAGTGTGTTCATGTAGGTCTGTAGGCAATGAGTTGCTTAAAATTTTGCATCATTGACATAAGAGGGGAGTAGATAGTTTTAAATATAAGATGCATGATTTTCATCTATGTGCTTTCTGTAACTCTGCCAATTCATCAGGGTCCTTTAGTCGAATCTCATCACTCCTTTGGTAGGAAAGACATCAAAAATATATGATCACCTACTTTCCCGCCTCAGAATTTTTCGAAGACCTTTTTGTGATAAAAAAAAAATTGTGCAATTTCGTATTCTATTGACTGTTGGCTGGATTCACTCACCAGCATTCCTAACGTCATGGAAATTTGGACAATTGTATTGCAAATCCATTTGGTTCCTTCAACAATCGAATTATGTGGTCGGAAATTACTTGGTCATATGAAATTATGATTAGCACTGTTCATGGATTTGTTTGAATCCTTTTCCTTGCCTATTCACACGATGTTAATTGTAGCCAAAATTCATCTACTAGAAAAAAGGTTTCATTTATTTTATTTATTTTTGTTGTCAAGAGAAAATCTTGACTTACACATGGACACGATCTAACGATTTATGCTTTGGTTGATTAAACCCAAATGCAAAATACTAGATTATTACTATCTGCCACTTCTTCCTCTTTCAATTTGTGATTTGTTTAAACTCAAGTTACTGTTTTTACTTCAAAAGCTGTCTTCTCTTAAACATGGTAAGCTATGATCAATGTTCTAAAATCCTAGGATTCAATTGATGGATACTTCTTTGTTCTATAATCTTAGAAATGATAGAAATCTTTCAAGAATGAAACTATTTGAAATGTTCAGAAATCCTAAGCTGATAATAAGTAGATCATGGTAATTTTGTGCATTGATGAAATTCACAAATGGAAGGTTTGGAGAATGCTGCTTCTGTCGCAAAGACCTTTCTAACATCAGATGTAGTTGTTGTCAAGGTGAACCAACCGGAGCCTGTCCGCGTGAAAATACCTCCATCACCTTACAGATTGATGTCAAGACCAGGTTCTTTCTATTCAGATACATTTCCATATTACACACTTATCCTATATCGACAAACTATGAAGCATGATGTGTTCTTTTCCTCTACTTCATTCTCTTGTCCCTCAAATGAAAAAACCGATTTGTTGTTTGATCATTGACAAGTGCTCTTTCATGACTTGATTGTTTCAGGGATGATAATGTGACTGAGGATGGAATATATAAATTCCACAATCTGAGTTTTCCTACATAGTGACCAAGGATGGAATATATAAAATTTCTCAATTAGAAGTGTTACTGAAAAAGATGTTTCAGATGCAACTGCATGTAGAAGCCGACTCTGAAATGTTGTAAGAAAAAGTAATCATTGTCGATTTGGATGAGAGAAGTTTTTGTTCAACATTGAGCCAAATGTACAGGTTGTGTAATATTCTTATTCCTTTGCTTTACGAAATGAATCTTATAATTAAAAGTGATTTTTTTTAATAAGAATTTTTTTTTCTTCATATTTTATAAATTTAAATCATGATTAATGAAAACACTCAAATTAGCTCCTCGAGCACGTTTCCCAAGTCCAATATCACTTCACACGCCGCTGCGACGCACGTGCCCATGTCTTAATCACCCAGCCCAATTTGTTATTCATCGTCTTCTCCGTTACCGCAGACCAAACAGCAATCACCTCCGTTTTGAATCTCAAGTCTCTATCAACGGTCTCGATTCCTCTTTCATTCTCTTTACTGTTTCTCTCCAAACACCCCATCTCCTCCTCCTCCTCCTCTTTGGCTCCTCCTCCATCCCCAAATTGGGAGCTCAGAACCGGGGCTCACTCAAAGGTCTCACCCATGGCGGATGGCTCCTCCTCCCCCGCCTCCTCCGGGGACTCGGAAATCAGCGATTCGGAGCTGGAGTTCTACGAGGAGAAGTACCACCTCATGCTGAAGACAACTAACCCCAGAATCAAGAACCCCGATGGCACCTTGAGATGCCCCTTCTGCGCCGGCAAGAAGAAGCAGGGCTTCGTCTACAAGGACCTTCTCCAGCACGCCACCGGCATTGGCGCCTCATCCGCCCGTGCCCCCAAGCTCCGAGCCAGCCACCTCGCCTTCGCTCGCTTCCTCCAGACCGACCTCTCCGACGCCGCCGGACCCTCCGCCGCCCCTCGTCCCCCCAGGCCACCTCGCCGCGATGACGACCGCTTCGTCTGGCCTTGGACTGGCATTCTCGTCAACGTTCCCATCAACGAAGAATCCCGGATAGAGCTCCAGCGCCGCCTCGCTAGCTTCAACCCCGTGAGCATGCTTCCTCTGCGAGGTCTTTCCGATCAGGAAGGCGAATCCTCGTTGGGGTCCGTCGTGGTGCAGTTCAGCAACAGCTGGTCAGGGTTGAAGGACGCCATGGCGTTTGAGAATCAGATGAATACAAGCCGGTTCGGGAAGAGAGATTGGGAGGAAAATGGAGATCAGAAAGAAGGGTTTTACGGCTGGATTGCTCGTGGTGATGATTACGAGTCGGTGAGCCGAGTGGGGGAGTATCTGAGGGCGCATGCTGTGCTGAGGACCATTCCCGATGTCGCCAAGGAGGAATCGAAGAACTCTGGGAAGCTCGTTGCAATCCTCTCTGACGAGATTGAAGCCAAGAATGAGAACCTGCGGAATTTGGAGTGCAAGTACAATGAGATCACTCTGGCGATGCAACGCGTGATGGAGGACAAAGATAAGATCCACCAAGCTTACAATGAAGGTAATGGTGTCATTCTTATGTTCCGAGTGATCACTGTTGTTATTTTGAGAATTTTATGGAAGGTGATTCTTTCAGTGTGCATGAGTACTAGAATATTGGAATTAGATTCTCTTTCCTTAAATGGAAGCTTATTTAATTTAATGCTACCCTTCATACTTTGAGGACTGAATGTGGGTTCTTATCCTTTCTACATTGTTATTTGTTGCCTTACGATACAATGATCTTTTATTGACTTCACTTATTTAGATGCACTGGGAACTAAAAAGAGAAAGGTAAAAATCCTCATCTTCTCTTGAAGAAATTTGCATCTCTTTGAAAGGTCATCAGTATTTTAAGTATTGCAGTTTCTGCTTCTGTTGTTTTATTTTTAACTTTAAATCAAGGATCAAATTACAAAATGGCAGATGGGGTGCCTAGAGACAGTGGAAGAAATAAGTAGGGTAGTTAGGAAACATTGATTCTATTGGTGTTTATAGTTTGTGCCACTACTTCAAATATCATCAGTGATATCCACCCTCTCAAAGACAGTGAACACTTAATGGTAAAGAAACATAAACCTAGTTTAAACATATTTTGATTTAGGTGTCATCTATAGGCATGAAAGTTGTGGATGTTATTAGTTCTCAACTTGAAACCATGAGCGCATCTTTTGTTTTGCCTGTGTATATGCCAGCAGCTTCGGGGCATTCATCTAAGTGTATTCACTGTGTCATTTATAGTTGAGAAATATTTCCTATATGCACACTATACAAAGTATTCAGTATAATTGGTACTTTGTTTATTACATATTATCAGAAAATCAATTGAATGTTTAACAATTGAAGCACTATTTTATTTTGGTATATGAAAAAAAAGGCAAACTGATGTGTAAATCTTTTGTTGGTACAACATTTAGGGTGGGCCGAATGTTTGTGACTGTCAGTTGCATCACAAGGTTCTTTTTGTTCATTTTCTCGAACTTGTTGCGTATTGGCTAACAACTAGCAAGCTTATCCGTTTGCCAAGGCCCTCCTTGGTTGGAAACATATGTTTGAATGTTTCAAAAATAAGTTATTAATGCGTAGAAAAATATAAAAATGTGTCATCTAAAAATAGAAAGAAGCATTGAATTCTTTGTGCTTCGTTAGTTCAACTTAACTTTGGGATTTCCTGTCAGAAGAAACCGAAATCGCCAAGGAGGTGTTCGTGTTAGGACAGATGTCGAAAGTCGGCCATTAAGATTTGGTATGCCATCGTGTTTGAATAGTCTTGGCAACATGATATTGAGTTTACCCCGTGTATACTATATTTAAAATGTATTGCATGAATTTTTAGTGGTAAGCAATTATCTTGGTTTGAAATATCATAGCATACTTCGCAACTGCTTGACGTCTTCTGTTATCACAGAGTTATAAAAGCTTGTTCTGAAAGTAATAAATGATTTCTGTTGTCCACATGGATGAAATGTCCTATTTACTGTATTAGATACATCTTTTAGTTGTTCTTGAATTTGATGAAATTCATTTATAGTTTTTATTTTTACCAAAACAATAATCTAGTGATGGTGTGGCATGAAAATGAACGATTGAGTCATCACCTTCATAATTTCTGCTCCATATGTTTCTTAGCTTTCAGTAACCTTGATCTTATTCTGCTGTATATATTTTTAATTATCTGGAGACCAGATACTTAACACTTTATTCTAAATGCCTTTTCATTAGAAATGCGAAACATGCAGCGGATTGCTCGTGAGACTGCTCGTAGAATTTTTGAGGAAAATGAAAAATTAAGGCTTGAATTGGACTCGAAGAGGAAGGAAGTTGATTTAAGATGCAAACAACTTGATAAATTTGAGGCGAAAAGTGATGGTGAGAAAAATAAACTCGAGAATGAGAAGCAAAAGGTAACCTTTTGATCAATATTTATCAAATTAAATAATTTTATTAGTTACTTCATAGTTTGAATAATAAAACCCTGGCTCTGTTTAACAATGTTGGAATCACAATCAGCATCTAATCTATCATCAGAATCCCTTCATTCCTCTGCCAATGTTATGTAAACATTTGACATTAATTGACATGATGTTTTGGTAATTATTGATATCCTGCTATGGCTCATTTCTTGTTAGTTATACATCTATTATCTCAAGGTACATTTGCAAACTAATCTTCACAAGGTTGTCAAGGCATCTAGGCAGTGGGAGCCTTAACCACCTAGGTGCCTAAAGGACTAGTGGTTTTAGGTGGCTAACTATTTTCGAACAATGTCTGTGTGTGGAGTTTTTGGGTGCTGTACTTTGTGACAATGTGCAGTTTTTGGTGAAAAAAATGCTCTTTGTATTGAAATTCCTCCATTGGATCATGAACCCAGAGTTTGTTTTTACTTCAGAGAGCTCAAACTCCTTTTCTTATGTTAAAGTAGTTTAATAGTTGTCTTATTTATTTATTATTTTATTATTATTACTTATTTATTTATTTATTTATTTTACATGTTTTCAGACTGCAATGGAAAATTCATCACTTGAATTGGCATCCATGGAGCAAAAAAAGGCAGAAGAAGATGTCATGAAACTAGCTGAAGATCACAAGGTTATATGCATTTTCTCATTTATAAATCTGGATTTATTCAGGGTAGAATTTATATGCTCATACTATTTTTACGTTTTTTTTCTGCAAATGGGTGAAATTTTTCAGAAAGAAAAAGAGGCTGCCCTTCAAAAAATTCTTCAACTAGAGAAACAGATTGACCAAAAGCAACAGTTGGAGTTAGAAATAGAGCAATTGAAAGGTAAGTTACGTGTTATGAAGCATTTAGCCGAAGAAGATGACTTGGATCTTCAGGAAAGGGTGGATGCACTAAACAGAAAGCTTGAAGATGATAAGGAAAGCCTAGAAAATTTGAATGGAGCTCTTGTTTGTAAAGAACGTGAAAGCAATTCTGAGTTACAGGAAGCCCGAAAAGAGTTAATCACGGTGATGTGCTCTTTTCTTGAGAATGTTTTGGGAAGACCCCTTGATAGTTGGAAAGATGCATGGGATTTGTTGTGCCTTTTGTATATTTACTTTGATCTCAAAAGGTTGCTTAATGCAGGGCTTGGATGACTTGTTGAGTGGCCGGACTAAAATTGGAATCAAAAGAATGGGTGAACTTGATGAAAAGCCATTTAGAGTTGCATGTAAAAAAAGATATTCTGCTGATGAAGCTGATACAAAAGCTGCGGAGTTATGCTCAGCGTGGCAAGAGGAACTTAAACAACCATCATGGCAACCCTATAAGATTATTGACATTGACGGAATGAAGCGAGTATGCATTTTAGACCTTTAATTATTCATAAAAACTTGAGTTCCTCTAGATGATGGTGAAACATATCTTGCCTACATAATTATGTTTAGTACTTGTAGGTGTCAAGATTTTTAGCATCAAGTTTGTTTACACTTTTAGGGTGCATCCAACTACTACTGCAGAACAATTGTGGATAGGATACTGGTTTAAATCCTAGCAAAATACACTACCAAATATCTTTTGGAACTCATCATGCTCGTTCTTTTTGTTTCTTGTGAATCTAGTTTAACAGCCATTCCAATTAGATTGTCAAGAAACAATGCTTTGCTAAATCTCTAAACAACTTTGTTTAACCATGTGCACCTTCAAATCTTTTGTTCAACATTTTTCCTTGCTCTTGACTGATTTACTGGGTCTGCCACTTCCATTACGCAGGAAGTAATAGATGAGGATGATGAAAAGCTTAGAAATCTTTGGATTGAGCTTGGTGATGATGTTTATAATGCTGTAACCAATGCTTTGATGGAGATAAATGAGTACAATCCCAGTGGTAGGTATGTAGTGCCTGAGCTATGGAATTTCAAGGATGGACGAAAAGCGACTATGACGGAGGTAATCGTGTACATCTTCAAGAACTGGAAGAGTAATAAGCGCAAACGGTATTAAAAAGGTGAATATATATCATTGTGTGTTAGACTTGTAATTACGTTAAAGTGTATTAGATGTTCTGTTCTTTAAGATGCAGCTGCCATCCTTTGCGTCCAATGAAATTACTCTGCTCATTTTCATTCCCATTTGCTCCATATTAGTGGATATTGAAGCCAATGTAGATATCTTCAAATTCAATTTTCCATCATCAAGTGGCAGAAGCAGAGATGTTATGTTGTCAATTTTCAGTTGGCTATTGAGAAAGAAAGTTCCAATAGCCTTCAATATATGAAATCCCATTAACACAGGTGTTCTTTTTTTCTTTTTGGCCAGGACATGACAAGAGCAGTTCATTATCTGTAAACTCGGGAAATGAGATATCAGAGGAAGTGCAGAACAATGGTGCTGCAGCATAGCATCTCATCCCACAATTGCACCTTATTTCGTGCACAATCTATTCATCAGCTTCACAAGGCTATGGCTACTGCTTCTGTGGTGCGGGTGTGTCGAGCCTTATACTTTTTCTCTTTGATGGAACTTGTATGTCAGTATCTGTGGGTTAAGCTTTGTATGTCAGCATCTCATCCCACTTCTCTTTGTTTGCCTACTCTTAAAGCAGTTTGAGTCGCAGACTTGGTGCATGCAAGATTTATTAGTAGAAATCCCAGACTGACAAACTTTTGATAGGCTTTAAAGAAGGGTTAATGTGAAAGATATCCCAATAAATCAAAGAGTTGCATAATTATAACGTTAAACTTGAAGATATACAAAAACAAAGAACGCCCTGTATTTGCAGGAAAATAGAGGGCTACTTGCCAGTTGTGTATGATGTGCCCAGAGTTGCATAACTATAACGTTAAAAACTTCATTTCAGCGGGTATTGACAGACAATGACAGTGGTATGAGCAGTTTATGCACTCCTGTTGCCTGTAGAGCTGCCGAATTTGGCTCAAAGTGGTACTTGGACCAAATTTATACATTCTTAAATTTATATTTAGATAGCTCAATTAGTTGTAAAATATGAATTATTTTTCGATTTGTTACAACAAAATTATTGTGGAAAAACTCCAGATTCAGCTTTAACAAATGCAAGCAATACATCAAGTTGTAATCAATACTATCTATTGTTCTTAACGTATGCATTACTGGAGTCATGGAAAATTATTTTTATTGAAAGTGCCAGATATTTTTTAACCATGATTAAAATTCAATTTTTTTAAAATAAATTAACTGCAATTGATCAAGCAATAAAACATGTTTTATAGTGATTGCAAACAAATATAATTTAAACAAGGGCATTTAAACAAATACATTTTTCTACAGAGGCATGCAAACAATTTTTCCTTAATTGGTTTTTTTTTTATATTTGGCTTCATTTAACTACAAACAGACAGCACATATCAACACAAAAAGGCAGAAATTACTTCTATATCAACCAAACGATGTACACTGTCATGCAATGCAGAAGATGCTTGCATTATACAACAGTATTGCCAATGACTTTGACAGGATGGCAGGAATTTTATTTAGCAGATATAAAATACCATATATAGTCCTACAAAACTATCAGAGATATGGATGGGGGAGGTAGCAAAAGTATCACTCTTCTGTCTCTGACTCTGCACTCTGGAGCCACTCCACAAAGGGTTTAATGTTCCTCCAAACATGAGAGCTTTTGTTGGCACCAGCCAGACCTTCATTGTACCACAGCATTATTGTCTCTTCATCAAGCAAGTCCTCATCATATAGAAATTTGGTAACCAGGGCCACCTCCTTCACTGCCTCCGCATTGCATTTGCCACAAAATGCCTCAATTGAGTGAAGCAGGAGCATCTGGGATCCCTCATCTGTCATTGCAGCCGCAAGGTAGTTCTTTTTCTTCCCCACCTCCTTGGCAAATCCCTTTCCGACCCCTTCAAATAAAAATTCAAAAAGTGCAACCATGACTTCCTGAGGGGTAGCAGTGAGTGACGTGAGGAAGGACCCGATCTCACTTGGTGTGCACCCCTTCTCAAAATTATCTTTGATCACTTTAACAAGGTTGCCAGGAGTGACAGGCTTCTTGGATGCTATGTCTTCCATTGTTTCTAGCTTCACACTTTGGTTCTTTCTTCGGTTTCTCTTCTTGATCAGGTTTTGTGGTGCTGGAGAGCATAACCATCTCAGCTGTAACAGCACTGAGTTGTTCCTCAATACGCTGGCGAGCAGCTTCAAGCGAGGTGTCAGCTTGCCACTGGATATCATTATCATCATCATCATCTTCAGCCACCTCATTATCACCAATTTGGCCGCCAACAGGTGAAGAATGTTCTTCATCAGAACCAGTAGCCTTCTTCTTGGTTGTTGTACCTTTTGGAGCTATACCCTCCTTCCGTGCCACAACACCCTTCTTCTTCATTTCTTTCTTTAGTTTCTTCTGTTCCTCATCTGCAGCTTCTCCTTCCTTGAGCCTCTCCTTCTCTGCCCGACGCATTGTTTTTTTATCCTTGCCTCCCTTTTTCTGCTCTGGAGGATTCTTCAGAATGAATGTTGTAAGCTTGTCTCTCATATCCACATCTGATACAAAGCCACAAGCAGCACATTTGAGGGTTAACATCTGATTCTTTGTGATAGTTATCTCCGTTTCAGGATTTCCACAACCATAGCATTGCACATATTTCTTGATGAAGTTCTCAAGTAATCCTGCCAGTTTGGCAGTGTCATGGGCCCCGTTGACTAATGAAACACCACTCTTCTCATCAAACTTTGACTGTGCTCCAAGCTCACACCCAAAGAATTTTGTGGTGTATGAGGCAGGTCTGGCCAAGGCCTTGGCTATATCTACCATGTTGACGATGTTTGTTTTGATGCCATTTCCACGGCCTTCTATTTTTGTTATCATCTTGGGCATCTTGTACCTGTAAAAGGCATCATCACTGTTTGAAGCACCTATGTTCTGCAGTGCCATCTTGACTTGGGGAGACTAACTGTGGAAGGACCACAGCTGCAAAAAAGCCAGTCAAACCTAGATGTAAGCTGATAAAGTGTAGAAGGAAAAGATTGCAAGCACTTGCAAGTTTTTTTTTTTGGTAAGTTTTTTTTTTTTTGGTAAGTAAGCACTTGCAAGTTTGAGTCACTCTATAATGCTGAAGTTGCTCAAGTTGCATGCAGACACGTCTCATCAATTGGTGTCTGTCCTTTTTTTGGGATGCAGGATGATATTGTCCATGCAACCCAATCAAACCCAAGTAAAGCAAGTCACGGTCAGACATAAACCACGTCCTGCACAGAACACCCACCACTCTGGCAACTCCTGGAAAGCAGAAAACAGATGACTATTTCCATATAAAAGACAAAAGACAATTCTAATACTCCACAAATAATGTTAGTTTTGTGCTAAGGTACCCAACACCATACTTTAGACCATGAACTAGAACCCATACAAGTCTGTGAATCCATGCAAGTCCGTTTCCAGAAACTTAATTGGCATCCAGGATGAAGATTCAAAATCCAATTCCCAATTGTTGAACATTCACCATGAAATGAAGATTCAAAATCCAATTCCCAATTGTTGAACATTCACCATGAACTTGTTCGTAACATTCAAAAATTAATTATGCAACTTTGCGATACATGAAACCAAAGCAAGGCACAGCCAAATACAAGTGAAACTATTTACAGGTAGCATAATGAACCCAGATGGTCATAAAACCAATTCACTCTTAAGGCGTGTTAAAGAAGTCAGAATGAACTAAAAGTGAACTGAAGATAGGGAAAGATATGGCTATTGGAATGGTATTGTCATTGCAAATCCACTGCTTGGCTGTAGACCTGGTGAGCAACGGAAGTGACAAAGCAATCGTCATTTGGCCATTCCCATGCTTTAGCACTACTAAAATGTTAAAGTGAAACAATGCTTTAATTATTTTTAAATTAGTCTAAGAAATTGATTTATATGTATAAATATATTTATAAATAGATGATGGACTAATATAAACTAAAATTTTGCTTACATTCATATGGATGAAACAGGAAAGTTGCTATTAAGTTTAAAATCAATCAAAATAAGGAGGTTAAGGCTTCAAATTTAAAGCCATTTAGAGAATTTCTCATTCACTTGCTCATCCTCAAAATTCGACAAAGGTCAAGAACACTGTTCCATTTCCATTCAGTTAACTCATAAATTGTCAAAAAAAATTTTGTGGGAACCAATTTGAGTCTCAATATGGTTTGGCTCTAAATAATAAGTGCTATTAACTTTCCTCGATTCAACAAGTAATGAGCACATTAATCACTTAAACCAATAGGGTTTAGTGCATATAGTTTTGCCGAGCAGTACATAAATAACAAAAAACACCCATAGCAATGCAATAGCCAAGAAGTTGATACATGGCAATTAGTTAATTGATAGGAAGCAGAGTTCAACAGGATATTTAATTCTGTTTTCTGGGTACACCTTGTCTATCAATTGCGATCATGGACTAAACTTTCTTCCTGGAAATTTCCAAATTGATGATAATTTCAAATTACTTTTCATTCAACTATTAAATAAAGACATTTTTTTTAAAAAAATGGTTTTTTTTATAAAGTAAAGACATTTGAATGGGAGCAATCAATAGGTGACCTTGCTTGTTGTTGTTGTTGTTTGGTTTTTCATTTCATTCCAGGTAAAATTCAAATCATTTGGATCATTTTACTAACACTCCAGGTCAAAACAAATTGATAAAAGCAAGATACAACTCCAAAATTTTGCAAGGAAACAATGAAAAATGCTAGATAGATTCTTAAATAATCATCATAATAAAAAACCCTAATATCACTACATTATCTCAAAATTCAAAATGTCAAACATAGGTTGAGGGTTAGAATCACGCTTATAGCGTGCTCCTAGTGGTTTGTCCACATTTATCAAAAAAAATAAATAAAATAAAATAAAAAATAAAAAAACCTAATATCACAATTTTATCCCAAAATTCAAAATGTCAAACATAGCTTCCAAATTAGTGCTTAGTGCATTACTATTCTATCTATGTAAGACACTCTTTGTTCACTTCCTTTATAGTTTATAGTACCAACTTTTGTACCAAAAATCAACATACTGATTCCAGCTATATACATTTATTCAATCCAAGCTATTAAATGAACATCACTATCAGCTCATCCACATTCCTTGAAACTCCATTGACGAGCATGCGGTTCATTACTTTTTCCAGCAACCATGCAATTGAAAAATGCCGAAAACTTAGCTATTACAATGCCAAGAATAGAAGATAGCAGGTAATAAGATCAGAGAATGAAAATATAAGACTAAACAAGAAACCAATCTTTCTTAATTCCGAGTATGATTTCAGGTTGAACCAAAACAGGACCAGCTTACCAACATGGGTTCTTCACCTATACACCAAACCACACACAAAAGCATCACCATCCATGTTTCCTTCACCTATTTTATCATCAAGAAAACAAATTTAAGATGATCTACGGATTGTTCCCCTGTCTCATTCATCACATTCTTCTAATATATGTTTGGTACACGTCTTTTCCTCATTATCGATTCGTCAAAAAAAAAAAAATAAATAAATAAAATTAAAAGTTGCATTTGATTTGGCAAATCAAGGAAAACAGGAAGATTAAAGCCTTCACAAACACATACAAGGAATATGATGCGAAAAGCAGTAGATAGATCAAGAAATTCCATGATTAGATTCAATCTAAAAAGGAATAGAAATCAATAAATAGAAGGAAAATCGAAGAATCAAAGGGAGATGCTGCTCACCACAAAACCAAATGAACGTTTTCTAGAAGAAGTCGGGCAGAAGATGAGAAGTCGGAAGGGACCAGCGAGGACGATGCATCCAGAAGCTGTGCGGAAAACCTACATTATATAAATATATATATATATATATATATAGTGAATTTATATATAATTTGAAATAATGTCCTTATTGTCTTGAGGTTTTTGGGATTGTTTGTTTATTATTTAGTGTCGTGTGTGTTTAATTTTACGATCTCCGGAAACAGTGCAAGAGATTTATAGATAATTTTCCCATAAATTTTATAATTTTTTAATATATTTCTAATTAATTTAAATGATTTCACGAAAATGGTATTTTAGTTATTTTCGGATATTATACTGTTTCTTTGTTATAATTTTAATTTGAGATTTTTTTCAAAGAGAAGTGGAACTTGATTTTTTTTATTTTTTATTTTTTAAAAACAAAGTGTAAACATAATGGTTTAACTAAAAATCACCATTCGAATATCAAATGATTGCATACATTTAGGGATGGCAATACCCGAGCTGATCCGTGGTTTCCGACCAGATCGGCCCCGAATGAGGTGGAGAAATATGGGGCGGGGCGGGGTATGTTAAAGATCTCTTTAAATCCGCCTCGCCCCGCCCCGCTAAAAAAAAATACAAAAATACATTTATATATATTAGATTATATAGTTTTAGGGTTTACAATGAAGCTTTGTTTAGAGTTTTTGGACTTTGGCGGCTGCTTTCCCACTCTTCTCTCAAGTTTGTATATCAAAGTGCTTTTACATTGCCATTAAGTTTATTTTATTCGAGTTTAATAGGTAAATTTCTCTTTATTCTATGGTTCGAATGTGTATATTGGTGCCATGGCCATGCATGCAGCCCAGCCTCACAGCCTCCACATTTGGGCGGGGCAGTGGTGGTAGAGGCCTGCCCCGCCCTCGCCCCGCCCCATTGCCATCCCTACATACATTGGATTTGCTATGGTTAAACCATCAATAAAGGAAATATGTACTTTACGCTTCCAACATTTTAGAAATTCTACATTTTTATTATTAAATAAGAAAATCATTATTTAGCTATTTTTTATATACAATTTGTTTACTATACTAAGCTTTCAAATCTGTTCATAAACAATTAGTAAAAAACTTGAGCAAATTATTAAATGTATAAATTCAATGTTTCCATTAACAATATATACTTGGGGGCTGATGTAGGAAAGCTCGAGTTAGACGATGCTCATCGATCAGATTGCATGATACAGACTTTGAGATATTATGAGTTAGCGGATCAATGTAAAGGCGGGAAATGATCGAGCCAATCTTGTGATTGGGCAGTTTTGGGTGTGGTTTAGTGTTTTGGCCATAATTTTGTCTACAAGTGTGGAATCACACATTTTACCTCAATCCAAAAAGCTCATTTCGGAGCGCATCACATGGTCACCTAGCTCCACTTAGTGAGCATTGTTTTTGGCACCAAATTTCGTTGTTTCCCCCAAATCTTCGTTTTTAGATATTTTTTTACTATTTTTAGTAATAAATTGTCTATCGAATTAGGCATGATTTGATTATGATTTGGTCTAGATTTTTGACTAGTTATTTGGTTTGTTTTGAATTTCAAATTTGAATAATATTAAATTTTTATTTTTTTAACAAAATTTATGAAATAGTAGAATTTTGGAATTTCAAGCTATGCAATCCCGCTTATGGACTAGTTTTCTCATTAGCCTTATTTAATAATATCCTTTGAATTTCAGAGATATTTCTTCTTCGTTTGGGTGTCTCTTCTGGCATTCTTCTTTGGTGATCCAGTGGTTGTTGTGAGCCTACAAAATAATCGTTATCCTGCTCGGTGTTAGAGGCCTTAAAATATTACTACATTATTTAATAGCTTAAGTTTTTATTTATTTGATGCAGCATGTATAGATTTTTTTTTAAGTCAATACATGTATTAGTTAGTTTTTACTTAACTATAAGATATTATAGTTAACTTTTAAATAATTTAATAATTATATTTATTTATCTCTGACAAATCCATAGATGGTTAATGTCATGGGGTAGGGAATCTACCCTTAAATTTTGTACTTCCTCCTGTGAAAACACTCGTTAAGACACCAAATCACTGAACATGTTCTCAACCTTTCTTTCACCTCATCTAGAGGTTTTCACCTTCTCGCAACGGAATGAAAAGAGAGGGACAAGAGGCAACCCACTCAAAGCATACAACACAAAGTATCTTGGCTTAAACAATCATATTCAACAATAGTGTGTACTACAGTCTACACCATTCTGGATCCTCTTTATCCCACCAGGGATTCGAGGATCCAGGGGTATCTTTACAATGAAAGTCAGGGCCTTTATAAAACTGTCCCAACACCTATTGGGGAAACAACTCACCCCTTAGATGGATGCGCGCTTCTTGGCCAATGTGCGCATGTACCAATTGGCTTCTAAGCACTTGGCTGGTACACATGTCTCTACACACCATCGTGCGCTTGCCTACACATGTGCCGATCCATGCCTACACATGGGTCTCCGAGCATGCTCGCCGCTTTGCCTAGATGCGTGTGTCTCCCTGTGCATGCATCCTTCTACACACCGCACGCTGCGTCTTTGAGCTTGTGCATATAAACTTCGCCATACATAGACATGCTCGCGTCGCGTCCCTCTAGAACCAAGCGCACCTACCTATGCACACGCATCTCTTTGTGCAAGTTAGCGTGCCTTCACGCACATGCGCCCCTTTATGCATGCACGCGCACACCTCTTTTGATCTTTGCCGCTTCACTTTAGTGAAGTCTTGGAAGCGTGCGTCTTCATGCCTCCATAAGTGGATGTGCTCTCTCAAAACCCCAAGGACCTCTTATATTTAACGGTCTCCTTAGTAAGGGTTTTTACAGTTAACTCAAAATGAATAGTATGATAAGTTATATGAAATTGATTAAATTATATTAAATTAAAATAATAATCTGTTTATAATTAATTAGGTAGAAACAATGATACTAATTAATATTTTATCAAGAATCAAATCTGTTAGTGCAAACTGCACTTAGGTTGGCATTATTTGACAATGCAATGACATGACAAATGAAGATGCAACCTGACACAAGCTCGCACAACACAAGCTGACAAGGCAGAAGCTTACACAACAAAGGATGTCGTTACAAGTGCAGATATGACACAAGTTACAACGAAGTGAAGATAAAGACTTGATGAGGCTGATGTGGAGGAAAGTAACGTGGCATGGGAAATAAGGCATGAAGTCATATACTTGATGACATGGCACGTGACTAGGCATGATGAGGTTCAGTTGACAAGGTTAAAGCATCATAGAATTACACATGTGAGGAAATATCTTTGGAAAACCCTTTGAAGATCTCATTGGTGATATATTTGGAAAGTGAGATATGGGAGCCGTAGGAGTTATCTTAAGCAAGGTACTATCTTTGGAAAGCGATTGGCTATGCAAGTAGAGCAAAGATATTTTGGGAGCTATCATTAGAGGGATGATATGTTTAGCAAGGGCATGTGTTTGGAAGACGAGATATATTTGAGGAGCAAATCGAGCAAGACCAACTTGGAAGGCGGTTACACTCATTATGACAACAAGGATCCAAGTAGAGCTGAAGACATCATGAGGCGTATATTTAGAAGGAGATTAAATATATCGCGGCTCTGACTTTGGAAAGATATTTGAAGACCTATTTGAAGATTCATTGAAAGCCATATTTTGGCAGGAGGCTAAATATGGTAAGAAGATTGATTGGAGATATTCTGAAGACCAAACTTGAGTGAGCAAAAGACCAATTTTGAAAACTACTTGATGTTGTCGCGTCAGGAGGCACCAAGCGGGGAGGCACTATGAGGAGGTATGTGGACACGACGTAGAGGGGTCAAGCCGATTCTTGGATCGGAGTCCACTCAGACCCGACTAGGAGGGTTGGATGGTCCGAGTTCGTAGAGCAACGCAAAGCTGCTGCCTTAGTCAATTCAGCAGACTAGGCCACGTTGCAGGATCGGGTGTGTCTGGATCTGCAACGGCTATTTTTGGAAGGTGTCCAAAAATAGTTTCCACAGAGATTTCAGAGATTCTAAAAGAGGAAGGAGATTGATTAGGCTCGTGGAGCGTCTATATAAAGGACCCAGCTCGAGGATTTGAGTGAGCCACTGGAGAGAGACCTAAGGGAGTTAGGAAGTGTGGGCATCGGTCAATCTAGAGTAGGTGTTTATGTATGAGTGAGATGAGTGATAAGGGAGTACGTACTCATGTATTCTTTTCTCTTTTAGTGGATCGTTGTCTCGGGGCTTGACCCCTCAGACGTAGGCTTGGATAGCGGAACTGGATTACCAATCTGGTGTCTCCTTTCTCTTGCGTGTTTTAATTGACTGAGTGTGTGAGGTTGTGTGTTCCTGAGAATCAAAAATGAAAGTGTGTTGCAATATTCACTACAACCAACCACACAACAGACCTGTCGGAACTAACAAAATCCATAATTGACGCATTCAAGTTCTAATTCTATGAGAATTCTTAATTCAATTCTCCACTCTAATGATAGATCAAAATGTGAGAATTCTTAATTTAGTTGTCCACTCTAACGATAGAAAAAGAGGATTGATCATTTATCAAAGAATAACTCTAGTTATCAAATAATTGAGGGTAAATTTTTTGGATGGGTGTCGTATTTTGCTCTTGTTTCAAATTGAGCATAAAATTTCAATTTGTATCAAAATGGATATTAAGCTTTGATTTGATTGCGCGACGTTGTGAGGAGTACTTGGGGCATTAAAATTGCTTGAATCTGGTAATGTGGATGCCGAAATGCACGGGTGGACGCCTCACTAAATTGTTTGAAGCTGCTAAATTTTCCAATTTTGAAACGGGGTCTTTCAAATCAAATTTCTCACTAAATTATATATGCATACCATGGTTTAATATTTAAAATAATAATAGATTTGGTTTAATATACAAGGCAAACATGTGGAACCATTGATCTCCAAAATGTCAACTAATTACATATATACATTTAATATTAATATGCACAAATTAAGCTTCCCACAAAAGAATTTAATATATCAAGTCAGAAATTGTATTCATTAAGATGTGATGTCTGCTATCGTTCATAAAATATAAGATCATTATCCGCTGATTTATTTTTATATATTTTATTATAATAAGCTCTTGAAATCTGTCAACAAACAATTAATACCCATAAAATCATGAACTAGTTATTAAATGAATACATTCAATGTTTCAATTATCTCTTGTTTGAAATCCTTGGCATTAAAATATTGCCACATTAATGAATATTTATTGAGATATTTATGAATGACAGCAGAAGAAGATCAAAGGAAAAGATATTATCTTGGTGAAAACTTGGAGTGAGGAATGTGATTGTGGTGTTTGTGGTTCCATAGAATCTATATATCAATGGGATCATTCCACAAGTAATGCCAGGATTTGGATACACCAACCACTGGTTTAGTGGGATGTTAAAGAGAAACATGTGCAGATAAAATATCTTTCAGATGGCTTTCAAAAATCTTGAGAGAATTTTTTTTTTCTTTTTTTATTAAGGTGACGAGCGTCCCCTGAATGTTAAGGACATGTATATGTTCAGTAGTGCGGGAATACATTGGCTCAGCAGAGATCTGCTCCATTCAAATGACTCTTATCTTGCAAAAAGAGGATTCGAACCTAAGACTTTCGTAGATTTATTATCTATTATTTAACGATGAATTTTGGTACCAATAGGTATTTATAGCAGTTGGTAAAATCTTGAGAGAATTAAGATAGAAATCAAATATATCTAAAATGCAAAGCTCAGCCCTCTTGCTATTTGATAATCAACCAACGTTTCACACTGCAATATTAGTGATTTCAACTTATTTTTCATTTTTACTATTTCTCATTCAATTTATTTATTTCTAATTACTATCTTTTGTTTGTTTTAATAGAGTGAATAAATAACGTTTTATTGGAATTAAAAAATAATCAATATATAATACCTCGTGTAACCATAGGAAGGTATAGTGAAAAGGTAGGTATGTCTAGGCCTACCGAGCATTGTACTTGGCCACCTATTGTGGTTGAATGTGTCGGGGGGTTTCTCTCGTGAAAAACATGTTTCTTTGTGAAAAATGGTAACCTGATTGGATAGGAGATTCCCCACCCACACCCCACCTAAAAAGACACTCAAGAGTAAAGTTGAATTCTTAAGAAGATTTTCATAGCTTTTGATATAAGGTATAGGGTTTTGGGTGGGGGTTTTGGTGAGAAACAGATATGAATAGTGCCGGGGTTTTTGATAATTTTTCTCTTTTTCCTTTTTTTTGTCTTGTCCAACGAATTCTCATTTCCCTCCATCTTGTTCCTTCGTTATTGTTAAGTGAAAGTTTCTTTAGTTAAATATTTGCATTCCATCCTTCATTTCTTTCCTTTATTTATGGTTTGGGTAAAGCTACGTGATTAGGCACCCACCTATTCGCTTGTTCCTATTTTAGTCACTTATCTTTAAAAGTTCTGATTGATTCTGACTTTAAGATTACATGTTTTAAGTCACTTGCGATTTCAGTGGTGTTAATAGTGCGGTCTTTTAGACACACGGGCGTGTTTGAAGGATTTCCAGCGGTATGGATGGGAAGATCATTGAAAAATAAGCTTTCAGCATCGATTTTAAATACTGATTTGGTAGCGTTTGGGCCTCCATAAAACTTGCGGTTCTTATTTTATAAAAATCTGAGCGATTAAGGAATTTCCAGCAGTTAAGTGGGAGGCGGCAGTTTACCAAATTGTATGAAAATTGGTAAAAGCTTATTTTTCAATGATCTTCCCATCCATACGATTGGAAATCCTTCAAACATGCTCCAGGATTAACACCGTGAGATCGGGTGATTTAAAAACATAGAATCTTAAAGTTGAGTGACTGAATCGTAACTTTTTAAATGTGAGTGATCAAAATAGAAACACACAAATAGATGAGTGACTAATTATGTAGTTTACCCTTATGGTTTTAAATGATGAGTCTATTCAATTCGAGGTGACAGTGATGATTCCCTTTCTTTATGTTAATAAGTTAAACAATCTCTCTCACATATTCTTGCTCGATTTAGCATTTTCAACCTAACGGTCCATGAAATTATTTTTTACTTTCATGCAATGCTTGCTTCTCCAGTTGAACACCTTTTTTTTCACTGAATCTTATCTTTTTCGGGTTTTAGGGTACATAATAACCACACCTTTATTTATAATAACGAACTTATTGGTTTTATAGGTTGTCAATAAAGACCTTTTTTGCTAATACAAGGTACACAGAAGAAGGCCATGTTGTTGAGTTTACCAAATTATCCATGTGACAGTTTATATTAGAGGATATATGCAAACATTGGAGTCTGGAAGCTTCCCATGTGAGAGTGCAGTTTATCGTCCCAAACGATCACAAGACTACATGTTCCATTAAGTCGGATGGAGATTTCTTACGGATGTGCAAACATTGGAGTGGTGCAGCTATTGTTGCTGGTAAGGGTGTCGTCATTAGTGCAACTGCTGCTACTAGTGCGAGTTTTGTTGGTGAGTGCGATTCTTTAGCCGTTGGTGTTGTTGTTGATGCGGATGTAGATGCTACAGTTATTATTGAGATGCGGTGTTGTTACGATGGTGCTTATGGTCTTTGGTGGTGGTGATGGTGATGGTGGTGCTAAAAGTTTGTGGAACATCCTTTTTTTTTTTTTTTTTGCTGCGGGGGAGGGGAGGATCCTCTACTTGTTGTGGAGACAAATCAAGCTAATCAACTCTTACCATTTTCGGTGGTTTTATTGTCTGTTGGATATTTACCTGTGCAAATAATGTTTCAACATGTGATTGAAGTGCTTTTAACTCGTTCACGATGAACTCCAGCAAGTCCTTTCCTCCTCTGGGGGCTTCAAACCGAACAATCTTCTGTGAGACTTCTTCCTCGGGTTCCTTCTCCTCCGTCTTTCTCTTCTGCCCACTCTTCGAGGGGGTTGGTTTTTCTTTGAGGAATTGCCAAACTGGTTTAATGGGATGTTGTTTTTGGTAGGTCGGCTTGTGTGGACCTGATCAACTCAACCTTCCCTAAGTTAGAGGGGGTGGGGCGGGATACTTGAAATTCATTCATAACAATAGTAAATAAATACTTCAGTAAACCAGTAAGGGTTTAAGCAAAATAATAAACACTTACGCAAAAATAATAAACACCTTACCAAAATAATAAGCTCTTAATAAAAATAATAAGCATTTTAAACCAAAAAAAAACTCTTAAATAAAATAATAAACGTTTTACCAAAATAAGAAATACTTATGCAATAAATAAACATTTTACCAAAAAATAAGCGGTTAAGTAAAATAATAAATTATTTAACAAAATAATAAACATTTTACCAAAAAATAAAAATAATAAACGTTTCACAAAGATAATAAATGCTTAAGCAAAATAATAAACACTTACATAAAATAATAATCATTTTACCATAAAAATAAACGTTTAAGCAAAACAATAAACACTTTACCAAAAAAATATAAGCATTTATACAAAATAATAAACAAAACTCACCTTCTTCCACTCCACTGGTTTCAATAATTTAGAAATTGATTTCTGTTTCTTGAAGCTGTTCTTGTTGTAACATATAATGCGTAGCATCTTCGTAAAGCATACTTTATTGCTGGTCCTGGTTACCTCAAAGAACCACAAATTAAGTGCGAGGACACTCTTGCAGATAGCCTGATGTTGTCAATTTCCCCAAGGCACGAGCATTCACAAGGCCTGTTGCAATGGGGATGTCCTCCATCAGCGACTTATGGGTAGCCTGTGCCCATGCATAGTCCTCGAGTGTGGCTGGTTGTCGGTGTATGAAGTATCCATTATGAGGTTGCATAGGAAGTACTTGTGAACAAAAAAGTCCCAAGGGAGTAGATCACAAGCAACTTAACTAAAAATTTCTCCTCCTCTACATCGTCCTTGACAATGAGGTTGAGGAGAACTTTCTGAATGGCATGGCAGTCTTGGTCAGCCACCTTCCTAAAAAACCTTTACTTGAAAGCAGTCTTTGGGACCTTCGTCTTGAAATTCACTACAATACCATGACATCAGAGGGTGAGGATCATGCAGACATCCTATGGCCGAAACTCCAGCTGAGAAGAACCAATATTGAAGATTCTGGTCTTCACATCGTACATCGCCAAGAGGGAATCTAAGAGCACCCTCTCTTGGATGATGGGCTCCAGCTTCATAAAATGGGCAAAGGTAATTCTCTTAAGCATCTTCCAATACCAAGATGTCATCATCCTTTTAAGCATAGTTATCAGACCCGGCCCGGTCATCGACTCGGCCGAGGCTCTGGGTCACGGGTCAACCGGTTCAACCGTCGGGTCATTCGGGTCAATGCTGGGTCAATAATTTAATATAAATATTTTTAAATATTATTTTTAAAATTATAAAATATTTTTTTAATGAGCAATAATATATATATTCATTAATTATTGAAGGAAAAAAACAAATATGTTATCAATTCTCATCTAAATCATGCCATGCTTAACATCCCTAACATAAAAAAAGTCTCTAGAATACATATACTAACCAATGTGTCGGATGACAAAGCAAATCACAATCCATACTGAATCATTTATCTAGGGATTTAGTTTTTTAGTTTTTTATTTTACTAAAATTACATAATTTGCCCTTTAACATATTAAAAAAATTAAAAAAATCGAGGATAAAATGGTCATTTCAGAAAAAAGCATTGACCCGGCCGGGTCACCGGGTTTGGCCGGGTTTGACCGGGTCAGGCCGGGTCAATCCGGGTCGACTGCTTAAACGGGTCAACTAGTGACCCGGACCGGTTTAGGCACCGGGTCACCGGGTCGACCGGTCGGACCGCCGGGCCGGTCCGGGTTTAATAACTATGCTTTTAAGCTCTCTCATCATTGTTACAATTGGAACCAAATAGCACATAATGTTGATGAGGACATAGTTTTTCTTTGTCATCTTGCAAGAACTACACATTACAACAAACAAGTTAATTAAGTGGTTGAATATGTAATCAAAACAACAACTTCAAGAAGAACAATAAACGCTTTAGATTTAAAACATAAAGCGGAAACGCCAAAAATAAACACAAACATGTTTTGATAAACGACATCTTTATTTATAACTTGAACAATAACCGAGATTTTGTAAAAAAATAAATGGAAACACAAAAAAATAAGCATAGACACGTTCTGATAAACACACACTGTTACAACTAGAAATAAAATTTGTGCCCTAGAATCTAAAATAAAGTTCAAACATATTACATCATGCACTGTAAACCCAAAAACTGAAGAGTTTTTTGCTGGGAGAAGCTTACCTAGGTCTATTCACTTGAAAATGGTAGTTGGAAGCTCTAAAGAGATGCTTTTCCGGGTGTCCAGTGGAGACTAGATGTTGTGAACTGTGGAGAAAAGTAGTGGAAACTCATGAAGCTAAGGAGAATAATACCATAGAGTTTCAATGCCCCTCTCATTAAAAAAATAAAGGGGTATTTTTGTAATTTTTTATATTAAAAAAATCATATTTCATCCGAATAGGTATTCTCATAATTTCAATCAGTTTTTTAATTTCATCAATGGGGTATTGTACTGACAGATAATTAATAAAAAAATTTAAAACTATGTAAAATAGTAGAATTTTTTTAAGTATAAATCAAAATTTCAGACTTCTGTTATTTATTTTTATTATTTACAAGACTGTCACTTCCTTGCACGCCTACCGAGGATTCAATAATTGAATGGATTTCAACTCTTCCTGACACCGTATGCGTAAAATTTGGTGACATGATTACAATCCCCAAATAGATAATGCTCTCAAAATAATCCATTTCCAACATGATGGAACGCCTCACCAAACGTTCATTACTACTTTTGGAAGGTCCCCAAATAGATAATGCTCTCAAAATAATCAATTGATTACAACTTCTCCATGATCTCTTCTTTTAAATTAGCTGCCCATCTGTTTTAAAGCTTTATCATCCAAAAACTAAAATAAAATTTTAAATTTGCATAATTTAAGAACAAACTTTGGAAGAATCATCAGTTAAGATCTTCAAAATTTATGAAAAGCAAAAACTAGTTTCTCACATCACTTTCTTGAATATCTGGCTCATCCACAAGTAATATCTATAATTTGATTGAGTTATACTTAGTCTTGAATGCAATAATTTTCTTTTAGATAGTCAAACCTATTGATACCGGAGAAAGAGAAACATAGCAAATTAAATAACAATTTAATTCCCTATAATTTAAAACCAATAATTCATGAACCATGCTGGAATTTATTAGCATTTAAAGCAGCTAGCTGGGACATCTATCAGATCTTTCATATCTCTGACTTTGCTATTCACCATAAAATATAAAAATCAAATCACGTCATTCTTATTAACAATTAATTCTGCACCCAATATCCTTTCATCTATCTTAGATCAATTTGTTAATACATCATGAATTATTAATTCGGTCATCGAATTATAATTTATATTAAAATAATTATTTATTTTTAATTTGATTTCATCAGTCACTCAAGGGATTTTGACCTTATTTATTGATATAGCTTTCAAAAAAATCCACTTAGCATCCTTGTGACATATCACTCACGTATACATGCCACCCTAAATGAAAACATCATCCAAAATGGTCACATCATCGGCCAATTAATTTTGCAATATGTGGCCACATCAAGTGATATCATATGACCAGAGTAACATGGACACGCCAAATAGGATTAGTGATATGGGATATTGAATGAGTTTTCCCAACAGTCACATCAACGAATGAGGCCCAATAAAATCAAATTATTTAATTCAAATTAAAATTTAATAATCAAATTAATAATAATCCATAGGTTTAGTGACCTACCAAAAATTTGAACCCATCTATCTTCTATATCGAGATATACCTCAGAACTATTATATATAACCCCATCATCATCCAAACTAATATTCAGATCGAACACCATAGATCTAGAGAAGAAGAAAGGCATTATAATCAGTAGTAGTGCATCCATGGAGGAGATGAAGTTCAGCACTGATGAACTGCTTGAATCCCAGGCACACGTGTGGTACCTGTTGTTCGGCTACTTGAAGTCCATGTGTCTCAAGAGCACGTTAGAGCTCGGCATTGCGGACGCTCTGAAGAAACACGGCAAGGCCATGAACCTCTCCGAGCTCGCCTCCTCTCTCTCCATCCCTCCATCAAAGGTGCAATCTTTCGGCCGGTTCATGGGCACTCTTGTTCACCTTGAGTTATTCGCTACAAAGCAAGACAACTCCGGAAACATCAAGTATCTCCTCACGCCCATGTCCCATCTCTTGGTGAAGGACGAGATGAACATCACTCCTTTCCTTAGGTTGCTCCTGGATCCTATCATGTGTGATTCCTCACACGTCTTAGGGCCATGGTTCAAGAGCCCCAAGGACACTCCTTTTGAGTTGTATTTTGGCAAACGGGTGTGGGACGTGGCCGACGAGAAGCCGGAGTTTAACACGATGTTCAATGAGGGGATGGCCAGTGATTCACTGCTTGTCGGCGACGTCGTTATGATGACGTGCCGGGATGTTTTCAAGGGGTTGAAGTCACTGGTGGACGTTGGTGGGGGGACGGGGAACATGGCGCGCGCCATAGCTCATGCGTTCCCGGAGACCAAGTGCACGGTGCTTGATCTCCCTCATGTGGTTGATACTTTGAAGGGGGATTCTCTTGTTGAGTTCGTGGGGGGTGACATGTTTGTGTCTGTTCCTCAAGCAAATGCTGTCCTTCTCAAGGTATGCATGCATGCACGCATTACTTTTGGTTCTTCGTTTGTTCATTTAACCAAACATAGGTTTAATTAGGGAGAATTATAGGTAATGGGTTTTATATATTTAAAAAGTTTGGTTTACCAACCGCCAGTGTATTGGTATCAGGTTCTTTGTTAAGAGATATTAAGATTCCCTTATAGATGGTTTGGAGTTAAATCTCATCTATTGTAAGGTGAGGGTCCATGAATCTGTTCCTGTGTGAGCTGCCAAATTTGAAAATCCGGGTGTATAGATGTGACAAACATATACACGTTCTTGACGTCCTTAAGGGGCGTTTGTTGTCTTAGTCAAAAAAAAAAAAAAAAAAAAACAAAAAAAAAATTGTTTATTGAGGTAGTGAATGCAATAGGTGAGAATATGGTTTTATGTGAAAGATCTTATGTAAATAGAAGTTAAGAAAGAATTGGAAGTCATGCATTTGAATTATATATATATATTTTTGACTAATCCATGTTAATATTTTTTCAGTGGATCTTACATGATTGGAATGATGAAGAATGTGTGAAGATATTACAACGTTGCAGAGAAGCTATTCCTTCAAAAGAAGAGGGTGGGAAAATTATTATAATTGACATGGTGGTGGGTGTTACCACGGATAAGCATGCTTATGCAATTGAAACACAGTTACTTTTTGATTTGCTGATGATGTCTCTTGTCTCTGGGAAGGAAAGGAATGAAAGTGAATGGAAAAAGATAATTTCGGCTGCTGGCTTCACTGATTACAAAATCACTCCTTTCTTAGGCCTTCGGTCAGTTATTGAGTTGTATCCTTGAAAGTTTGTTCATGTGGAACGAGCTAGGTGTTGCGTTTTCAATAAGTTTGTAAGTTTATGTGAAATATCGAGTCAGCATGCTTCTTATTATGCAGTATTTTACATAATATGGATGTGGTATTTGCATTATGTTTATGAATAAAGGAGCTATGTTTTGTATTTGGCCATAAGGTTGCCTACTAACTAAGCTTTAATCCCATACTAGATGGGGTCGGTTATATGAGTTCTCTATCTTCATGTAGCTCTGTTAAAAACAAGATTCAGATCAACAACAACTAAGCTTTAATCCCAAACTAGATGGGGTCAGTTATATGAGTTCTCTATCTTCATGTAGCTCTGTTAAAAACAAGATTCAGATCAACATCTAATAAAC
Organism: Dioscorea zingiberensis; assembly: GCA_026586065.1. Classification (NCBI taxonomy): domain Eukaryota; kingdom Viridiplantae; phylum Streptophyta; class Magnoliopsida; order Dioscoreales; family Dioscoreaceae; genus Dioscorea; species Dioscorea zingiberensis. The sequence goes on from CM048818.1 coordinate 63,593,584, forward strand.
GTTGGTCCTTAGACACTATTTTTTTTATGTAATCCTCAATCTACCTCTACCCCTCTTTTTACCTTCTATTACCAAACTAACCATCTTAAACGCCCTTCTTTTATTTTATCTTCAATTGGTGTAACATGCACTTTCTGTCGGATGTGTTTATTTCTAATCTTATCCAATCTTGTATAACCACACATCCACTTTAACATCCTCATTTCTGTCACATCTACCTTACAATTCATCTTAATGGTAAAACTAATCCTCAAAATCTTTTTGACATACTAAGCATTTTGGTTGAATTTTTCATATTAATTTTGAATTAATAAAGTTAAAAAACAAACACTAACTTATGGTTATCTTTATAATTATTTTATATTTAAGTATTTTTAATGAATTCTTTGTATGTTGAATTGACCGAGTTAAACGATAAACATAAACTTATGATTATTGTTATATAGTTATTTTATATTTTCTTTTTATTTTTATCAGAAGTTATATCTAAAGGCTTAGAGACAGATGGTTTACATTTTATGTTTATAGTGTAATCTTTAAAGGTTTATAAATTGATTTTTACTCAACATGAGCTGATATATTACTTGCTGCAAAACAAATGAGTCTGAGCTATCCTTCCATAGATTAAGCTGTGGGCTATTTACAACTAGTCAATTAAAAATTCTCAGATCTTAGAGCATCAAAGATGCAATCATGGATCGATTCTCCCAATAGGCCAAAATCAACTAGGCAATTAAAAATTCTCAGATGATCTAAGTGCATCAAAGATGCAATCATGCATCGATTCTTTCAATAGGCCAATTGTTAGGTCTCGAGAGTACCCCACACACCACAATAGTTGTAATATTGTCCATTTTTGGCCTAAGTTACATATTTTTATTATTGGAGCTTAACTATAAAAGGCCTCACAACTAATGGAGTATGTCTCATCTATTTAACCTTCTCTCACGATTAAATAGATGTGTCATGGGTATGGTTAGAAATTCATGGCGAGAGAAGTCTATGTGGTGGGAATGAGGGTCAAATGCGACTTTAGGTTGGCTATTTACGGAAGTAGTAGCAATGCGACCCCATTTCCAGTAGATTTGACATTGTCGAAGTGGTTTATTATAATTTAGCCATGGAGGATTTTGGGCTTGATAGTCATACATGGATTGGTTGTAGGGAGGGTAGGTTGGGCGAGGGTGCTGATTTGATACAACAACAACAACAACAACTAAGCCTTAATCCTATACTAGATGGGGTCGGCTATATGAACTCTCTGTCTCCATGTAGCTCTGTCAAAGACAAGATCTGGATCAACATCTAATAAACGTAGGTCCTTAGACACTACCTCTCTCCATATAATCCTTAGTCTACCTCTACCCCTCTTTTTACACTATTACCAAACTATCACATTTTCGAACTGGGGCACCTATAGGTCTACAACGCACGTGTCCAAACCATATGAAAGGTCTTCTCTTATTTTATCTTTAATTGGTGCAACATGCACCTTCTATTGGGTCTGAATAGAAGAAGGGTTTTGATATCCATACTAGCCTCCATTGTATCTTAATTCGACCTCCACATCCTGAGGCCACCATGTCCGCCACCGCTACGTCCAGAAGAGAAAGTATGCGCCACAAAGGCGACGTCATCGGAAGCAGCTGGCACCAAGGAATAATAAGAAAGAATGTGTTCGTGTATTAGAAGCTTAATTTGCACGTAGATCAGAAAAGGTGGCCGACTCTGGGAGATTTTCAATGGTCGTGGCAAAGGTAGAGTAGTCTAATGGCAAACCATTCAATGCGAAGAGGACAAGATCTTAAATTAGGAGGCGTGGTTGCCGATGGTTGCAATTTGCTCTCCAATGTTGGAGAGTGATGTAAGATAGTATGTTCTTGATGAATTTCCTTTCTTCAAGGTATGGAGTTGGTGCCAAAGGTGAGAGCCGTTGGCGATGGGTGTTGTATGAAATGGTGTTCAATCTTGGTCCAAAGATCACAAGATGTTTTCTTGCGGTAGAGTGTCGTAATGCAATTGAGGGAAAAGAGGATGCAGAGAGGCAACATTTTGACCAAACGATCTTGTTTTTGCCAATTGAGGAATTTTGCAAATGGTGATGTCGGACGAGAGTCTGAGGGAGAGTTTTTCAGTGGTGAGATAGTTCCATCCACATATCCTATCGTATCACAGGTAAGAAGAATGCTTTCTACTTGATCCTTCCATATCAAATAATTGGTGTCATCGAGTGTGATGGTAATGAAGTTGGTGATGTTTGTGGTCGGTACTGATGGAGGTGTTGCCATATGTATAGTTGGTGTGGTTGATTTGGGTGACGGAAGAATGTGATGAGTATGGGTGTATGTTAGGCTGTAGAGTGTTAGAGATGATGTGTTTGCAGAGGAAGTGTGAAAAAAAAAAATCAATAAGACTGGGCTCTAATACAATGAAAGAGACTTGTGTTTTCATTGAATGAAAAGTACGTAAAGGTCCTATTTTATACATTGATAGAATGATCTAAAAATAGAAAGATAATATTTTGGTCCGAACTTATAAAGATTTCAAATATTTACCATATCACAGAATATACGATTACATAATTAGAGAAGCTACTTTGATGAAGAGAATATTTAAGAATAATTAAGGATTACTCTCAGAATATTCGTTATGTATTATCATTAACCCTCTTAGTGTGTCAAAAGTCATCAATGATAAAATAAAATAAGTAAATATATGAGATTTTTAATATCTTGTAAATCATGTAAAAAATTAAGGAAAATAAATTTAAGAACACAAAATAAGAATCGGTAGAGGTATATAACTATATAAAAAAAAATTATAAAAAAACCAATTTTTAAATGAATTTAATAATCATATTATCTTATGAGAAATTCATGACAGCATCAAACATCAACTTATATGGTTTAATTATTACTTAAAAATATCCAATTTTTTTAAAAAATAAAAGAAAATAAGTGAAGAATGTGACAGTTCAATCCTAGTTAGGAACAGTCTCACTTGTGCAAGAACAATCATTTTTTTTTATAAATGCAGATAAGTTATTGGGAGATTTAATGAAACTATCTTGCCATTTACCTCTTTTTCAATTCGGTTTCTTTGGTTCAATATTAAGCACTTTAGTACCCTATAATCTAATCGTAAGTAAAAAGATACCATAACACTTAACCCTGCTAATATATTTGCTGATGTGACATAAAACTTCAAAAAATAAAAAAATTTAAAAAAAATTTTAAAAAAATTTAAAAACACTAAAAAAATACGAAAAAAATTCTGAAAAATTTTTGAAAAACAAAAAATCTCATATATTAAAAACATTATAAAAAAATTCAAGAAATTACAAAAAAAACATAAAATCTTCAAAAATCCAAAAAAAGAGAAAAACTTATAAAACTCCAACAAAGCACTTAAATTCCAAAATAAATAAAATAAAATAAAATAAAATCTTTAAAAACCCCCCAAAAAAAATAGAAAAACTTTTAAAAAAAATCTATAATCCATGAAATTCAAAAATAAAATAAAATAAAATAAACTTAAAAAACAAAAAGACAAACCCAAAAAACTCTTTAAAAAACAGAAAAATCGGAAAGTTTTGTAAAAAAGTGCAAAAAATCTACAAAATCCCCTAAAATACTAAAAAAAACTATAAAATTGGTAAAATATCGAGAAAATTCAAAAAAATCCAAAAAAAATCTTAGATTTTGTCAAAAAATCCAAATAATTTCATAAATTTCCCAAAAATCCCCCCAAAAAAACCCAAATATGAATAAATAAATAAATAGGTTAAATGAAAAAAAAAATCTGAAGTTCATATACAGATTTTTTGTTCTAATTTATTTATTTATTTTTCGATATTTTGGGAGTTTTGGGAAAATTCTGGATTTTTGGCAAATTCTGAGATTTTTTGGATATTTATTTATATTTTACAAATTTTCTGAGTGTTTTTTTTTCAGTTTTTTAGTGGATTATGTGGATTTGTTTTGGGATTTTCTGCACTTTTCACAAATTTTTCATATTTTTTTGTTTTTTTTGGGAAATTTCTAAGTTTATTTTATTTTATTTTTGAATTTCAGGGATTACAGATTTTTTGTTAGAAGTTTTTCTATTTTTTTAGGGTTTTAAATATTTTATTTTATTTTATTTTATTTATCTTTGAATTAGCGATTTTCTATGGTTTTTATACGTTTTTCTCATTTTTTTTATGTTCTTTCTGATATGTCAAGTCAACAAATATATTAACGGGGTTAAGCATTTTGGTATCTTTTTGCTAACAGTTAAATTATAGGATACTAAAGTGCTTAAAGTTGAATCATAAGCACGAATTGAAAAAGAGGTAAACCACATTGTAGTTTCGTCAAATTTTCCTCTAAGTTATTGTAAACACACTATATTCATGATTTGAATCTTTAATGTTAAGAGAGAATGAATTATCAATTTTTCTTATAAAAATAATTGGTCTCCAATAAGTCCTCTTGACATAATGTCTTGATGTCCATTGAAAAATCAGTGACATAATAAATCACTAGCATGATATGTAGGGTTTCCCAATTGAACTGGCAGATCATAAACAATAAACGATAGGGCTTTTTGTGGGTGTACCACTGAATAATTTTGAAATTGTGTATTTATCTCTGAATAAAATATAATTACATATATACCCCTGGATAATATGTATAATTATGTATATACCCCTGGGTTAAAATCAGATGAAAAACTCTCAGTTAACAAATAGTAGACATACAAAATGACCATTATACCCTTTGCATTTATACCCCTGAAAATTTTGTTTCACTATAGATTTAAAAATACCCCTTAAAAATCTAAAATTTTAAATAGTTAAAATATATAAAGGGGTATTTTGGACATTTTCTAACCCTTAACTTAAGTTGTAACCATGGTTAAAATTATATGGTTAACTTCTGTCAATGATCCCTAATAACAGGGGCATATCCGTAATTCAACCTATTTTTCAGGGGTATATAAGCAATTATGAAACTTTTGAGGGATATATAACTTATTTCCCCTAAACAATAAATAAGTATGACGTTCATATATAGAAAATTAAGCAAACAACATCATAAATGATACACCTGAAATCCCGAATTCCACACGTTGAAATCCTCACCCATAAAGCACAACACGGATCCCAATGGGAGCCGTCATACTGCCCATGTCAAGGTACGTACCGCTACCATCCCTCAATGGCAAAAGGGTCTCCCAGATCGTCTCTCATGATGGCGGATAAGACCCCAAAAAGGTGATGGGATGGGCCCCAGTTCCCAAGGAACCCAAATGGCATAAAGAGGAAAGACCTAAAATGAAAAAGGGGTAAGCTCATTCTGACCAACGGACAAACTACTTCTCTACTACTACTATGTTCTCTTCTCCGGTGATCCCCCGGCTAACTTAGCCATCGGAGAGGGCTTGGGTATCTAGATCCTCCCCTCGTGCCAGTTCTTGTCCCTTTTCAGGTAAACCATGCGTGTGGGCACCTTTGACATCAATTCCAACTGTGAGGAAAATCTTATCAGTTGGTCTGAACCGGAAGTAACCTCGGCTCAAACCCGTTTTTACACTAACAATAAAAAATAAATAAATCTTTCGTATATAGAAAATTAAGCAAACAACATAAAACCAATAAATAAGTCTGACTTTCATATGCAACAATAGCTATGTTTAATTATTGACCACTGAAATTAAATTCTAATTGTTCAATACTCTTCGGTTTCATGGCAAACTTTCATTTCATCTCGAAAACGTTCATCCCATGTGAACTATAATTATAAGGTGTTGACTAAAAATAAAAGTCAGTAACGTGGATATCCTCATTATAATGAATGCTATGCTGCTGTGCTACAGTGAGCACAATAATACCTCGTGGGGTGTCTCTAGAATGAGAATCAGGTGTTGGATTATATAATTTTGGGTGTTGGGTTTTATATGATATCAGTGTCTTCACGGTATTGTAGTACACACCCTCATTATTATAACTGGCCCTTGTATCTCATTTCTTGCCATTATTCTAACTCACACTTGAGTATTATTTTTATATTCAAAAAATTTTAAAAAAAAAAAATAAAAATAAAAAATCCTAGTTTTAATTCTAGTAAAATAAAATTTCCACTATGTTTCTCTTTCTCTAATATTGATAGGTTTGAAATGTAAAAGAAAACAATTACATTCAAGACTACCATAAATCAATCAAATCATCGATATTGCTTTTTCTCTTTACTCGAAAGGACGTTTAGGTGGACCAATGGAAGGGTCAAGGGGCTCCTTAGCCTTCATCCGATTAGACAAATTCCTTCTATCCCTGGAATGGACTCAGGTATTCCCTCGAATATGGCAAACTGTTCTCCCTAGGGTGTATGAGATCGGATCTCACACCAATTTGCTTTGAATGCGGCAATCACACCTCATACCTAGGATAATTCCGTTTTGACAGAGAATGGGTGAAGGAAGAAGATTTTTGGGAAATAATAGAGGAAATCTAGAATGGGCAAACACTGGAAGGAGACGGGGCCTTCATGTGAGCCAAGTTAAATGCCACAAAACACAAATTGAAAGAATGGAAAAAGAACATAACTCACCAAAAGAGAGTAAGGAAAAAAGGAGCTACTATTTGAAATAGAAAAGCTAGACATCCAAAAAGAATCGCGAGGACTTACAAGAGGCCAGGAAGAAGGGAAGGCCTCCTACAGGACTGAATATGATAAGCTAATACAAGAAGAAAAAGTCATATGGCGGCAACGCTCGCACATCACCTAGCTGCAACAGGGGAACAAGAACACAAAGTTCTTCCACATAATGGCAAACCAAAGAAGGAACATCAAGTGGATAAAACAGCTACAACATGAAGGACAAACCATCTCAAACATAGAGCAAATAACGAAAGTCTTTTCCGAACATTACAACAACCTGTTTGGGAAGGAATGAGACATGCGGTACGAAATCTCATGGGATAGACTATTCCTTCACAAAAATAGGTACCCCTTACACAGCTAAAGGAACCCTTCAACGAACATAAGATCAAAAGAGTGGTATAAGAATTAGGAGCCGATACCAATGACCTCTTGGCCTATTGGTACTAGGCCCCTTGTGTAGTTCTTCGTTGGTTGGAACAATCTCAGGTTGGAACCCTTACGACCACAAGGTGATGGCATACTTGCAATGTTGCCGTGTTGTCTGCCCCTGACTTTCCTCATCGAGGGTGTTTGCCTCCTTTGTCAACAAAAAAAGGAATTAGGAGCCGATAAGGCCCCCGACCCGGACTGATTTCCGATGGCATTCTTTCAACAAGGGTGGAATCTCATCAGTAACGATATCCTCAAACTCTTTGAGGATTTTTCACAAGGCACGACCAATATGGAAAGACTTAATTACTAGGCTCATATTCTCCTAATCCTCAAGATGCAAGCTCCAATGACGGTGAAAGGCTACAGGCTGATAAGCTTAATAAATTTCTCGGTCAAAATCATATCCAAAGTCCTTACAAGCAGGACTCAGGAGTCACAGGTGAATGGTGGATGAATCTCAAGCGAACTTCATACAAGGAAGACTAATACATGATAATATAGTGGCACAAAAGGAGCCACGATCAAAATTTTTGACTTTGAGAAGGCTTTTAACACAATAGACTAGAGATATCTGCTGGACATTCTCCATGTAAGGAAGTTTTGACCCAGATGGATATCATGGAACAACACCTTGCTCACATCATCAAAAGATGCCTCCCTTATCAACGGTGCATCGACAAATTATATTAGAAGCAAACCTGGATTGAGACAGGGTGATCCTCTCTTTCCACTTCTATTCGTCCTCACCATATATAGATGTACTCTCCACCATGCTTAGCAAGGCAGTAAGAGCGAATATATACCAAGGATTCCATATAGGTCCAAGCAGAAGGGACACCATATCAACGCTACAATATTATGTGGACAATCTCCTGGTTTTCTGCACCGGGGGAATGACTGAATTCCATACACTAAAGCTAATTTTTTTACCTATTCGATGGACTCTTCGGCCTACGAATAAACTACAGCAAGAGTGCCCTCATCCCTGTCAAGACTGAGAAGCAATACGCCCAGGACCTTGCACAACTACTCAATTGAGACCCTCCAAATTAAGTACATGGGGGTACCTATCTCAGGGGGGCGCCCGAAACGAGAAGACTGGTTCATGCTAATTAATAAAATAAGGAGGAGACTAACATCATGGAAGGGGAAACTTCTCTCAATTGGTGGGCGGCTAACCCTTCTGAACTCAGTCCTATCTACCATGTTGATTCATTGGATATCTATTTACCGACTTCTTGAGTGGGTGATATAAAGGATAGACACAACCAAGAAAGACTTCCTATAGAGGGGAGTAAACAAAGAAGAGCACAGTTATCACCTAGTCAACTAGGACAGACTATGTCGTCCCAAAGATAATGAGGAATCGGGTATTCTAAATCTTTAGGAGTTCAACAGGGCCCTTTTTGGGAAATGGTAGTGGCGATTACTAACTGGTAACACTGGAATATGCCTCAAAATCTTCAAAGACTCATATTCCCGATGAGGTTTTATTGATCCCCGCAAACTAGCTACTAGACGCGCATCCCCCTTCTGGAAAGGACTAGGCCGAGAAAAAATAGTAACACTTACAAATATCTCAGTCAAACCAAGAGCATAATACTCCATAAATCTCTAGAAGGACAATTGGTCGGAAGAGAACTCCCCCGAAAATAAGCTCCCAGAGCTGCAACCTCTATATTTATCAAGAAGTCCATTAATGTCCACGAGTCCCGTATAATGGCCCAACAAGGCAAGCCACTTCTATTGCCAAGTCCCTTATCGGTAAAGGAACGGAGGTTAATTTGTTCGTCCTAGTAAAAGCACTCCTAGATCTAAGGGATGACAACCAAAGGTTGGACACACATGAATGGAAACTTACACCAACCAAGGCTTTCATAGTCAGATCACTCTATACCTTCCGAGCAAATGGCGATCCCAGAAGTAACCTATGAAAGTGCTTCTGGAAGCAACTATGTCCGCTTAAAACAAAACATTTTACGTGGCTAGCAAAAGCGAACAAGATCCTTATATTAGACAACCTCCACAAAAGAAAGTGGCGGTGAGATCGCACAAAATGTTATTATGTGAGTTGGTGGATGAATAGGTGATGTACCTACTCTTCACATGCACATATGTAATAAACATATAGAGTCACATCTACAACATATTCGAAGTTGAAATGGGGCCGGACAACATATAGCAGATATAAGGATCTAGAGACACTCATCCCAGGGTGAATGAAACCCTATGTACAGGGGGAGGGGCTAGGAACTCACAGTTATGGCAATCATCTGGAGTATATAAGGCGAGCGAGCGAAATATGTGATGTTTCCAGGATAAACAACGCGTTTTCTTAAAACTTATTTTTGCGATATCTCTTTTCTCATACTCTTTTGGTTGAATGTAGCTCCACTCTCTAAAAATCGAAACTGGAGACGACACATAATTTGGTGAAGAGGAGTCTCGAGTTTGCCAGCAACAAGCCGATATGGACCGCTGGGGGTAACGAGCTAGGCCTTCGAGGACGGCAAGACAACTGATCAAGAGATTTGAGACACCACCAACTCACTCAGAAGAGACAAGACTGTCTGACTATTGTATCTTATGTCATTTTGGTCGAGTATTAATGTAACTTGAACCCATATTAATATTAATAACTAAATATGATTTATCCATTTAAAAAAAACAAATATTGCTTGTGGATGAACCAGATCTTCAAGAAAGGGATGTGAGAATAAGTTTTTGGGAGAAATAGTAATTAAATGAGGATCCTTCCAAAGTTTGTTCTCAAATGGTCCAATACCCAATTTAATCCCTCTATTATACCGAACCGGCTCTTTTACTCCCTTTATTATAAATTGAGTCTTTTTTGTCCCTATATTTTCAAGATTGAAAAATGTCAGTCCCTCTTATAGGCCTTTTTGGTCCATGTACATATGTCTTTTAGGCCTTTTTAGTTCTTGTATAAATGCCTTTAGGGACTGAATTTTTACAATCGTGAAAATAAAGGGTCTAAAAAAGCTCAATTTATAATAAAGGGACTAAAAAGATCAGTTCGGTATAATGGAGAGACTAAATTAGATATTAAACCTTCTCGAATTATGCAATTTTTAATTTTTTATTGATTTCTTAGATGATAAAGCTTTAAAACAGATGAGTAGCTTATTCAGAGCTTCGTCTGAAAATGAAAATGATGGATGATAAGAAGAGATGGAGCCAAAGGCCTTCGGGTCTAGCGGCAAAGGTCCTCTCTGGCATGGGGAAGAACCCCGCTCACTCCCCTGCCATGACAGAAGTTGCAAGGAGGCGATCATGTAGCACACACCCAACGAGGGGCTGGCCTTCATGCGCTGGCGATGTGATTAAAACTTCACGTAGGCTTGAGAGGGTCGCTTTATCGACCGAGAGAACCCATTTGCTTCCGTCCCCATTCTTGACTTATCTTTGAGTAAGCTTTGTCGCATTGGTCAAAGAAAAAAAAAAAAAAAAAAAAGATAAGAAGAGATGGAGAAATACTGAAATAGTGATCAATTGAAGGTTTTAGGAGACTTCCAAATTTCGTAATGCATGTTAGATGTGAACAGAGACGAGAGGATGGACGCACATGATGATGTAGTGTGTAGGTGAGACGTTCCATCATGTTGGGAATTGATTATTTTGAGAGCATTATATATCTAATTTGGGGATTATAATTATGTCACCAAATCTTAATCATGAACAAAAAATGAGTTTGTTTTTCATATCCAAACTGTCTATATTTAACAATAGCTATGTTTATTGACCACTGAAATTAAATCCATAATGGTTCAATACACCTTGGTTTTATTTCAAACTTTAATTTCATCTCTTCTGCAAGAGATTGGAATGTGAAAAATAGAAAAATATTCCCTACAAATAAAATTAATGAAAGAGAAATTTTTTAATTGATTTATCCATAATCCCATACTAGATAGATTCTTTGTTTCCATATCACTCTGTTAAAAGAAGATCGGTTCTTAGATACTACCTCTATTTATATAATCTTAGGCCTACCTCTATCTCTCTTCTTACCTTCTATAAATTTTTTAATTTGCAGAAGGTCTCGCAGTGCGATGTCTAAACCATTTTAAATGTTACTCTTATTTTATTTTCAATTGGTGTGACATACACCTTCTGTCAGATATATTCATTTATAATCTTGTCCAATTTTAAATATTATTTTTATATTCTAAAAATTTTAATTTTCAAAATTAAAAAAAATCCTACTTTTAATTCTAATAAAATAAATTTTCTACTATGTTTCTCTTTCTCTGATATTGATAAGTTTGAAAATCTAGAAGAAAACAATTGCATTCTAGACTAGCATAAATCAATCAAATTATCGATATTGCTTGTGGATGAGCCAGATCTTCAAAAAAAAATGTGAGAAACAAGTTTATGGGAGAAATAATAATCAAATGAGGATCCTTCCAAAGTCTGTTCTCAAATTATGCAAATTTTAATTTTTAATTGATTGTTTATATGATAGAGCTTTTAAAAGGAAAGTTTCGGGAGACTTCCAAAATTGGTAATGCATGTTAGATGAACAGAGACGAGAGGATGGACGCACATGATGATGCAGTGCGTAGGTGAGACGTCCCATCATGTTGGGAGTTGATTATTTTGAGAGCATTATTTATCTAATTTGGGGATTTTAATCATGTCACCTAATCTTAAGCATGCCCTACAAGGATGAGTTGAAGTCCATTCAATTATCGAATCCTATGTAAACATGCAAGGAAAGACCCAGCAGAAAAAAATTATAATTAAAAATTAAAAAAAAGGTACCCTTGACAAAAATAGATAAACAAATGATGTGCTGTGAGTCTGTAACAATCCCCCAATGTTTAATTTTACAAAATTTTAATTGGCTACCACACCCCTATGAAAATATGAGGTTAAATGTTGAAATCATGTTTGAAGCACGGTGTAAGACCCTTACCAAAGAAATCCAATCTTGGTGAGAAGTCTCATGGGATCTCTGTGGGAAGGATCCCACACATAAGATCATGACATTGGAGTTCCTTGATACTAAGGTAAAGCTTGACACTGGGCAAGAGCATGCCGTTTCTTACTTCCCATTGGGCTGGAGCATGTGGAGGATGGACTAACGGTTCCTGTCCACTTTTATAGACTTGGCTGGGAGCTGAGGAGCCAATTAAGAGGCGTTCTTTTAGGGGTAAGTGAGTGGCGGAAGTGGAGAAGTGATCCATTTCCACTACACAAGTGTTCTTTTAGGCGGAAGCCCAACTTCGACCACTTCCGTTGAAGTGGGACTAACGCCAAAAATGAACTAAACCCACTTTGGCCGATTTTGGATCAAAGTAGGCGAATTGACCTTGGTATAAAAGGTCATTTCAGCCCCACTTCAGTGATCAGTCCCAACCCACTCCAGTCCCACTTTCACCAAAAAGAACATTCAAAGTGAAAAGTGAACACTTCCAACAATCACCACTTACATTCAAATGAAAACCATGGGTCTAACTTTACCGTCACTTTAGTCACTTCGGAGAACTAACACTTCCATAAAATCTACTTTTCCGAAGTGTCACTTTCGGACAAGTGAACACCCCCTTAACGTCCAAAGAGTGTAACTGGCTAGGTTGGTAACCATCCAAGACCACAGTGATGTGGTGAGCAGTGCGGGCGTAGAGGAGCAGGCCGCGTGTGCAGGTGCGTAGTGGAGTTGAATAGTGATGCAGGAGGCTCTAGTCAAATATTGGTGCCGGGTTGGCGGGTCAACGTAAAAACGGGAAGTTATTGAGTCAATTCCAAGATTGGGTCGGTTTTGGGTGTGGTTCGGTATTTTGGCCATAACTTTGGCTACCGATATCAGAATCAAGTGTTCGACCCCAATTCGGAAAGCTCTTTGCGGCGCGCACGACATGGGGTTGTCATATTAGAAAGAATTTTAATTTTTTTTTCTATTTTTAGAAATATTTAATCCGCCGAATTAGGGTTTTCGGTCTTTTTTCTATTTTTGGTAATATTTCATATGCCAAATTAGGATAGGATTTGAATCCGATTTGATCTCGGATTTTTAGGAGTTATTTTATTTGTTTAGAGTTTTAAATTTAAATAAGTTTAGTTTTAAATAATAATTTGTCAATTTTAGCAAATTTAGATTAGATGATAAGATTTCTAGGTTAATCTTTTGAGGCTATTTAACCCGGCTTGTGGGTTAGTTTTTCATTATTGAATTTTGAGTAATAATATTTTTCTGAATTTCAGAGTATTTTCTCTGGTTCTTTGGTTTTTCGTTTATTCTTCCTTGCGATCCATAGGTTGCAGCTAGCCCGCGGGATAATCGCTACCCCGCCCGGCGTCAAATAGGCGGGCGTTCAGAGTCCCTTTGGGTTCCTTCGGTTATGGAGACTCTTGAAGAGTCTGTTGTCACTTGAATAGAGGTTGAGGCATATATATTCTCTTGTATACACACTCTTTAAGTCAAGTGTAGTAAAGAAAAGCAAGTGTACGGCTTAAACTTGTCTTGCCTTATCTTGTGTGTGCTTTGTGTGATTTCTCTCTTCCTCTTCTCTCAAATTACCTTCAATTGCTTTAGAACCTCAGTTGTGAGAAGGAGGATCACCTAAGCCATGCCGGAAACTTGGTTGCCATCACAGGAGATTCTTGGTCAGGAAAGAGTCGAGTTTGTAAGATGATCCCCTTCTACCCTGTAACATATGGCAATATGAGTTATCCATGTTTATCAAAAAAATTAAAAAGAAAATTTTTTAAATATATAATAATTTTTTTTTAGAAAATGGATAAATCACATTTATTGATAATAAAAATATTGAAATAGAACATAAACAGAGTTCAAAATAGACCCTTGGAACACGTCTTTGTGGTGGGTGTTTTAGTGGCCTCCTAGTTATATCTGTTATATTGATATTACATCCCTTCATCAAAGTTAGCATCAAGTCGACATTATGTTTGCTTCTTTCTAGTGAACGTTAAGTTCATCTTGACAATGAACTCCATCATCAATAGTTTGGGTCTTTTGGTCGGGTTAGCAACATCAAAACCCAGAAAGCAAGCATGAAAAAATCAATGTTGCAGAACTAGTTTTGTGAGTTGTTGTTACGAAAATATCTCATATTTCTTTCCGGCATAAGCTCAAGTGATGGTCATTACTATCAAATTCTACCTCATAGGGGCTTCTTTCTTCATTTGGTTAAAAATAGTGACTTATCTCGAAAGATCTTGTATATTATAGGGTTTGGCTGATAGCCCAAGTAGATTGAAGGGGTACCCTCACGTATTACTCGTGTAGGGGCATAGAAGAAACAGATGTGTGGTCCTCTTGATTGTGATAACCTAGCTGTCTGAAATGTTGAAAACACTAACGCCCTCTTAGATATGCGCCGATTATCAAATAACAAAAGAGACCAGCGACCACAAAGGCCTATTGGTATTAAGGTCCATTGTTAAGTGATGGGTAATCCTGCCCCTCCCTTGAAAAATGAGGGTCAGGTGAACGGATCTTTGCCGAGACTCTATGCTCCATGCTTCTTAGAACACATACACGTCCATTGGCGTCCTTCAAGGGGTGCTTGTAAGCCTTAGTCAAAAAAAATCAAATAACAAAAGAGCTTTGCGTTTTATAAATTATTTATTTCTATCTTAAATCTCTCAAGATTTTTGTAAGATCATCTGAAAGAACTTTAATTTGCACATGTTTCTCTTTAAAATCCCACTAATGGTAGCTGTATCCTAAACCTGGCATTATTTGTGGAATGATCCTATGGATATACATCCACAAACACTCACTTAACTTTTCACTGAGATAATATCTTTTCCTTGGATCTTCATCTCTAAGAGCACTTACACCGCTAGGGTCAAAGGGAGGGCAAAGTGCTATTCTAGCACCTTTCTTTAAAAAGAAATTTGCAGCGCTTCTATTGCTGCCTGGGCAATCTGTGGACCCCACCAAGCACACTTGCGCCAGATTTTACTGGGAGCTTTTAGACGGGCAAAAGGTGGTGCCCACGAATTTTAAAATAATTAATTAATCATTATATAGTAAATTTTTAAAAAGCCCCTCTGTTTTTATGAATTAGTATATATCTGGGCGTTGGCTCTTTGATCAACGGTCTATATTTTTTTATATTTATTTAAATTATTTTATTTAATTTAAAATTCATAAAAATAAGAAGAAAATTTAGAAAAAATTCTAAAATTATGATTTTTTTTCAATAAATACTTGACACCATTTTGTAGTTTTCCGGAAATTCACATTGACTCTTTGGTTTGTTATTGGTGGCTCGTTAATACGGATTTATATATATATATATATATATATATATATATATATATATATATATATTTTAAATTATATTTAAATTTATGAATTAGTTTATATATTTTTTTTTAGTTATTTGATATGTTTTGGCAAAGTATATATAAAATAAGGGAAATTAATACTTTTAGATATGGATTATTGAGTAGATAATTGAATATCTACCAATATTTTAGATATCTTCCTACTAATTAATGTACTTCTTTAAAATTGTAATTAATATATTTTTATTTTAATTAATATAATTGCTAATTAATGTCCTTAATTGCAATACAAATAAAACATAATTTAATCAAAAATAAAAATTAACAAACATTAACCAACAAAAAAATATATAAAATATTTATATTTTTTTTTAATGAATAGTGATTACTTGAGCAATTGAAGGTTTGCGGTGGAAGTTTTTTTTGGGGTAAATGAATTACCCTGGTAATTTTTGCCCTGGTAATTTTTGCTCAGGCAAATGAAGTTTTGGAGTGTAAGTGCTCTAATCATTCATAAAATATCTCAACAGGTATATATCCACCCATTCATCCCCTCCCTCCCATGAACCACAACAACTGATACAAGGCAAGACAAGACAGACATATATAGAAAGATAGATAGATATATATGGCTGAGATGGAGTTCACCACTAACGAACTTCTGGAAGCCCAGGCGCATGTCTGGAACCTCTTGTTGAGCTACTTGAAGTCCATGTGCCTCAAGAGTGCAGTGGAGCTCGGCATTGCGGACGTTCTCAAGAAACACGGCAAGCCAATGGAGCTCTCCGACCTCATGTCGGCGCTCTCTATCTCCCCATCAAAAACCGACTCCTTCCGACGCTTCATGCACACTCTAACACACATGGACTTGTTCGCCGAGAAGCTCAACCCTGGTCACGAAGTGAAGTATATCCTCACGCCCAGCTCCCATCTCTTGGTCTCCGGCGAGACCATGAACCTAATTCCGTTGATCAGCTTGCTCGTAGACCCTACGATCAGTGACCCCGCGCACGTCATAGGGCCATGGTTCAAGAGCACAAAGGAGACTCCTTTTGAGTTGTACTTTGGGAAAAGCATGTGGGACGTGGCTGATGAGAAGCCGGAGTTCAACAAGGCGTTCAATGAGGGGATGGCCAGTGATTCACGGCTCGTCTGCGACGTCGTCATGATGACGTGCGGCGAGGTCTTCAGGGGACTGAAGTCACTCGTCGACGTTGGTGGCGGCACAGGAACCATGGCGGGCGCCATAGCTCGTGCGTTCCCGGAGACTAAGTGCACTGTGCTTGATCTCCCTCATGTGGTTGATACTTTGAAGAAGGAGGACTCTGCTGTTGAGTATGTGGGTGGTGACATGTTTGTGTCTGTTCCTCCTGCGAACGCTGTTCTCTTGAAGGTATGTGTTCTCCTGATCATTAGACACGTCGATTTTTTTTTATGTTTTTTACAAACATGCTGAAGGCTACTTGGATATCTCAATCACTCTCAACGATTAATAGTCAAAAAAAATAATTTGTGAAAATTATTAATATATTAACTCATTTAATTTTTTGTTAAGATTAGAACATGCATGTGTTCACTTGCATATTAATTCATTGAAATGAGATGAAGCTTGTTCCTTAGTGTGTGACGTTTTAAGGTCACTTGAATTTAGGTGTTTTAAAATGTTATATATAGAAGAGGAACTCTTATCTATTTATTTTTCTTTGATATATCATGCAGTTATGTATTTCCACTATCAAAAGATTCAAAACTAGCTGTAATCATAAGCGGATTTATTTCAATAACACATCTATCTAGGATTGAAAGCTTTGGTTTGGACCTATTTAATTATTCTTCTACCTATTTAATTATTTTTCTGAACAATTCAAAGAAATCCCTTTCAAAATTGGAAGTATTTAAAATCATAAATGGCATGTAAAATATAAGAAATGCTTTTTCAAGTTCAAATAAACATAATAATATTTCAAAGTCTTTTCTTTCTTTACTTTCACAAACTAACAAAAAGTAACAAATAGTGAGGACACTAATAATTATGAGTATTATATATGATTTTCTCATTCTTAAAAAGTATTTAAGCAAATAATAAATTATGGCCATTACATCTATATTTAATTTGTACATTAATCACTCGATAGCAAATCAAAACAAGCATAGCATAGGATAACATAGGAGGTTATGAATTTATATTTTGTTTGTTTATAAATCATAGGAATAGAATTATGTTCTAATTTTAACATGATTACTTAATATTATTTTGATCATTTTCTAGTGGATTTTACATGATTGGAACGATGAAGAATGTGTCAAAATTTTGCAACGTTGCAAGGAAGCTATTCCTACAAAGAAGTGGGAGGAAAGATTATTATCATAGATATGGTTGTTGGTACGTGCTACAAGTGACAAGAATGCTCATGCAGTGGAAACACAACTACTTTTTGATTTATTGATGATGATTTGCCTAACCGGAAAAGAACGCAATGAAAGAGAATGGCAACGTATAATTTTGGCAGCAGGTTTCAAAGATTACAAACTCACTCCGTTTCTCAGCCTTAGATCGGTTATTGAGTTATATCCTTAAAAACTAGCTTCTATGGTATGCGGTATTGTATTAATACAATTAATGTGATGTGATTATAATTTGAGTGAGAGTAAGGTTGAAGCTAGAATTAATGCTTGATTGTTATTATCTATGGAAAATATTAAATAATATTAATGTTGGTATATTTGCTATATGTTCATAAATAAAGGTTTGTCGGTTTGTGCTTTTAAGTATATTTTTCTGTTTTTCGGATTATAATAATGTGTAATCATGATTTGTGTAGATTTGGAGAATAAAATTGATCCTAATACATTGATGGCCATAGGGTGAAATTATATATATTATAATAAAATGTTATTGAAGTGTGTTATATATATTAATTGTTGATTCCGTGATTGGTCTTTCCTAGAGATCTGGATTGGTTTTAATCAGATGAGATGATCTATGGTTGAATTGATGATTGAAAAAAGGTCCTCTTTAGCTGCAAGTGTCTTCCACTTTTCTTGGAGACAGGTTGTCAGAGGTCGCTCCTCGTCCAAGATAGGACCTGCAGAGACAGTGAGCAAGATGGCGGGACTCATGCCCGAGCATAGCTCCGACACTTAAGTTAGTGAGCGAAGGAGCATACGGAAAATGGAAGAAACTAGTTTTGAGTGGATAATACCTGGCCAAGAGAGAAATCGATCCTGTGGCGTAGTGTTATAACTTTTTCCCTTCTATAGCCCAGGCGGAGGTTGGCGTTGATTGCGGTCATTACCGCGTGATGGCAGGCGGTGACCTCTGTCGTTACTGTGATACTCACCTCTGACGTTAAACTATAACCACATTTGTTACAATAGAATGTGAGGGATTCATAATCTCGTGATTAGCCATGATCTGTGGTGCTACGTGTGGGTTGGAGATTCTATCCCATACATATATATATATATATAAAATAAAAATCTAATTATTTTTTTTACTTTGAATATCTCACAAATAATTTATTTTTTAATGCATGATATTATAAATTTAATAAAAATATAGGTTAATTCTATATATATTTAAAAATTAAACATAAGTTGGCTAGCAATATACAAACTGTCGGAGTTGGTGGCCAAGCATATTGACACCCTACAAAGGGACTTTCTTTGGCAAGGATTTGACCTAAAGGACAAAGCTTATCGACTGGTACACTAGTAACAATTGTGCTAACTCAAGGAACGAGGTAGGTTGGGTATAGGCCAACATATGCTAGAGAATCATTCAACACAACTACTTAAGTAGTACATATATTGACCCCCATAGATGGTCCCCTATATGAGCATCATATTTCTAGAAGGGATTGTGCAGCCAGTGAAAGATCCTGAAAATGATAATTAATTAGGTTAATACAGGAAAGGGCAACACCGTTAACCTTTGGCATGACAAATGGGTCCAAGGCCAAGCACCAAACAACCTCTTTCCCTAACTCTAGGAGTCCATTAAAGATCATCACCAATCACTTGAGAAGGTGAGGCACAATTTTATATATATATATATATATACTACTATTCAAGTAAAGTCGCCTCATTTTCACCCATTTTGAGAGTGTTTTTAATGTTTCCAACCGTACGGATGGAAAGAACATCGAAAAATAAGATAACATGTCGATTTTCATACAACTTGGTGACCGTATGATCATTCATCTTAACGGGTGAAAATTTATAGAAATCTTAACGGGTTAAATTTTCACCCTTTAAGATGAATAATCATTTGGTCACCAAATTGTATGAAAATTGACATGTTATCTTATTTTTTGATGTTCTTTCCATCCGTATGATTGGATTTGTAAAAAACACTCTAAAAATGGGCAAAAAATGAGGCGACCTTACTTGAATAGTAGTAAGGCCGACCTCATAGTACATGACCCTATATATATATATATATATATATATATATATATATATATATACGGGGGTGATATGGTGCGGTCGGCTGCACTTGTGGCTGGCCTGCCATATCTCATGTAATTTTTGGCCGGGCCCCGGGCGGCCCGAGGCCCAGCCCGATCATATATATATATATATATATATATATATATATATATATATATGGGTAAACTACACGATTAGTCATACACCTATTCATGTGTTTCTATTTTGGTCACTCACCTTTAAAAAGTTACGATTCAGTCACCCAACATTAAGATTCTATGTTTTTAAGTCACCCGGCCCCATGGTGTTAATGGTGTGGTGCCTATTTGATCACCTGGAGCATGTTTGAAGGATTTCCAACCGTATGGATGGGAAGATCATCAAAAAATAAGCTTGTCTGTCAATTTTCATATAATTTAGTAACCGTTTGGTCCTCCCACTTAACAGTTCTTATTTTATAAAAATCTCAACGATCCAGAATTTCAACTATTAAGTGGGAGGCCCAAACGGTTACCAAATTGTATGAAAATTGACAGGCTAGCTTATTTTTCGATGATCTTCCCATCCATACGATTGGAAATCCTTCAAACATGCTCCAGGATTAACACCGTGAGATCGGGTGATTTAAAAACATAGAATCTTAAAGTTGGGTTACTGAATCGTAACTTTTTAAAGGTGAGTAACCAAAATAGAAACACACAAATAGGTTGGTGACTAATTGTGTAGTTTACCATATATATATATATATATATATATATATATATATATCATTACTAAAACATGGACTATTGACCAGGGAAGGGACAAAGGAACTAGGAGAACTATTGGGGACCCTTAATTTAATACAGGAAGAAAGAGAAGATACCAAGACCTGGAACCTAGGGGCTAATGGGAAGTTCTCAGTTAAATCACACGTTCATATTGGATGACGGAGTATGAGGTCAGTTCCCCGATAGCTTATTGTACTCCACTACCCAAAAAAAGATAAAGTTATTCACATAACTGACAAAGGATAACAAATTGATCACACTCGACAACCTTTTCAAATGGCAATAGAAGGGAAACCGAATACTGTACTACTTATGCAATTGTGAAAATGAAATGGTAAAGCATATGCTTATCACATGCTCACCTACAAAGAAAATCTAGGAACACTACTATCCACTCTTTAACCCAAATCGTTTCCCCCAATCGATCAAGGACCTATGGGGACCATATAACCTAGGGATAATGATTCGAAAGTAAAAGTGTGCATGGGCCATGGAATCTTGCAGTCATGTCCATAACCTTGAGCACCTGACTTGAAAAGAGCTACTGCAGAAACAAACAATGCGCTGGTTCCCATATCATTCGTGGGATCAATTTCCTAATGCTATCCAAGTTTGATGTAGCTAACTCTTCCAAGAAGTTGAAGTTGGTGCCAATAGAATCCATCATCAGAAGAAATCCGACTAATCATCAAGAAGACTCGTCACAGGAGATCCTAGATAAGCATGTGATGCAGGAGGCCTAGGTCAGTTGGCGGATCAACGTAAGGACTGGAAGTGATAGAGCCAATTCTGTGGTTGGAGGTTCTGTATTTTGGCCATAACTTTGGCTACAAATGTCGAAATCACGCGCTTGAACCCAATCTGGAAAGCTTGTTTCAACGTACACCACATGGTCTCCTAGATTGACTCGGTGGGCATCATCTTCGAGTTCAAATTCTGTTGTTTTCCCGTGATATCACTGTTTAGTTATTTTTATTATTTTTAAAATTATTTATCAAATTATGATAGGATTTGAATCCGATTTAATCTCATATTTTTAGGAGTTATCTGATTTATTTAGAGTTTTAAATTTAAATAAGTTTTAGTTTTGAGTAATAATTTGTCAATTTTGACAATTTAGATAAGATGATAGGGTTTCTAGGTTAGTCTTTGAAAACTATTTAATCCGGCTTGTGGGTTGGTTTTTGATTATTGAGTTTTGAATACAAGTATTTTCTTTGAAGTTTCAGAGACTTTTTCTCTGTTTTGTCTTCTCCTTCCTTGCTCTCTTGCCAATCCACTGGTTGTCGTCGCCCGCAGGTTAATCACTATCCTGCCCAGTGTCAGCATGACTTTGAAGCTTATCAGCGAAGCTCGAGAGAAATATTCCATAACCTATATCTCTCCATCAGCATGAGCTTTAACTATAAATATATAGATGGGTTTATACACTTTACTATAAAAAATAAAAAATAAAAAAAAAAAGTTCTACATATCCTACTTGAAATTGATTCAACAAAAGCTTATGGTACAGAATCCAAACTCTGGACTTATCGCAGACGTCCCTTATGTAGGTTTCATTAGTTAAGATGAACCCAGGTTCAAACTCCCATAACCACAAGTGAGACGTGCACAGGGAACCGCATTGCCCCCTCCTAACTTTCGGGAGATCCTTGTTACCTTTGTAGAAAAAAAAAAACAAAAAAAGCAGCTTATGGCAACTTAGCATTTAGTTTTCATTGCATTAAGACAATTTATCCGTTAAAGAGGAGATGGTAAGAAGTTTCTCAAATAGGTATAAACTCTAGTGCAAGCACTACTAGTATGACGGACAATGCCATGGCTACTCTCAGAAAACATAGATGCATGGAACATCTGAACTGATCCAGTACTTTGAGCTCAACATCGGCCCTCTTCGCCAATCAGCCTTTGATGCGGTGTCTCGTTTCGGCATAAGCTTTCGTCGACGCAGACCGTATAGTCTTCTTGAATTTTCGGGCCTTCCTCTTTTCCCTGTATCTCAGAACTCTGGCTTCTCTGTCCGTAGGGGTGAAGTGTGGTGGCATTTGAAGTGGAAGACCAGAAAAGAGGCCAATGGTCCCTTTGGAAGGCCTCATGTGGCAGTTTGAGATATCAGTCATGGTGGTGTCTGGTACCACACTTGCGTCTATTGATGATAAAGAAACCTGAGAAAAATGGTTTGTATGGTCAACAACAGTAATGTATTAACCAACATTATTTTTTGCATAAAGCAATGATCTTACTCACCTTTTGTAGAATGTTGTATGCAGTCTAAATTAGACCATATCAGAGTAGAAAATGTATGACAGAAAGTACCAATCCAAGTGTAATCAGTGGACAAGATGAACAAGAACAGAACAAAATAAATAAATAAAAACCTACCCCATGAATCAGACCTGAAGGCCTGAGGAGATATTGATTGGCACAATGGAATAAACTCACTCTGTGACAGATGGAAGTAGTGCAAGTGAAGCCAGGCTTGGGGACCTCATACTCCAACTGCATTTGATTGCTCTGTTGTTGCTCTTCTTGATGCTGCTGTAGCTGTTGCACTGGCACAAGACGCTCACCTCCTTCATTCCCCTGCTGCTGATGTGCGTACTGATCGCCTGCGCCGGAGTTAGTATTATACTCGACCAAGTCCAAGTACTCGTCGACCTCACCGCCGAACAAAATCTCTCCATTGCTTTGGTTGTTGATGTTGTTTTTAACAGGCTCAGGCAGTAGCCAAGACACAGCCTCCTCCTCCTCCTCACCGGTGACCTTCTCTCTCTCGTTCACAGCAACCGGCGGCGGGAAGTCAGGGCCGAGAACGAGACGACCGGATTGAATAGGAATGTTCGGGACGCGGTGGTGGCGCCGGGCAAGGGGGTTGGCGGAGTGGACTTCGGCGTCGCAGGCGGCGCATAGCGCTGCGTTGTCCGCGCGGCAGGTGAGCTCGGCCGGGGCACGCTCGCAACCTTGGCAGACCCAGACGCGCTCGTGGCGCGATGCGACCCGGTTCGCGGCGTGCACGCTCTCGTCGCAACTCGCGCAGAGGTAGGCTTCGTCCGCCCGGCAGAACACCGCGCAGGGCGCTCCGCGGCACGCGTCGCACGCCCGCGCCCAGACGTCCTCACTCTTTGCGCCCATTGTCATCCCACTACTAATATCCAAATTCATCCGAAAAGTAGAAGCAAATCCTGGGTGACATCAATTTGAAATTAAAGACAGTCTCTCAATGATCAGCTGAATCTCAGTAGAGCACTAGCCAGGGATGAAGACTCAAGAGTGGCATTCGGGAACAAAGTAAAGACACAGAGACAGAGTAGGAAAGAGAGAATTGAGAGATGGGGTGGGGTGGGGCCGGAGAATCCGAGAGATTGCCACGTGACGGTAAGTCAGCGGGCAGAAGAGGCTGGTCCTTCATGTTGTTGGCTTTGGGTGGGCCCGGAGGTTTAGAGTGTGAGGGTTGAGTGGAGCCCAGCTGTGTCTTTTGGAATCATTGAAACGAAAATGGGATTTGGAAAGCAGGGCGCTTTTGGAATAAAAAGTACACAGTCATCTGCTCTTTTTGGGATTTGAACCCAGGAATGAGAGAAACAATAGGGTGTAATCTCAGTAACAGGGAGAAGGAATTAGTTAACCATCTGTATTTGCAACCATTACTCTAATCCCACACTAGTAGATAAAACAAAACTGATGGGAGGAGAGCACTGACCGTCCTATGGAACCTCTCTAGAAAAGAAAAAATTGATACTTTCTAGATAAGCAGTATATTTCTTTGAAACTTACTTGTAAGATTTTTGTATTTTCTAGATTTAATGTAATTCACACATCTAAACAAGCATAACTTATGAAAGTAACATTTATTCGAAATGACTTACAGTTGACATCAGGAAATAAGGGCGCAGAAGATAGGGTCTCAAAATCTACTTGATTTTGAGTAAACTCTATCTATACATCTTTGTATAACAGGGATACTTAGAGCCAACTACCTACAATTAATGATTGATGTTGAATCTGATATTTCTAAAGAACCGGATGGATCATAATCAACAAATGAGAGAATGTAATTAAACAGGTGTTTAGAAAGGGATATGAAGATGTTGGCCTCTTCTGCTCCACGGACCACTGTCTCCTCCAAGGACTAAAACTTACAGGGTTGCACTTTATAGAAATGAAATATACAGAGAAAGAAAGAGAGAAAGATATCGGATGCTCAATCATACCCTGTGGTATGCTCTGACGCTAAAGTCAGAGGGTGAACAACTAAAGTGGAGGATAAAACACAGGAGATTCAAGAAAAAAGTCATTGAATTGGGTACTAAATGGAGGATTTTGGATCCCCTACGTCATAATTTCTCCCCCTTTTATAAAGCGTGTGAAAGCATTTGGCAATTGTAAGCCCACCGCAGCGCCTCAAGGGATGGGTGATGACTTCGCCCTTATTGTGGCGCCCTCTTGTGATGCTTGGCGTTGACTTCTATTGTTATCGCTGACATCCACGTGGTCCATAATCCCAGAATCCATGACCCTCTTGAACGCCGGGATCATATCGCGACATCCACAAATGCCTTATAATCCCGTAATGCCGCACACTCTTGAACGCCTCGGTGATCAAGGTACGTGTTGCTCAATTATTCTACCTCATAACACTTGCCTCCCAGCTTTCAAGGCCTACTGGCCTTCAACTCGGGTTAACTTGGGAAGTTCAGTTGTCAGCAGCTTCTTGGGTCTGATTAAAGGGGGTTCTCGGCTTTTTGAATAAGAATAGTCCTTTCAGAGCAAGACCAAGATAATGAGGTTGGTATTTTGTATCAACCTCGACATCGCTAGCTGTAACTTTTGCAGTGAGCACATCATCCCCATTTTTGAGCATCCCGTCTAAAATGTTATAATCAAATTCTACCGATGTGGTCATGGGCGTGGCTTCAATGGGAGCTATCCCGGCATCCGCATGTCATCCATCCATGAAGACGCTTGGTTCGGGAAGCGTTCTAGATCGTTGGATTGTAGCCTGGCCATTCAGAGCGAGGATTACGCACTCCAAAGATATTGCCTACAAATAGGCCCACAGAGAATTAGTGTTTTACTTTGAGATTCTCTACTTCTCTCAGTCGCCGCCCAAGAGAGTCCTTAGTTTTCTTCTTTACAACTCTTCTTAAGTCTTCCCCAATCAAGGTAATGGAGATCACCCCTTTAGCCTCTAGGGAGGAGAGTTTTAGAGTCGTGTCCATTAGTAGCTCCTTAGGTTTCCACTATATCATCCAAGCAGACGATATGTTTACTATCCTTCCTCCCTTACATTACAAACATCCTAAGTCAAGGGAGAGGGCTAACACTCCTCGGCCTGGGGAGATGGTTGTATATATAAAAGCTTTCAGGGCTGACTTCCACCTCCCTATTCCTCCTTTCTTCTACGACATTTTATCTTTATATAACCTCGTACTGGCCCAATTGCTCCCAAATTCGTGGAGACTTACTCTACGAATTCGTCATCCAATTTCGCCATCTTGGCTTAGAACCAAGCTTTCATTGTTTTAGCCTCCTATTTTATTTGAGAAAACACCCGCAACATGAGGATTGGTTCTACTTTGGCGCTTGGACAAATAGATACTTCTTAAGGAAAATTGTCTCTGTCATACATCATTGGAAGACCGACTTCTTCTTTGTATTTTATGAGTCTGGGTGGATAGTACCGACTTCTTGGGACTATCCTAGTATTGATTCTGACTTCAAGGTCGAGTTATCAGTCGTGGAGGAGGAAAAACTATCTTTCCTTCGAAGTCTAGAGCCTACTCCCTTAGCGAAGATAGTAACTATAGAGAACCAACGCGAAGATGGGCTCTTCCTCGTAGTGGGTAGGACGTCCTTCTATTCATTTCTTGTAGAGATGGCGTGATCGTCACTTCGAGTGTAACTTACTTGTTGACTGGTTGCTAATAGATCACCCAATAGGTTCCATACTTATCTTCCGTAACCTAAAAAGGAATCCGGGAGCTTCTTAAAGCATTTCCATGTCACGTTGGGGAAGTACCTTGTTGAGGGGTCCGCAGCTTGCAAAACAACCTCGATTTCATCTTGAGGTGTTTGTGGGATCTTGGTCCAAGGAGAAATGTTTGATGGACTTGGCATGAGACCTCGGCGTAAGAGAAACACCCACGCCTCTAGGCCGAGGGAGCAGAAGCCTCGACTAACTTGGTGGCTAGGCCTCGGCGACGAGTCTTTCTTCCAGTGGATGCAGACAAGCCGAAGTATAAGCATGACCTTCTCTGAACCTCTCAAGCGTACAACCATCACCTAGAGCCAGAGGCCAAGATCATGGCTCACAAGGTGGTTGATGAAGTGGTTGAGAAGGCAGTGACTAAATTTCATTAGTAATTTGGTCATCGAATTATAATTTATATTAAAATAATTATTTATCTTTAATTTGATTTCATCAGTCACCCAAAGGATTTCGACCTGATTTATTGATGTAGCTGTCAGAAAAATCCACTTAGCATCCTCGTGACATGTCACTGGCATATATATGTCACCCTAAATGAAGACATCATCCAAAATGGTCACGTCACCATCCAATTAATTTTGCAATATGTAGGCACATCAGGTGATATCATGTGACCAGGGTAATATGGACACACCAAATAGGATTAGTGATGTGTCACAGGGATATTGAATGAGTTTTCCCAACAGCCACATCAACAAATGAGGCCCAGTGAAATCAAATTAAAGGTAAAGAAGTATTTTAATTCAAATTAAAGTTTAATAATCAAATTAATAATAATCCATAGTTTAGTGACCTACCAAAAATTTGAACACATCTATCTTTCTATATGGAGATATACCTTAGAACTATTATATATAACCATCCAAACTAATATTTAGACCGAACACCATAGATCTAGAGAAGAAGAAAGACATTATAATCGTGAGTAGTGCATCCATGGAGGAGATGAAATCTCAAAGCACTGATGAACTGCTTGAATCCTGAACACACGTGTGGTACCTATTGTTCGGCTACTTGAAGTCCATGTGTCTCTAAGAGCATGTTAGAGCTCGGCATTGCGGATGCTCTCAAGAAACACGGCAAGGCCATGAACCTCTCCGGCTCCCCTCCTCTCTCCATCCCTCCATCAAAGGTGCAATCTTTCGGCCGGTTCATGGGCACTCTTGTTCACCTAGAGTTATTCGCTACAAAGCAAGACAACTCCGGAAACATCAGAAGAGTATCTCCTCACGCCCATGTCCCATCTCTTGAGTGAAGGACGAGATGAACATCACTCCTTTCCTTAAGTTGCTCCCCGGATCCTTTCATGTGTGATTCCTCACATGTCTTGGGGTCCATGGTTTAAGAGCCCCAAGGACACTCCTTTTGAGTTGTATTTTGGCAAGCGGGTGTGGGGCGTGGCCGACGAGAAGCCGGAGTTTGCAATAATGATGTTCAATGAGGGGATGGCTAGT